>JAHHUM010001232.1:35000-72500 GCA_036173005.1 Crenichthys baileyi | reverse complement strand
AAAATCAGCTTCTTCGTGGAAAGCTGGTAGTCATTCCCCAAACAACGTGCAGATAGTTCTACACAGTACTCAAATTCAGATTCAGGGTGGGGGGTGGGGGCTAAGTACAAAACCACGCAACACTTTTCAGACTTTTATTTGTAAAACAAATTATAAGCCACTTATTTTTTTCTTTCCACTTGACAAATATGCTCTACTGTTTTTACCAAAGATTACAGCTTCTGACTCACAATCTAACAGTAGAATAGACTTTTTAAACAGAGGTAAAATGATGACACAAACAGCATCAACAGACAATATACTGCTGTTATCGATTTGTAAGCAACATTTGTCTGTCTGTTATACCATTTATGGCTTAAAAACACTGTTACTATGATCGGTTTTTATTTAGTATTTAGTTTGCTTTCTAAACAGGATCTCAACATCCCTTATGTCTTGATTTATGACCTCAAGAGGGGTCCCAACCCCAACTTTGGGTATCATTAAAGAGCAGATAAGCTCTAACACACAGTTCATTTTCTCTTCCATATCTCAACACAAATTCTTTTTTTTTTATTTTTTTTTTTATCTGGGCCTAAGGAGAGGATGTCATGGAAAGTGAAAAGAGGGTATAATGAGGAAAAAGGACAACAAGGGAATTACGTGAAAGGAAAGAAAGTAAAGGGCAAGCAAAGGGATCAGCTGCAGATCCCAAACATGCCAGATCCTTCTGTGGATGTATCATGTGGGAAAAGGGCACAAAGTAGAGCAGGAGACCACAAGGGAATACTGAGAACCAAAGACACCCCTCAGCAACTTCTTTTCCAATGTATTAACCTCTTTTTTCAGCTAATTATTATTAACTCTGTTAAAAGTCAGTTACAATATCACACCTTAAAACAATCATTAGTATTTTAAGAAATAAAACTATAAAACAAACAAGTATTTCTATTCAGTTTATCAATATAGTCCCAATTAAAAACAAATGTATCTCCAGACACTTCACAAAACTAACTCATATCCAATAATATGTAATCCAGTTGGGTCCAAATTCAACTCAAATGACTCCAACTGATTAGAATAAAATACAATTACTAACTCCGTTTCTGGGCCAATTACATACAATCGAATTATATTATAATACAGATAGATTCTGTTAATAAACTGCCAATTGTTAAAAAGGTATCCCTTTAATCCAGTGCAAGTCAAAAATAAAGTTTAACTCTTGACTAATCAGCATATATTTTGTTATACTGACCATTTGCAAGTTTACCTAACATTGTGTCAATATAATTGTAATTTATAAAGGGTTTTGCACCTTTCAACACACCAAACACACGATTACAGTATAACCACTCACCTTTCAGCACAGCGTGGCCGTTAGAGCACTGGGGTAATGAGAAGGGAAGAGTTGCCCGAGCCCCGAGAGAAACCGTGGCCTCGAGGAGCGCTCCAGTGAGCAGAGAACACAGCGACGTCCTCTGGACACAAGCACGATATAATCTAGAAAAAAAAAATTGGTATTTAAGTCTGAACACTAAAATCAATCTACTAAAAATTATGTTATCCTTATTACAACATCCATAAAATTATATGCAATTTTATAGGAACTAAACTTGATTGGCTATGAGATAAAGATGTATACCTGTTCTGCATGAAGAGTGAAAATCAATTACATTTAAAGCAAACATTAGAAATATAGGTTTCCACAGCTGTAGAATATTTCTAATTCATGGAAAAATACATCAGAGAAGATTTATCCAAACTTCAGCCATGTTACAAATTTGCAGCAAGACATCTGGTATGTTGTATCACATTACTGCAGGTGTATTGTAGCATTTGAAAAAAAATAGATTCAGGCAGCTCCAGTACAAAAAATCAATCATCTTCCGAATTATAATAAGAATTTGTCCTTGTAAACGGTATAATCGATAACGAAATGTATCAATAAAACTAAAGCTGTGTTAACTGATTACAGCAGCCGTATGACAATATCTGAGATGCTGATCATCATGTTAGTGGGTAGAATTCGAAATTTTGTATTAGGCAGTATAAGAAATAATTTATCTGAAACCAGGAGATATAAATAGTAAACAAAAGATCTGATGCAACAACAGGAGCTTGTCAGCTGCAAGTGGTAGATGTAATCTGATGTGCATGATCTATCCAGTTATTACACTGCAGATTTTCATAGTGTTCCGACTTCACTGCGTTCATACGATGCCAACAGTTTTATGCTTATCAATGCTTTACACCTAAATACAAGTAGAGCAAGATGATCCAAGAGAGAAAAATTAATATAATATAAAATGCAAACCTACAGACACCTAGAGAAAGATAGAAAACCTTGTGTGTTTCTAAACCTGGAGCCAGGTCAATTTAGTTTTCTGATTCTAATTATTATTTGGTATTCTAAAGTAAACACATCTTTTAACCTAGAATTTATTTGGATGGATTTATTTTTTTTATAAATGTCCCAATACACTTACTTTTTTCCTTTAGGTCTGAGAACATTCATACTTGGCACTACAGCTGCACAAAGTTCTCAGTAACTGTACATCGGATTCTCCTGAGGATCATTGAACAGGGAAAGACTTGCTTAGGTGCTAAGCAAACATTCTCTTGCTTCCTCTCTGTTTTGATATGACTTGTTGATAATTTGGCTCGTAAGTGTCTTAATTAAAGTCTCAGTGACATACAAAAAAGGTTGTTGTCTTGCTTCATAAATCAAGTGCTTTGATTTGAATGTTGTAATTACTGTGGAAAGACTGTGTTCAGGTCTCCATTTCCATTTAGGCTTCAGCTGAGCAGGTCACACAAAACAGACAGAGTGCAGCAGTGACCAGCAACTACTAACGGCTGTCTTTTACTACCCTTTTACTTTTATCGTCAGTGTTAAGGTTCACAGTTTTACATGTCCAGTTTCTGTCCACGTTTTCCACATAGCTAAACTCACTGTGAACTAAACTGAGCTGTAGACCGGGTCTGTATTGGTTTGGTGTTTAGTCGAGATCGGACTTCAGAATTGCTACTCTAGCAATTTAGCAGGATGAGGATTAGAACAGATGAAAATAAAAACAAACCTATGCGGATGAGGAGGTTGACAACACTGAGGAATAAAGTAAGTTTTCAAGTCCGGTCCCAGTGCGCAGGTCAGAGGGAGTGGGCACAGAGACACCCAGGGACAGGCACATCCAGGCCAGGACAACAGGAGCTTTCTGGATGGATGAATTAGATTGATATCTCCTCTGTCCTGCAAACAGCTGGTAACCTGTCAAAGAAGCCATTGAAAAATAGATCACTTACTGACAACTCACAGCTAAATGTGACCCATCCATCATTTAAAAGTTGCTTGTCTAAACTCCAAATGATTCAGGGCACAAAACACGACTGAGGTATGGATTAGATAGGAATTATTGGTGCAGTGTGTTATCATGTTTGATTCAATGTTATTGGACAGATCACACTATGACACCTTGTGTGTTTTTTTTCCCCAACACATCTGAATGTATGAATATATATTCTACACCAATTTTATCAATACGTAAGAATATGATTATTATAAAGAAAACAAGCTGAAGAAAAGCTTTAATTTGTTCTGTAAAACGTAATAAACATTTGTAATTTCTTGTAAGGAATAAATCCGAACATTTATTACCATTATCACAAACAGGTGTATCACATCAGGTGCACGTTATGAGAACACCATTATTCAGCATTTCATGTATATTGGACAGCCTTACACACGGCTGTACTTGCAAAAAAAAACTCAAACATCTTACATCTGAATGTGAGGACTGGTGCCAGACTTATTCGAGTTAGTTGAGCTAAATGTGGTCAGACTTGCTGTTAGAGGTTTATGGTTGATTTTTGGTCTTTACGTGTAATTAAATCACTTTCATTATCAGAGAAATACAATAGAATATTAACATTTATTCATAAAAAACTGATTATTTGAAGAGCCTAGTTTCATATGACTATGCACTGAACTTACATATGCTCTTCTAGAACTTTTAACTAAAAGACTAGTAGGAAACATTTCAATCAGAAGTCACTGTTATATTGGCTCATGTGGTAATTCTCAGAAGCAATTTCCTTCAGGAAGAACAGAAGTCAATGTGTGAAGAGAAATAATTAACACAGAGAAATATAACAGTGGCACATTACAGATGGAAGGAAAGGTGGGAAAAGGATCCACACAGAGTAAGACACATATGTAACTGAACAGTGAAAATAGATTAAAAAAAAAAAGAAAGCACAAGACAAAAGCACCGATGGAGTTAAGATCTGGATCTCTGGGAGAAAATGTCCTACAGTTCTCCTTTTGATCAATCATTTCTTGGAACAACATCCATCTAACATAAAAGGAAACACTTACTGAGAATGATTGTCTTGTTATTTGTTCTTAAGTAAACCTGCAGACAGGCTCTCCTGGTACAAATTTCAGAGAAAAGCCATTAAGATAACACTTTGTGGCACTCTAAATAGGCCTTTATGCCTCCAGTGGGGGCTGATATTTCAAAAATCGGACCAAATCAATATTAGTGACCAAATGAAAAATGAGGGCAACACAAGTTTAATGAGAAATGTGATTGCCAGCCAAAGTGTGCATCTGTGCAGCTTTTTATATTAGTGCCAGGAAAAAAGTGGGTGAAAGGTAAATTAATTTAATCTGACTTTTCACACTCAGTGAATCTATAATCACTGAATGGGAACGCAGCAATGTCAGATGCACAACAACACATGAGGTGCAGATGTTGTGCCTTGCAAAAATATTTCAACTCCTTAAACCTTTTCAAACTTTTTCACATTTCCTTATGTTGCAACACAACTTTCAATGCACGTCATGATGATTGGACGTTAAAGACCACAAACAAAATAGTGAACAACTGAAGTAAAAGGATAAGAATCTATAGTGTTGATGAATTTTGACAGATAAAAATCTAAAAAGTGTGGTAGGCCATGTGTTTATTAGAGCTGCACAATATATCAAATTTCAGTCGCCTCTGCATTGTTTAACTCAACGTTATCCTGAAGGGCTGCTTGGATCCAATATTTGGTAGGCTTTTATATTTTAGACTCCCAGCATTCCTGCTCTGTATATGCCAGTTATGCATAAACATAAACACTTACATCTTTGGCCAGTGTCAAGGACTTTTCCATCCCTTTATTCCAACATCTGATATAGATTTTATTGAACAAGATGCTGAAGAATACAGAAAGTGTTTAGGACATCAAGATGATAGAAAAGAAAGAGAAGGGAGGGAATGTCGGTTAATTCGATATATTCATTGCAATATAAAAAAAAATGGATATTTTCCTGATATCGTGTTGCCTCTGTATGCAGCCCTATTTACTGTGATACCCCAAAACAAAAACAGAAAGCAAGGTGACTCTGGAGGGGCTTTAGAGAGCCACAGCTCATGTGGAAGTACCTATCAACTATTAGTTGTACACACCACAGATCTGGTTTTAGGAAAGCCCTTGTCAAAAGAAAGCCATAACAATTGCTTTACCACACAAGCGATGTAGTGGACATATGTGGAAAAAGAAGTTTATCTGACTAATGAGACCAAAATCAAACATTTTGGTCTGCAAGCACAACGCTATGTGTGGCATAAAACAAACACTGCATTTAACTCTGAAAATACCAACTGCACTGTGAAACATGGTGGTGGCAGCATCATGATGTGGGGATACTTTTTTTTTAAAGAACAGGGAAGCTGATCTATTTTGATGGGAAGACAAATGGAGTTAAATAAATTGCAATCCTGGGAGAAAACCTGTTAGAGGCTGCAAAAGACTTGAGACCGTTCACCTTCCTGCAGGACACTGACCCTGGATATACAACCAGAGCAACAATGGGATGATTTCAATCAAAAGATTAATTTATTAAAATAACCCAGTTAAAGTCCAGACATAAATTAAAGTCTGCAGATCTGTAGAAGATTTGCAACTGTACTTGCAGCTGGTATGTACAACTGCTTCTAAAGAATATTGACATGGGCGGCTAAATGTAAACGTATGTCCCAAATTTTTATTCTTATTTGCAAAATAGTTTTATTTATACGTCCTTTCTCCCTCCACTTCACAATTATGTACTATTTCATGTTGTTCTGTCAAATAAAATCACTATACAGGCCCCTTCAATGTCCATCTTTAAAACTCTTTTAAAAACGTATTATTACTCATTGGCCTTCAACCCAACTGGGACTTGATCTTACTCAGATTTTATAGGTATTGATTTTATTTGTTTTATTGTATGGTTTTTACTATGTTTGTATTGAGTTTTTAAGTTACCTATATCGTTGTGTGCTTACCTTTTTATTTTATTTGATGTTTCAGCTGTGGCTGGTATTAAAGCGCTTTATAAATAAAGTTGATGATGATGATAAAACACATACAAGTTTCTGGTTGAAAGATGAAAATTATGTGAAAAAGTTAATTGGGTATGAATACTTTTCCAAGGCACTGCAGTATTTGGCTAACTAGCTGTCTCAGTGGGATGAGTTTCCTGCAAGGGGTGTAGGCCTTGCTGTTGTCAGATCTGAGCCATCCCTGGGGAAAAGAAACATGCCAGCCAGCCTGCACGTTTATGAAGGGAAGAAGGAAGGACAGCAATAAGGGGGTTAAATATGAAAAACAAACTCCTACATACATGAAATACGCTGCAAACAGCTCCGCTCAAAAATATATGCTGATTAACATCTTTGGCTATTTTCCTCCCATTCACAGTGTTGTTTAGTTCAGAAAAAAAATTGTATCTCTACTAAATCAGATAAATTGAAGATTTAACTACCAAATATCACAGTGAAAAACAGAGGATTGTGTGTTTTGACTGCATAATGAAATTTGGTTAAAACTATGAGGGATTATTTATTTTATTCAATTTTTTCCAAAACAGTCTGCTTTCTTGAATCCACCTCAAGCCAGTTTTTCCTCCTGTGATCCTTTCTCTTTCTCATCCATAACAAACAGTAACACAGACATATCCAGCTTGACAGATATGAGTAATGAACCACAAACAACTGCAGGTCAAAGTGTTTATGTAAAAAATGAGCCTGACTCCAAAGGACACTGTTGGGAATGTGGTGCTGCTTCTGATCGACACAGAGCAGCTGGCTTCACACACAAACAAACAAAACACACGGACACACAGTTAAATTCAGTCTTTCAGCAAGGATCACAATAATGTATAATCAAAAGGCTCTGGATTGTTTTGTAATTGCTTTTTTTTATATTCAGACTGTGGATGCACAAACATTTGTTGGGTATTGTGTGTTACATTAATGGTACAATGGAAAAAAGGGAGTATTTAATAATGCAATAAATAAACAACTAGAATTAGTTTACTTGCATAAACAAATACAAAAGAAAGGGAAAAGGAAAGTACACTTTTAAGTCTAGGGTTTTTACAATAGCTCCCAATAAAAATCATTTTATTAATGCATTCCAAGATTATTTATGTCCAACCTCAAGTGTGAATTGTGAACAAAGATGATGCTGCAAATGTGTGAGAAAAAATCAAAACCCCATAATTTAGCTTGTAGAATTATCTTCAGCGTCAGGAACTGGAAGTAGTCATTTTCTGTATCACTTTAGCACTCTTTAACATTACTGAGAAGGAATTTTGGCCCACTTTCTCTTCACCACAATGAATCAATTCAACGAGTCTGTGTGAGCATTTGGCTCTATTAAGTTCTTTTAAGGTTTGGGTCTTTGCAACACTGCAATACCTTGAATCTTTTATCAGCCATTCTGTTGTTGATTTGCTGCTCTGTCTTGGATCATTGTCCCAAGATGAATAAATTTTGTTAAAGTTTCAACTCTGAAACAGATAGCTTGACATTTGACTCTATAATACTTTGGTATGGAGAGAAGCTCTTGATCAACTTAGCAAGTCTGAGGCACCCAGGTTTTGTGGCCAAAAAATAGGTCCAAATCATCACCCCTCCTGCACTGTGCATGACAGTTGGTGTAAGATTTAACATTGTTAACCTAAGTTATGCTGCTAGGGTTTTTTAAAAGAGAAGCATTCTCCTGGTACCCCTTCCAGATAAATCAAACTAACCTTCCCAGGAGTGGACATCTTAGCCAGTTCTAACCCCCAATATAAGCCTGAAAAATAATTTTAAAAAAGTAGCTCCATCACAGGATCTACAGGTCACAGTTTACATGTTAAATGTTAAAGTGCATGACCGCACAATTAGAAAAAAAAACTGAACACATCTTCTTCTAGTCATTTTAATTAACTTTAACATTCTTGATGAATCCTGTAAATTCTCAAGTTCCAGAATGAGGGAAATGTATCTTAAAATAATTTCCAGATTCATGGTCAGCAACAATTTCTTCTCTATGTTCATTGCTGATTTCTTTCCAGCTTGGCATTGGTCTAACACATCAGTATTCCCCAGATCGTTGCTCTTGTCAATCTCGATTAAGGTCAGTTAATCAAGTGCAGGTCATTATTTAATTAAAGAACCTTGTAAAGCCTAGATCATCATGAGGCATAAACCCTAGAATTTCAAGAGGGTGTATTTTCTTCTTCACAGGGCTTTGCGTAAGAAGCTAGGAAGCACCCTTGGTTTCTTTGCAGACAAAGTCACAAGAGACACTAGGGCAATAATTGTGTTTCAGCTCTATTACATAAGTAGTGTGCAGGTCATCTAACATCAATACATCCGGCAGGTCCTTTTTCATCTTAAATTACATTACCAGTGATCTTGCATTTCAGCTAGTTAACAGAACTAAAGCTGTATTAATACAGTTGCTGCTTAAAGAAGGATAAGCAGCAACTGTATTAATACAGTTGCAGCTTATAGAGGATGGTAGCTCATGTAGCAGTGTGTATACAGGAAACACTAATGGCTTAAGCTCTGTATAAGGACAGGACAATTGCTAGAGGCAGCTGCACTAATTCAGCCTTCTTTATGTGTTGCAACTAAGGTTAGCTCCCAACAGTTCACATAAGATAAAAGCTAGAGTATGCAATAGTACCAGAATTTCCTCTATCTTACAGTTTCTTCATTTTTCTTTGGAATAGTTTGTTTAAAAATTGCTAAGAATACCAAGAGAAAACTGACAATCACTCCACACAACCTACAGTCACCAGTGAGTCCCATCAGCCCCCCATTATGTAATTTCTCTGCCTAGCAACACCCTTTCTGGGAGAGGATTAGCATGGGGAGACTGAGGGCCATGACCCAGACTACTGAACTTTGAGCTGGAATGTCCATGCACAAAGACACACTCATAGATACGTGAACATGCTAGAAAGCAGATCCACAAACACTTTGTGACTTATGCCACTATGCATATCATACAGACATGTTAATTGTGTATGATCGCACTGGACATGCAAGAAGACGAAGCCATCTAACTGAAAAGTCCAACCACTCATTCTTTAAATGTCTTCTTTTGTAGGTCACCAAATAGCCTTACACATATTCAAATGCTAGCCCTCTCTGTACCTACTCATTGTTTCTTTTAATCAAACACACATAAATCCACATTCTTCTAGAATGCCTCTGATTATACTATGTAATAATAATAAGTGATATAGAAATTATAATACAATTCACCTGAGCTGAGTGAAAATCTACAACAGCAAAGCTTCCCTTCTATTTTTTACTGTACATGGAAGAACTCACAGAAGGCCACAACGTTTTATCTGGTAATGATATCATTAAATTACACAGAAGTGCTTACATGAGATTAGACAAATCACATTAACACGGATCTGCCCTCAGACACTCTCTCCCACGGGCTGATACTCAAAGGGTAGAAATAAATTGATTTGTCAGAAAACTACTTTTAGAAGTGCCCAACAAAGTAGAGGTTATCTGAAATTCTCTAGAATGATTTGGTGACTTAGAGCTGAGCTAACTGCATATATATATATATATATATATATATATAGTTACAATGAAAAAATGAATGACTGATTTGATGATTGAGCACAGTAAATAAGAGTGGTTCCCTAGCAGACAATAAATTCGACAGTTAGGCAATTAAATAAATAAAAATGTCTTGCAACTATTTCTAGTTCTGTTTTAAATTGTACAGATTTTATTGACTCATTACCTGGAGGATTCCACTTTAATAGTAACTTTAGCTTATTTTGGAGAAAATGCCTTGAGTTTTTGTTTGTTTGTTTTTTTTTAACTACAGAGATGCTAGAGTGAAGACAGGTCCATCTTCAATTCAAAACAAAGTAAAAAATATTAGCTCTTAAAAACTAAAATTACTATTGATGGTCAAGAGTTTTTGACGTGTGCATTTAAAAATTATTATTAAAATATGGCTATTTTTACAATAGACTTAGAGATTTAGAAAATCATTTTGCCATTATCACAAGTACAACAAAATTAAGAAAAAAACTTTCTGGTCAGAGCCTGAGCAACATATAATTTATCTGAAATAGAAAGATAGAAGCAGTTGTTAAAAACATAAGATAAAAACACGTGGACGTTTTCTCACTGATTGCACATTCCAATTGCATCTCTCTTTTTGAACCTGGTTGTCCTTGCTTTAATTGATTTGTAGCGTCTGCTCAGGTGAGAAGTGTCCTGTATGATGTTCTGGGCTTTTTGGAGACAGTGGGAACTGCAAAGTTCTTCAAATGTGGGGAAAGGGCAGTCAGTGATCCTTTGGGTCATGTTAATGATCCTCTGGAGCCATTTCCTCTGAGCCACTGTATAGCTGGTGTACCATACACATATGTATAGGTCATTATACTCTCAACAGGTTCAAATCTGATAAAATGACACCAGCAGTCTGTGTGTGCATTCTAAGTACTATTCAATTGAAAAGGCTACTGCTGAACCTGTTGGCTTTCTGAAGGGGTATTTAAATCATTTAAACAGGTGTGCACTAAAGCGTGCACATTGATTTCTGAGAACCAGGTTTGAACACCACAGTTTTAACTTAGAATCATACTTGTGATATTTACATATTTCTTAATACTAAAAAGTCGTTCCTCGTGTTGTCTTTAACAACATATCAGTTTAACTGTGATGTACTGTAAGCAGCATGAAAACATATAACCAACTGCACAGGACAAAATAGAAATGTTTTAAATGTCATGCTCAATCAGTGCTTTACAGCTTTTTTGTGTTTCTGCTTAGACACTAAAGCTTTGCTCACAAAACATTTTGAAGTAATTTTAAAATTCAGCTGAATAAATCAAGCACATTTTTCAGGAAAAATGTAATGTAAAATGTAAATCACTGAAAGATTTAGGTCCGTGACAGACCTTATTCCAAAACCTTCAAACCTTAGCTCTGTGAGCTGTATTTCACTTCAGTGAAGTGCAAGTGGAGCCTAAAATTCTGTCTCACAGAATGAAAATGTGTACTCCGCCAACCCAACGTAACAAGGATGTTTAAAACAGCTTTACTCGGTGCAGGAGCCAGGTATGTTCGGCAGCTCTGGTGTCCGAGCAACTCAACACTGTAACCAAACCCATTCTAGAGAGAATCAACCAAATCAAAAGAGCAGACAAGCATACCCAAACATGCCAAGCAGACATCCTCACTCGGGTTAAATTGGGACATGGTGCTTAGGATGTGTTTCGGTGTTCTGCAATTGCCGCTTCAGATTTATATGCATGCACCACGAACATAACTTCCCTTCAAATAGGAACTATTAATCCTGCTTTTCATGACCAAGGAGGAGACAACCTCTCTCCTGTATCCTGTTCTGATCTGACCTATTCTTCCATTGCTGCCTTCACAAGGTAATATTTTCTTTCCAGCCACCTTCCCCTGAATAGTCTCATGGCTGCCTGAGAAATTTTCTCTTTTATCTCTATCCAAAAAAAAAAAAAACTGACAATGTTTTAGAAAAAGAACACCATATTTTGTCAACCATGATGTGGTAAATTTTGCTTTGTAGCACAAAATCCTGAAGGAGAATGTCCAGCCCTCAATTTGTGATCTTAAGCTCAAGCGCACTTGGGTTACACAGCAGGACAATGATTCAAAGCCGTTCAGCAAGAAAGACTCAGAATATAAACCTGAAATAAATATTTGGAAATGGCCTAGTCAAAGTCCAGGCGTATTACTGCTGATTGTGATGGTGTGGCATGGCCTGAAACAGGTGAGCCCAAGTCTGCAAAAGCTCTGTGATGTAAAAAGACCAGTTATGGCAAAAGCTTGATGACATTGTTGCCAAGTGGGGCACAACCAGTTATTAGATTTAGTGGCCACTTACATTTTCATACTGGACGAGGTTGGTTTGGGTAGCTTCTAATAAATAATACCATCATTTTTTTTTTTTTCTTCATTCAGGCTATCTTTGTCTGACTTACAAATTTTTCATATGATCTGAAATATTTATGTCTGACAAAAGAGCAATAATGTGAAAAAAAAAACATGTGAATGGGAAAATACTCTTTCAGAGGATGTACATGGACCTTTACAATGAAAGAATAATCACAGACAGAGACTGTGTTAATCACCGCAGCTTCCAGTGTTTCACCAAGTTTTGCAAACATTGGATAAATTAATTCCGGAGGGTGCCGTTACAATGCAATACTGATAAGATTTATTGGGAATTTTATATCTTAATCCCTTTTATTTCAGTCCAATAAAGACTGATTTTACCTCATGTGAAACACATGACCTTAATTAAGTTACAAAAGCAAAATCATGTTTAAATGGTTGATGGGAAAATCTTCAAGCACACAGAATGTTCAGTTGTACTGAAACTGTTTTTGTTGTGTTCTCTTTTAATTTAACTGATACAAAATTTCAGATATTTGCTGTGGAATTAGCAAAATGATATACATCAGCCATATAATTAAGCACTTTTTAGATTAAAAAAAAAACCTCTACACTGATATACTATAAATGTGGAAAACTGAATTTAGAAGAAAATACTGTTATTTAGGTGTTAATTAACAAATTAACAAATTTAAGTCCAAGCCTTTCTATTCATGAAATTCTAGTTATTGTTTTCTTTTTATGCACTTTTTACATTAATGTATCTGTACTGAAAAAGTAAAGGTCATTTCAACACTAACAAATTAGTATCTCATTAAAATATATTAGCTAATTATAACCCAAGTCATGCACAAGTAATTAAATTAGATATTTTCTTTAAACAAATGAAAATGAGCAGTTTTTTGGCATTTCTAAGAGAAACAGCCAAATCAGTCACGGTAAAATTATAAATCAGATATGGCCCGTGGCGCAGCAGTAGAGCACGCAACCAATATACAGTTCTCAGTGCAGCCGTCCCGGGTTTGAGTCCTGACCCAGAGATCTCTGCTGCATGTCTTCCCCCTCTTTCCACCTACTTCCTGTCTGTCTGCTTTAAAAAACTAAAAAATAAAGGCCACTAGTGCCACAATATATTTAAAATGAAAAAACCTGAAAGCAAAACTTGTTTGCTGTACATCAAAATATGCAATGACAATCTATACTGGCAGCAACATCCGCTGAGCTAACAGTGAAGGACTCGAAGTTTTCAAGGACTGGAAATAAAAAAGGAAAGCAGTGCAGTACGCACAAAAATAGGCATGGAGAGAGAAAAACACAGGGAGCATAATAAAGGAAATGGAGAGAGAAGCCAGGGGTGATTTAAATTATAATCCCCTGTTGAACCAGTTCACTACAGGTCAAGGAGCAGGGCCCACCTCCCGAGCACAGGCTCACACCTTTAACAAGCTTAGGGTATTAGAACTTATCTTGCTCACAGTTTTGAGCTTCAAAATTTCTCGGTCAGTGGCAAAAACTATGTAAAGATTCATTCTGTTAATTAGGAATGCAAACAAAACAACTGGGTTCTTCAGCTGAAACACCCAACAACCACACAATGCAATACTAAAAACACACAGTACAATATTTATGGGCCAGAATAATGTTATTACAATGTAACAGCCTTAAATAAAAACAAGGTTTTTGCAGTATCACTGTATTTGAACAAAAATTCAAAACACATGTTAATACATAGATGTTGATTTAGTTTCCCCACCATCATTTCCAAACTTTGTCTTTCCTGTAAACAATAAAACAGAATGGTAGTGTACGGCAACAGGTTGGGGAGGGGAGGGGAAGTGCAGCAATGGGCTGTGCTCCACACAATCAGAGAAAACTACTGTTACTCTCGCATTTACTCCTGCATCAAATTAGAAAGACTTGAAATCACAGAAAGGGTATGAGAAACACTTGATCCTTTCTGAAAAGGTAACATTTTTAAAACCATAGCAGACCTTAAAAATGGTAACTGCACTATTTTTACAATACACTTTTCCAATTTATCAGGTAATGGCACCTAAAAAAAAAACATGGAGCAACAAACAAAAATGCAACATTAAAGACATGAATGGTGCAGGAATGGCTTAACTTCATTTGTTGTTAGAGAAAAAACATTTTAATTAAATTTTGTTTAGTTAAACTTGAAGATGGACTGGTTAGAACTTTGTGGCCAATTTCTAACCCACCTTGACCTGCAAATATTAACTTTAACCAATTCTGAAGCAATTTTTAAGAACTGTAACATAGGAAGATATGCAAATACCATTTTAAAACATTTTTCAGCATTTCTGCTGTGAGTGGTCAATTATTTATCTTAGGAGCAGAGGCAACATCACACCGTGTGTGATCAGTCAACAAAACTGGGGAACAGGTTTTGGTACCAAATAGAAACTTTTGCTACAATACAGAGAACCCCAAAATAGCAACCATTACGGCCAAGAGAAATACGGATCATTACAAAGAAAAGAAATCGGGGAAGTCAGAAATGACAGAGCACTTGGATGACGGGAAAAAGAAAAACAAAAAAAAAAAGCTGGGTAACCTGTAACCCATTCCCCCAAGCACGCAGAGGGACCCCTGAACTCCCCCACTTACAGTTCTCATGATGTCATACTACAGCACAGTTCTGCACAGCTCTGCTCCGACAGCAAGAGATAAGCCTAATGATGAATGTTTTTTCACTTTTGAAAGTTTGGGGCATAAATTACTCCAGTCCTGGTACTACAAGCACAGAAGTGTGTTTATTTTCTTTAGATAATGTTTTAGCTTACATTTTTTGGAACTCAAACACAAAATAGCAAAGTTGCATTCAAACATTGTATCTAAAAAAAACTTTGCATAACCTGCTTTGTTTCTGTTTTTTTATATAAAAAAGCACAAAACAGCAGAAACACGTAAGTTAAACCCTACCTTGAAAATTCCACACTGAAAAACTTTCCTGATGTTCAACTCAGGGTAACAAATTCATCTCAACCAGCCACGCAAATGTATTTACCCAAAACTGTTCAGACAGCAAGAACTTACGTCATACAACATGACGGAAAGTTTTTCTCCAAGTACACAAAGAACTCGTAGTAAATAGTTTACTTACTGAAGCAAAACAAAGGCAGATAAACTGAAGAGAAAGGAAGAAAAACCATCAAGCTCCAATCCCTCTTAGACTGTGTGTACACTTAGAGAAGTGGGAGAAGGCTTGAGTGTAAGGGAGCACAAGAGCCGGAGGAAGAGAGGGAGTGTAAGAGATCTTTGCATGGCTCAAACTAGCAGTGAAAGAAAATCAGAGGCAGGGAATAAATGGGAATTGGAAGAAAAAAAGGAAAAAGGGGAAAGAACACAGGGATTCAATGATAGCTCCATAACACAGAAGGGACCCCATATTAGGTTATGAGGCAACAAGCCCATCACCACCCAGCAACAGGAGGGGAGATCTTATCAGCGAGAACACTCTAAACACAGAAAGACGGAGGAGACACTGTTCTACAAGGTTTCAATCGATCGCTCTCTTGGACCTGTTTCATTGTGTAAGCAGTGTCAGACAAAGCTCAAATAAGACCACCATGTTTTTATTTGGAGACAATGCAAAGTTTCTGAAAAATGACTTCTGAGTTAAAGATTTAATATGTTATAACATTTCACCTGTAGCTGACATATTTTATTTAAAAAAAGAAACAAATGTATTTACTGAATTATCTTCTACAATACTTGTGCCTCCTGGTCAACAGGTAACCACCTGAAGACGTTTTGCAAAAGTAATCGCACCCTTTAACCCTTTTCCAATTATGTCATGTTACAAACTTTTGTGTATTTTATTAGGATTTTATTTGAGACCAACCCAAGTTGGTTTAAAGTTGAAGGTAAATGATGCATAAATCAAACATTGAAAAAATAGGAAAGAAATTTGTGAAATGTCCTGTGCTTTAAAATTCGACCCCCCTGAGTCAATACTTAAAAATAGCTCAAGCTCGGTCAAACTAGATGGATAGAGTCTGTGAACATAAACTTTCAAGTCTTGCCAAAGATTTTAAATTGGATTTAAGTATGGACTTTGACTAGGCCATTTTAACACATGATTGTTCTTTAATCTAAACCATTCCAATGTGGCTCTGCCTTTAGGTTTATGGTCATTATCCTGCTAGAACATGAACCTCTGCCCCAGTCTTGTGTCTTGTCTCTTGGCCTGTCTTGTGCCGCCTGCAAGATTTTTCTTTTTCCTATATTTAGCTCATCATCTTTCCATTTACTCTGAGAATCTTCAGAGTCTCTGCAGAAAAGCATCTCCAAAGCATTATACTACCACCGCTTTGCTATGATGCGCAATGTAAGTTTGCCGCCACAATTAGTGCTTTTCATGTACACAGCAAAAACATCCAGATTTGCAATTATCTAACCAGACCATCCTCTTCCACAAGTTTGTTGTGACTTTTACATGGTTTGTGGTACCTTATCTTATGGCCTTCTTCTTGAAACTCCTCCACAAAAGCCAGATTTGTGAAGTACACAACCTATACTTGCCTTGTCCACAGATTCTCCCACTTGAGCTATGGATCTCTGAAGCTCCCTGAGAGCTTTTGATTAATGCTCTCTTATTGGTTGCACTGGATTTTATTTAGGGCAATTGTGGTAAAAGGGTCTGAACACAGATGAACAACGCATTGGAGATCTTTATTTGTAAAAAGTTTTTTTAGAACATGCATCATTTGTCTTGCACTTCACAATTATGCAGCTTTACAAGTTAGTCTATCAGATAAAATCTCAATAAAATACTTTGAAGTTTGTGGTTGTAACGTGACAAAAACTTCAAGAGTTAACGCATCACGACTGCTGAACCTTTTTCAGATGCCAACTTGGCACTTCAGGTAACATTAAACTCAAATCAAACGTGATTAAGATGCAGCCTCTTCGACCTGGCAACTCAGTCTGCTACAGTTCCTAAGGCAACCTAAGACCAATGTCAAAGCTCTCCTGCTAAAGACAGCTCTCCTATTAGCTCTCTGTCCTTTGTATGTTTATGAGAAGCAAAGTGGAGACGGATTAGCCATAAGATTGTGACCACCCACCTGTCAAAGCATGGACTTCACCGGACCTGAGAAGCTTTTAATGGGTTCAATGGCAAAAAGTCATCAGACCTAGATCTATCTTGGCAAGGAGGATTTACATTGTAGACAGAGCATCCAAGCAGAAGCCTTTCCATATATGGTTGTTTTGGTCTTCAACAATATAGTTAGGTGGTGTCAAGGTAACATCAACATGAACATCCACACCCATGGTTTCCCAGCAGAACATTTCCTGACCTTGGATGCTTACCTGCCTTATCTTCAGAAATTACAAACCGTAATTCAGTTTGTTCTAACATTTCCTATCAAATCAAACATTTTTTTAGCAGTTCGTGCCTTGGTAGTTTCTTTATCGGATCGGACAACGCAGGCCAGCTTTCACTCCCCAAGTGCATCGATAGAGCCAAAGACTTTAATGACTTATCACCACTTTTCTTTCCCTGGAGCACTTTTTGTAGGGCCTGACTAACGCAGAGCAGAGAAATTCAATACAAATATATATGAACATGACTAATGTAAAATATTGTGAAAACAAACTTCTAAAGTAAGAGATGTTATTAAGGTGCTTTCTTCAGAAATGGATAACCCTCACAGTCACAGGCTTACTAAATGCATACAGCTTGTCTTATTGGCTCTGCCTGCTTAAGTGGAAAAATTAAGTGTTTGCATGCCCAGTTAACATCAAAGTGATCACAGAACAA
The DNA here is from genome assembly GCA_036173005.1 of Crenichthys baileyi. Lineage (NCBI taxonomy): Eukaryota > Metazoa > Chordata > Actinopteri > Cyprinodontiformes > Goodeidae > Crenichthys > Crenichthys baileyi. The sequence continues at coordinate 54,506 of JAHHUM010001232.1, read as the reverse complement.
AGCAAGCAGCTGGCCTGTCCTCACTTTGCATTTCTTTGATCAATACTTAGCTTATTAGACTGATCTGCCGTGCCTATAATAAGAGATTAGTCTCATGTATATTAGTAGATTTGTTACATTTAGGGTCTTGGAAGATGAATGTCTCTAATGAATGCTAATAAATGAATAATCTACTTTAGTTTAGCATGGGTCGTTGTCCTCTGTCTTTCATATAAAACATTATATAAACATATAAAAGCCTTTTTAAAACAGCCAATATTACAAGAAAGTTTGTGCTAATATATTTTTTTAAAGTAATTCACAGTTGATTAAAAAAAATCTTGCTGCCCTCTAGTGGAAAGGTGCAAAAGTACTAACAAACAAAACAAAAATGGATCTCTTACAAGCCAGACAAACACGGAATAACCTAAATTATCTGCTATTCATCTAATTTTCCTTAAATTGTTAACACAAGCAATATATAAACATGGATTTGAGCTAAAGTAAATTGTGATCGACACTGTTAATAAATTCCAGAAAAAGTAAAGGCCTGATTTTAAATATAAATGAATTATACTATTGGTCAAATGGTATATGTATTTAGTAGGTCAGTCCTTCGAGCTTATTAAGGCTGATTTAAGAAGAGATTTAGTACCTCTCTTCAGCACTGACAGATCTCAAGTGATGTGAAAACGTTAACAGTGAAAGAAACACCTTGACAGGAATAATAGGCAGTTTATTTCTTTTTAACGTTTTAATGCAATTAAAAAGCACATATTTTTTGATTTATTTACGCAATTGCTTAATAGTCTAACAATGTTATATCTTTGCTCAGATGTTAATTAATAACATCTAATTAAATGTATATATATATATATATATATATATATATATATATATATATATATAAGCTAAAAGTTACAAATATGAGGTGAAATTTGATTACATAAATAAGGACTATTACATAATAAAATATTTTTTTCCAATCTATAATTTTAGTTTTTTTATGTTATCATATAAAATTAATTGTTTATTTTTATTTATTACATTTATAGTTTTCCTTTATTTATAGCTACATACAGTTACTCATGTAAATATATACGTAACCACATATCTTTCCATATTTATTTGCTGCTGATTAAGTGATGATTCACTAAAAATAATATGCCTCTAAAATAATACACAGTTTCAAGAGTTCACTGTAGTTTAAAGACATAATAATGTCTGTACTGTAACTTATGTCAAGAATTCCTACTTCAGGAAGTATTGATCATTGTTTCTGCAGTCAGACATGTTTGCACACTTATTTCAATGTACAGGGTATTTTCCTTACACCACTAGCTGGCAGCAGAGACTAACTTACATGCCAATGATGACAATTGCAACCAATAGTCCCACTTTTTTCTTTTCTATACTTTACCTCTAATACCTATAAACTTAAAGTTAGACTGAAAAAAATTATAATACAAAAATTTGATCCAAGGTAAAACTTAGATAAGCTGGGTTTCCATCAGGATGGAAATCCTAAGGTTAGCCAGTTGTATTACACTTTCAAGAAAGATCAAAACCACATACAGGGGTTGGACAATGAAACTGAAAAAAACCGGTTTTTAGACCCAATAATTTTTTTAGTATGGTTTTAGGGGGCCTCCTTTTGGGGGCCAATACAGCGTTAAATTCGTCTTGGGGAATGAAATATACAAGTCCTCGGCACAGTGGTCAGAGGGATTTTAAGCCATTCTTCTTGCAGGATAGTGGCCAGGTCACTACGTGTAAAACTGGTGGGGGAAAACTTTTCCTGACTCGCTCCTCCAAAGCACCCCAAAGTGGCTCAATAAAATTTTTGATCTGGGGGCCTGTGCAGGCCATGGGGGATGTTTTAACTTCACTTTCATGTTCATCAAAACCATCTTTCCCCCATTCTTGCTTTTGTTTTTGGTGCATTGGCATCCTGATACACGGCATCGCCTTCAGGATACAATGTTTTTTAAAAAATTGGATGCCCCATGGCCTCAAGAATGGTTTTTGGTATCCTTGGCAGTGACGCGCCCCTCAAGCACAAGTATTGGGCCAAGGGAATGCCATGATATGGGAGCCCAAACCCCTCACTGAAACCACCCCCATACTTCACTCTGGGCATCCCAAACATCTGGGTGGTACCTTTTTTGGGGGCTTCTCCCCAGTGACTCTCCCGGAGGGGGGAAAAACAAAAGGGGGATCATCAGAGAAAAATACATTTTTTAAACATTGCCCCCCCCAAAGATTTGCACTCCTTGCCCATTAAACCACGTTTGACATAAGCTGAGTGACCAAAAGGTTTGGCTATAGCAGCCCGGCCGTGTAATTGACCCCTGTGGAGCTCCCGCGGACAGTTCTGGGGGAAAAACAGGAAGTTGAGTGCACTTTTAAATTCTGCCGTGATTTGGGCCCGGGGTTTTATGTTTTTTGGGGTACAACCCGGGGTTTTAGCACCCGAAACCCCTTTCAACACTTCCTCTTGCGTCCACTTTTAACCCTGTTGGATTGGTTCGTCCTTCTTGGTTTTGGGCTGACATTCCCTGGTACCGTGGCTCTTGATACATCAAAAAGATTTGCTGTTTTGGTCAAGATGCCCAAAGATTGCACCAACATTTGTCCTCTTTTGAACTCTGTATGCCCACCCATATTTGTGCCATTTCATATTTGAAAAAACCTGCTTTCCCGAAATTGAACCTTCACACTCTGCTCTTACTGGTGCAATGTGCAATCAATGAAGACTGGCTACCAGGCTGGTCCAATTTAGCCATGAAACCTCCCCCACTAAAATGACAGATGTTTCAGTTTCATTGTCCAACCCCTGTATACTTTCATAGTAGATTCTCAGAATTGGGACCCATCTTAACAACCACGTGGTTAATGAAAGCATGTTAAAAAAGCAATTAAAAGCATTATTCTCCATCAACCTGCAAGCTTAAGAGCTCTAGAGCCCAAAATCAGACCTCTTAAATTGTAAGCCAAAAAAAAAAGGGGTTACAAAAGAGAGGCGACAGAATATTTTTATATCAATTGTGTAGATAAAAGCGGGCTCAGAATTATCCGCCCGATATGACATATTTTCATATATTTACATAACATATTGCTGGTGCACATACATGCAAATGTTCTTTCATTTATTTTGTTCCAATAAATGTTTCCAGTGAAATGTTAAATGTAATGGGATGACATCACTAGAAGAATATGAAAACTGTATGAAACATTTATGTGTAATATAAGCAGACTACATGCAACAAAGAATGAAGCTAAAAGTCACTGTGACAGGCTTAAGATTTATCACTGCAGTATGTTTTTAGGTAACAGTTTATATGTAAAAGCATTTACATGTCAATCAGAATATATTATTTGGCAAACAACCTAAAAGGAAATGTTGTATGTACTGTTTTTTTTTTGTTGTTTTGGAGTGTTTGGTTTCAAAATCAAGTAAACAAACAAAAAGAAAGAAATATTTTCAAAGTATTCCGTTTTCAGAACAGACACACTATTAGATGTCAATGAGTGCAATTTTCCACAGAGTCCCAGAGATGTGGCTTGAGCTAACAACTAACACACACTCGATTTAACCTACTGAACACACCCACACGTGCAGGTTTGACACCCCCCTCTCTAATTCCACAAAAACAAACGGATGAAATGTGTTTCAACAAAAATAAGTGCAGCACAGCTACATTTGCTCCAGCAGAGTCAAGACAAACTAAACACAGCTGACGATGCACAGAACATGTTTTTAGAGCAAAGAGGTCACATTGTTGGAGATGCTGTCACTCTCAAAAACAATACTCCTCACAAAGGTATGCTAGAAATGTACCGTCCTGCCCGTTTTCTCTTTGGGCAATTATCCAAATACACAACACACATACACACTGTGATCTCTAGCTAAGCCGTAACACCCAGCTGGGCATGAAAGTGGCCTGCGCGGCACATTCCTTTGTGGAGGTACAACACACACAGTGAGACATAACAGAGTCAGAAAAAGGCTAAATGAGTTTGACATATTAGAAGGATAGAAACATGTGTTCCTGTGGGGAGAAGAATCAAATCTGCTCATTGTGCTCTCTTACAGAATAATTAAAGATTACTAAATCTGATTTAGAAGAAATGAAAAACCAGAGATATTAATACTATATGTAGTATTTGGAAGATTTTTTTGACTAAGTTCTTTTTTTAACTGAAGTCTGTCTCACAAAGTGCTACCTAGCTGCTTTGTCAGCCTGATTTCGTCTGATAAAACGGTCTAAGCTAATACTATAGGCCCTGAATATGAAGCCATTCTTTAAGCTCGACACCTTGTTGTATCTATGTTTGAGACCAACTTAGAAGTAAGACAGAAAGGAACTCTTAAGTGGACCTGTTTTGCAGGTGAAGTCTCTGATAAAGCTGCCTGACAAAGACAATAGCACAACTGGCTATCCATAGGTGGCTAACAAGGCTAAAGTTAGCATATACCTTGTAACTTTCTATCTTTGCTAAATTAAAGGTCTAATTTAAACTTTTCATTTAGGTTGGAATGCATTTGATCTCCTGTCATTAAAATTATTATGTGTGTACAACCTGTTGCATTCATGTGTGTGACTTATATTTTGGAAATATTTCGGTTGTGCTGTCAATTAGCTAAAAAAAACTGTTTTGTCAAGCTAATTGACAACATTCATTCACAAAAGCATTGAAGAAACCTCTATTACCTATTATAATGATCAAATATTGGACTATTTATCCAATCATACAGTGTTCTAATTCTTTAACCAATGTAAAAAAAACTACTGTAATTAAAATGAAAATCACAGGTGTCATTTGACACTTATTTGACTCTATTCCTTGGGTAAATTTGACATGATTAGTTTGTCCTCGAGGCAAAATACAAAACAACAATCCTTGGCGAGTAGTAAAACCTGAACAGCTCCAGTGATTTGTTTAATTCATATGAATGAATGATGAAACAGCAAGTGTTTTGCTGCAGCAACAATATTTACTGCTACACATTCACCTTGCAAAAATGTTTTAATCAGGCTTAAACGAGTTTGACAAAAAATTCCTCCTTTTTACTAACATCACTGTATCTGTTTTGGCCGGTACACCCAAGGAAAAGCACTGGGTGTGACTGGATGAAGGCTCTTTAGTAAAACACATCATAAACAATCTAAATGGAATTTAATGAAAAAAATGGACAACTGCTTGAGAAGTAGATACAAATATAAATAGAGCCCTGTTAATGTTCTGTCTGCTGATCCAAGAAATGATATTAAGTCTGTTTACTAAGAAAACCAATTATTAAGTCATGATAGCATTTTAAAGCCGGAAATTTGCTGGAGAACTTATCTTGAAACACTAACTACAAATTAAACACTGATTTTATACACAATGTTGTTATATTAACATGAGGTATAATCTGAGCTCTTAAACATCTTGTATATGATATAAATAACCTGTATATAGAAAGGATGTTTAACTAGGAAAGAGCTCGAGGAAAATAAGCATTCAGCAGAGCAAACAATAGGTTTTACAACAACTGACATTTATGATAGACTGTATTTTTACATTAAGATGTGTAAGACTAACCATTTCACAACTCACTGTTTAAAAAGAAGCCAAGAACTGACAGGAGAGACATCCTCCTTGTTCTTTTAGAAGAGAAACATTTTTTTTAAACCAAAGTTGGAACGGAAAGTAACACAAAAAAAATCATGCACCAAAATACAGACAACGGCATTTGTACCGTACATAATATACCTAACCATTTTAAAAAAGAACACATTGGTACATTAACATTTTGATGGTCAATAAAAACAAAAAGCATTTTTAACTTATTTAAATCTTTAGTGAATCAAATATTAAAATCAAGTCAATAGAGAAGTAATTTTTGTATGCAGTAACTTCTAAAACCCTGCTGATAACCGTGAGCAGAACGCAAACAAGAGATTCCCAAAGAATTTGTATAAACACAAACACTGTAAAGGATGTTAGAAATATGGACAGTTTTGGAGTACTCGTACTCGTAAACTTGCGCTTTATCCGGGACCGGGTCGCGGGGGCACCAGACTCAGTAGAGACATCCAGACGTCCCTCTCCCCAGACACCTCCTCCAGCTCCTCCGGGGGGAGCCCAAGGCGTTCCCAGGCCAGCCGAGAGACATAATCCCTCCAGTTTGTCCTGGGCCGTCCCCTGGGCCTCCTGGATGTGGAGGAGCAGCGGCTCTACTCCGAGCCCCTCCCGGATGGTCGGGCTCCTCACCCTATCTAAGGGAGTACCCGGCCACCCTACGGAGGAAGCTCATCCGGGACCTCGATCTCCCGCTCCATTCTTTCCTCACTCGTGAACAAGACCCCGAGATACTTAAACTCCTTCACTTGAGGCAGGAACTCCCCTCCAACCTGAAGAGGACAATCCACCCTATTTCCCGGTCGAGAACCATGGCCTCGGACTTGGAGGAGCTGATCTTCATCCCAGCTGCTTCATACTCGGCTGTGAACCGCCCCAGCACATGCTGTAGGTCTTGGCTAGAGGGGCCAGCAGGACCATTTTGTCATCTGCAAAAGAAGAGAAGAAATCCTCTGGGCCCCAAACCAGAGCCCCTCCGCCTTTGGCCTGAGTCAAGAAATCCTCTCTCCCGCAAAAGTTATGAACAGGGGACGGTGACAAAGGGCAGCCCTGCCAGAGTCAAAATGCATTGGGGAACAGGTCCGACTTAGTGCCCGGGCAATGCGGACCAAACCCCTCCTGCCTTCCGCTTGTACAGAGACCGGATGGCCCCTAATAAAGGGCCCCCGATTCCATTTTAATCCTGGAGCACCCCACACAGGGCATCACGAGGGACACAGTCGAATGCTTTTCTCCAGGTCCCCAAAACACATGTGGAACGGTTGCGGCCCAAATATCCACTGAAACCCTCGAGTACACCCCGTAGAGGTTATAGAGCCGCGTCAGGGTTTCCATGGCTGGGACAAAAACCACCACTGCTTCTCCTGAAGCGACGGTTAAATATCAGCACAGACTCTCCCTCTCCAATTAAACCATGGCGTATGCGCCTTACACCCCAGGGAGGCTGAGGAGTGTGATCCCCTGTATGTTTGGAACACACATCCGGCACCCCTCTGTATGAAGTCTTTTTTCCCTTTCGATCTTTCCCCTCCTCTAGGGACACACCACCCCAATCTGCCAGTCAAGAGGCACTGTCCCCCCGACCGCCCAAGAACACTGTTGAAGAGTGGCAAGGCAACACATGACGCACCTCACCTTACACTTCAGAACTGGAGGTACAAGGGTCAGATACTCATCCACCCCCGAAGCTCCTGCTCAACGCGAGAGCGCTTTGTAACCCACCTTAGGACTTAACCTGGGTGATGAAATAGCTCTAACCCTGCAGTCCCAGCCTCTGTTTCCACCAGCTCAACAGCCGTGTGGCAGGGCGGCGAGATCCTCGAAGTACTCATTCCATTCGCACGATAATGTCCCCAGTCATGGTCATGCAGACTCCCACCCCCCTGTAAACAGTATTTTGGCGAAGCACTGTTTCCATCCTTTGCCAGAAGCGCTTTCAAGGTCCCAACCGGCTAGTTCCCTCTCCAGGCCTCATCGAACTCCTCCCAGGAAGGGTCCTTGACCTCCCACAGCCCGGCCGACAGCACAGTGCTTGGCCCTCACGGCTACTACGTCAGCCGCCTCAGGAGTCCCACAAGCCAACCAACAGCCCGACTTAGGACTCTTCTTCGCTTGACCCAGCACCCTTACTGCGGTGTTCCACCCACAGGGTCATGGGTATATTGCCGCCGCGACATGGCACCGCAAGACCTTACGGCCGCAGACAATGGGCAGCATGCAATCGATCAATAGATGCAGAGAACATGGTCCACTCAGACTCTTATGTCCGCCAAACATCCCCCGGAATCTTGTCAAAAGACCCTCACCCCGGAGGTGCGGAGTTGTAATTACCTCCCCGGCGCAAAGGGCTCCACCCGAGTTTAACAGCAGACCCCCATATGCACTTGGGACGCCAAGTCTGTCTGGCTTTCTCTCCTCTTAAGCGGATCCAAACATTCACCACCAGGTGGCTGACCAAGGACAGTCTCAGCCCCTCTCTTCACACGAGTGTCCAGAAACCACGCCGGCCTCTGAAGGTCTGACTGATACGACAACATAAGTGACAGTTCACTGATCGCGAAAACCATGTTGAACATGGTGCCTTCATTACTGGACAATCCGTGACTAGCACAAAGACCGTCAAGTAACAAAACACCACTCGGATTCAGATCTGGGAGGCCATCCTACCGATCACGCCTATCAGGCGCGTCCACCCGTCGTTCCAACTTCCGTGGGAGTCTGAAGTCACCAGCAAAAAATAATGGAGTACACTGGGAGAGGGCCACTATCAAGCAACCCCGCATAGGACGCACAAGAAGGGGTGGGCCGTGGGTTCGGGGGTACTCCCAACTACCCCCGCTCGGCCCGCTAGCCGAAACACGACAATTTGCTCAGAGACCGTCCCCACCAACCCGAAGCGCAACAGGGCATGCGAACCTCTCATCCACTGGGGTAAACACCAACACCAGACGGCTGATGTGGGGGCATACCAAAAAAGCAAAAAATAAACCCCAGCACGCCCCGGACTAGCCCGTGGGCCATTCCAGAGTGGAAGAGTAGTCCAAAGGGTCCTCTACTCGAGTGAGATGCGGTCTCACATGCAGCCCACCGGTGCGTGGAGGGCGTTGAGCCAAACTACGTTCTCTAGTTCGATATCTCTGACCGCACATGCCCAGGCTCTTCCACCCCAGGAGGGTGACAGTTCCACCACCTAGAGCCAGCCTAAGCAATCCGGGGATCAGGCCCTGCCGAGGTCTCCACCTTCGTGACCGACGCCCAAATCTCCTCTTTTGACACCGGTTTTTGAGTTGCAATAGAAACAATATCTGATGCTCCCGAATAAAAGGCTGACAATTTACTAAACTACAAACCATTGGAGCTGCCATCTTAAATTATCTCCCCCTAAAGAACATTTTTAGGAAACCAAGCTTAAGGTTTGTCACATGCTAAAAAAACCCACAACATCGTGTCTAGTTGTTCTTCTAAAATGGCATCGGGTGTAAGACCGTGGTTATTACATTTACGATGGGCGAAGGTAGTGCGTGACCAAACACACGAACAAGGACATTTTTGTACATTTTCCATCATGGTTTATCTAAGACCTAAACTGGAAACATTCTGGCAATAAAACCACGTGTGACATAAAATTATGAGGGAAACAGGAAAGCAAAGCTCTTCCCTTGAAAGCAGAATGGCTCATTGATTCTCAAAACTACTTTAATGGGAAGAAAATACATGTATAATGTCTTGCAGAAGTATTCATTACTCATTTTATTAATAAAAACTTCAAAAGCACGGTGCATTTTTCTTTTGGCGCTTTTACCTTAATACTAACTAACTAAATAAAATCCTGTGCAACCAATCGCCTCTAGTCAGGGATAAGGTTGTGGACACATTTAAGGACAGTTTGGCTCTAAAACAATAGCCAGATATTTTAACATCTCATGGAGCACTGTTCAATCCTCAAAAGAGTATGTAACAACTGAAAACCTACTAAGTGATGGCTTTCTACCTAAGACGACAGACTGGGAAAAGATAGTATTTAATAAAGATGCAGCCAAGGGGCCCAAGGTACCTTTGAAGGAGCAGCAAAAATCCACAGCTCAGGTGGGAGAGCTACTAATTGTTTATTTAACAAATATGGTATTTTCTGAAAGCGTGACAAGAAGCCACTTTTGAAAGAAAAACACATAAGTCGAGTTTGTAGTTTCCCAGAAGCCATGTAAACTTTTTAGCTTACATGCAAATGTGAGGTGGGAAACTAACACAATACATAATCATAATGAAAACACCATCTTCACAGTGACATTTGCCAGCGTTATGCTGTGTGGATTCAGGCGAAAGGAAGCGGATCTAGAATCTAATTGGAAAGTTGCAATTATGCCGAGCTGAACCGCACAGGGCAATACTTAAAGAAAACCTGTGGGGATGCCAAACGGAGAACCAACCTCGACCGTTATTTTTAGCTTATTAGCGTATCTGTTGTATGATGGACCAAAAGTCTCCAGACCTAAATTCTAATTTGGGCAATACACGTGGACTGAAAATTCCGTGCGTAATGAATATAAATGCCAAACTTCTGACACACTGATGTGTACAATATAGGGGAAACCACAAATGGATTTCCCGTTCAATTCACAATTGTGCACTTAGGTGGTCTTTCACAGCTGACCTTTTTTAACCAGCGCATCAAGCTGACCTCAGCCTCTCAGCGGCTTGTTGTTTGTCTCCTAAAGTGGCATCAACAGTATGAATACATGCTTTTTTGGTAGGATAGCTAGTGATTGAAAACTCACACCCTGATTTACCAAAGTTATAGGAAAAGAATCAGCCGGAGAGATTAGGTTGGTCACTAGTTAAACAAAAAACCTTATTATGTTTTAAACTGTTTGAGCTCTTTACCGGGTGTGTGTTTGAGTGTTTCACTGTTAAACCAGTGCAGGTTAATGAAACACTTCTCTATCCTGTGTTAAATAGATCTTGCACATAGTTATTCCACAGTTCAAACAGGAACTTCCCTTTTCTATCTCCTCCACAAACAGACTCTGGCCTTCACCCCCCTGCCTCTCTTTCAACTAATAAGATCCTGTCATCTTCTGGGATCTCCAGTGTTCAATCGATGATGTAGCTATATCTTATAGGCCTTTTTTGGTTTTGGTTGATTTCCCTGCTGGCACCGAGACTAGCACAGAATCACATTGTGTGACTTCACAAATAGAGTCATGTGTATACATCAGCCACCTTCATCTAATACCACTTTGACTTTATTTATCTTCAACTTTTTTTTAACTTTTTTTTATTTTCCCTGAAGTTTGTACATCTGCCTGTTTATTGATTGTTTGTCGTCCTGGTGTGTTTATTTGGTTTATGCGTCACTAACGCAACCAGGGCGCCTGTGAGGATCAGTATCGCTCAATTTTAAATTCTCAGTGTAAATTGTCTTAATTCGTCAATAAGCTGACTTAACTTTTGACTTTGATGTAGGTGCACAAGTAAGCGCAAAAAGAACACTGGCAATTTATTCTCCAATACTATTGCTTAAAGCAGATAAGATTCTTTGGGATATATTGTACTGTTAAGAGACAAATGATAGCATAAAGAGCTTTTAGGAAAGTAACTAAAGCATACTGATAAAAAGCCCTAAAAAGATTAATCTGAATGGGCAAAGTACTATTTAAGCTGCTCTCGAGTTAAAAGCATAGTATTTAGCCAACAAGCCTAAAAGTCATTTGCAATCTTTTTGCCAACTTCTTACCATTTTTATACAGGGTAAGATAATACGAGGACTAACAGTTGACGCGAGTGAGCACCCACAGTCTTGCAAAGCAGCATATCAGAGGCAAAAATACCATAAACCACCACCTACTTCGGCGGTGACGTTGATTATTATCAGGCCTCATTAATTACAAAAAACATCACTGTTCTGTTTGTGTTGCTTCGGTTTCCTCTCCTTACACATTCCTGCCACCCTCCCCCAACACATTTCTCACTTCTCTCCAAATTTCTTTTTTTCACTTTTTCCTCTCCTAAAGTCGAATTTTCTCCCTCCTCCTCTGCTAGCGTGGTACCCCTCCCTAATTCTCCCTCTGTGACAGTGACGCCCTGCTTCATATGATCCACAGTTCTTTGACTTACTCTATTAGCTCGAGCAATAAACACACCAGGATGTCTCCCAGTTCAAGTTCAAGGCGAATCCTGTACATTCAGACACATACCATGAACATACTCAAACATGAGAGAAACATGCCGTTTTAACTCTATCCTTTAACTTTGCATTTGATTACATGCATACTCTGGTTGTTATGGCTCCATCTGTTACCAATAGTCAAAATAAAGAGCAGAGAACACAAGCATTGTGTTTTTTTCCAACTGTGTTTCCAGCAGTGCTACTTTTAATTGTCTGCACAGGGATAACTTTTCCTTCTTTTTCTGAATTTTTGCACAATCTTTATTAATATTCTTCAAGATCAGTTCAGCTAATATTCGGCTCTAGCTCAGAGTTGTTTCTCTGGTGACCCCTTACCAAACCATGCTTCGACTCTGTTATGACAAGAAAAAAAAAACTGGCAACCCCACCATTTTCAATAGCCTCATTATTAAAACATCGCTCCCTGAGCTTCACTCAGCCTGCACGTCTACAACCGCAACGGGTTCATAAAAACAGCGTGGTGAAGTCAGAAACCACAGCGCGGCATGCACGACTGTTAACCCTGTGTTTTTATGGTGCGAGTGTGCGAGCCCCCTCCACACACCAGAGGCTTGCACAGAAATGCTTGTCTGTGTGTGGGTCTATGCAATAGGACGCGAAAAAGTCATACAGTCGCGTGCAAAGTATTTCATACCTCTCTTTGACGATCCTGACGTGTATTCGTTATACCAGGAAAGCTTAAACCCGTATTTTATTTGACGATTTATGTGCTAGACGTGAAAACTATAAGGGAATATAACTTGTTAAAGTGGACGGAAACGAACACATGTCGTACCAGCTTTGCACATTCCTTAATCCAAATTTGTCAGGACTTTGACTAGGCCGTTGTAACATACAAATATGCTTAAACTATTTCATTGTAGCTCTGGCTATATGTTTTAAGTTGTTGTACCGCTGGAAGGTGAATCTCAACACCAAAGATAGAAGACTTTTCCAACCTCTAACAGGTTTTCTGCCCTGTATTTAACTCTGCCTATCTCCTCTATAAACACTTTCCAAACACACAGAATTTAACCATCCATGGCGAATAGGGTAATAGATAAATAAGCACAGTTGGTATTCAGCAAAACACACTGTTGAATGTAGTTCAACAAAGACTTCATTAGAACACATCTGAAAACAATATCTTCTTCCATATGTTTGTTGCATCTTCTTCATGAATTGTGGCAAATTGTAAAGGAGACTTCCTATGGCTTCCTTCAACAAAGGTTTCTTTATGACAATCTTCCAAGATGACCACATTTCTGGAGGGCATGACTAATAGTTGTCCTGATGACAGATTCTCCCTCCCTGAGCCGCGGATCACTGCAGCTCTTCCAGAGTTACCATAGGCACATGGCTGCTTCTCCGATTAATGCCCCTCCTGCCCAACCTGTCAGTTTATGAATGGCCATGTCTTGTAAGTGTCGCAGCTCGCAATCAATCTTTCCATTTTTCATGGTGGTGAGGATGAAACAAGCGCTACGCGAGATTTCACATAGCTTGGGATATTGCTCGACAACCAACGCAAGCCGTTAAACGTCTACATAACTTTATCTCTGACCTGTCAACTGTGTTCCTTGATAAAATGACACACATGAAAACTATTTACTAATCACCTGACTTCTGAAACCAACTGTATTTTATTTAGGTGCATTTGATTAAAGCGGGCTTAAGATAAATCGTTTTCCTTCCACTTCACAATTATACACAACTTTGTTTTACTTCATCACATTAAATCCCAATGAAACTGTGGTTGTAACATGGCAAATTATATAAATATAATTTTTTGCAAAACAATGTAATTCCATCATATGGGGATCATATTATGAATAAAGAATATCTGACGTAAAATTGCTCACTAATGCTGAGTTGTCAAACCTACAATCCCCGATGCTGGCATAATTTCTAATAAAAAATAGCCTTAACTACATCTACCTCCTTTCTCAAATTTTCCCTGGGCTGTGTTATGGCAAAAAAACAGCCAACGTGTTACTATTATCTCACCACAATCCTAAATAATTTAGAGATTTTGATGTGTCTTAAAGCTTTTAGTGTCCTTGTTCACTGAGTTTTTACAGGAAAAGGAGGTAGAAGATAACATAAAACAACAGGAGAGCATCCTGTGTGATGCTGCTGATCGTCAGCCAATGCATAATGTTTCCACGTCAGGGACCGAACACCATGGTTAATCACTTATTGTGTTCTGCTGAAGGTGGGAAAAAGCAGTAGAGTCTCCAATTGCTTGCTGCCAAAGTGAAACAGCTCCTGTGAGAGGTTTTCATGTTTACGAAACACTTTTGTTTGGAAACTTGATAATAGCTGACTAGCGACGTGGGCCTCTGTTCCTCCATCTTCCATCTCTGTACAATGTCTGTGGCTGTAAATTTCACACAGATGCCAACTCAACTCAGTCCATTTACACAGACACACAAACAGAAAGAGAGGGCTCAGTCATTCAGCCCGTCAGTAATATGGGTAGCAGAACTAACAGAATAAATCATTTTCCACAGCAGGGGCCTCACTGGAACAAAGAGCCTGTGTGTTTCGGTGTGTGTGTGTGTATGTGGTTGTTTGTGTGTGTGTGCGTGCTCTATTAACATATTCCTTGTACAAATTATTCATTTTCCATGCATTAGAGGCGAAACATTTCAACAAAAACAGAGGCAAACAGTCACCGAGAACCATTTTTCTCCCATGAATCAAGAATCTTCTGCCGATTTATCTTGCGCTCACAAATGCATGCATTACGAAAGAAGAGAAAAGAGTTAGGCAACATGTTATCACTAGGAGATGAGAGGCATTACAGATCCCTACAATGGCCTAAAACTTAACATGGGCGAAAGCATAAATTCAATTTTTCTGCAAGTTTTTTAAGAATTCATCAGACAGCTGTTTATATCTTTGATAAAGAAAACATGTTTCACTTTTAGATAAACCAATACAATTCTCCACAATCAAGACATGTTTCTAGCTGAACTCAGTTGTAAAAATGATATTAAAGCACAAATACTTAAAATCTAGAAAGCTTACAAACTGAAAAGATGATCTGTTAAATTACGGTATATCAGAGTTTCTATGCATCTGCTGCTCTTACCCGACGCGGGCTCACTCTGATAGACCGAAGCATTTCTCTGCAGCTTCTGAAATGTTCTCCACGCATTAAGACTGGACACAGATCTTCTTTGCGAGGATGCCAGAATCTGTATTTAACAACAATCCCCCGGGCATCCTCAGAGATGCAACCTGAGGGCAGAGTTCTAACAATTGCTCTGGTTCCTGTGCACACCGACTTAGTCACCTAATGGAAAAAAAGAAGAAGCCTTTGAGATTTTTTTTTAAATATAAAGACAAACATGCTACATCTCCAGTATATATAAAAAGTATTGATACAACTTGAACCTTTTTGTTACATTACAAACAAAAGACGAATGTATTTTATTGGGATTTTATATGGTACACCAACAAAAAGGAGCAAAAACAGTGAGGTGAAAGGAAATATTTCTCTTTTCTGTTTTTTTATTATATTTTTCAGCTAAAACTGAAAAGTCTGGTGTGCTTTTGTACGCATGGGTCAAGACTTAATAGAACCACCTTTTGCTGCAACTGCAGCTGCAAGTCTTTTGACTTGCAACTTAAAAACCCTTACACGTTTACAAAGTAAACTTTTTGCTCATTTATTCTTTGCAAATTAGCTCAAATTCTGTCTAGTTGGGTAAATTGAGCATCAATTTCAAGTCTTCACACTGATTTTCTATTGGTTTTAGATCAGGACTTTTACTAGTCAATTTTAACACATGAAAATCTTTTGATCTACGGTTTCTTAATGTCATCTTTATTTACACAGCACCTAAAAAATATTAAGTAAAGCTGTAACAAAGTACAAAAGAAGAAAAACATAACTATAAAACAAAGATTGACTTTACAAAAATAAATCAGATAAACCCAGAAAAACTGTAAACTTAATCAGTAAAATGAAATATAACAGTTTGATCTAAACTTTGATCTAAACTATTCCATTGGATCACTGTCTGTATGGTTAGGGTCATTGTTCTATTGCAATCTCTGCCCCAGCCTCACGTCCTTTGCTGCCTCGAACAGATTTTCCTCCATTATTACCCTTTACTTAGATCCATCTATGTTTCATCAATTCTGACCAGCTTCCCTGCCCCTAATGACAAAAAGATACGTCATGATGCTGTCGGCACCTTGTTTCAACATGGGAATGATTTGTGGTGATAATTTGTTCACAAGTTTTTCACCAGACAAAGCATTGTGGATGTGGTTCAAAAAGTTCAGATGTGTTCTCACCTTAACAGAGGGCTTTCTTCTACATTTTTCAGTGTTTCCTAAATGGCTTGCAGCAAACAGAACATTTTATAGCTTCCTTTCAACACTGGCTTTCTTCTCGCCTTTCTATTTCAATTCTCAGATAATGAATTGAACAGTGCACCATGGGATGTCTAAAGCATGGTATATTGGTTTATAACTTTGCTTTAAACTCCATCACAGCTTTACCCCTAACCTACCTAGTGTGCTCCTTGTTCACGGTTATTCTCTTACAAACTTTCACAGTTTGAATTGTGCTGCAGATAAATCACACTTAGGTGGGGTCTACTTACAAATAAAGTGACTTCAGAAGATAATGTGTTGCACTGGATTTTTTTTAGGGGTTTCATAGTATAGGGGACTGCATATAAATACATGCAACACTTATTATTTGAAGAAAAGATAGAAACTATGTATCCTTTTCCTTTCTCTTCAAAATTATGCTCTACTTTTTGCAGGCCTATCACAAAATCCCAGTAAAACAGACTAACGTTTTTTAATAAGGTAATAAAAATTTGGAGAGGTTTAAGGGGGGGCACTGTACAAACAAAAACAGAATTAACATGTCTGTAAATACCTTCTTATTATTCTTGTAGAACCGCCTCACCAGCACAGTGGAACGTTCTTTACGGTCACTGACAAACTCTGCACTATCCAACAGGCTGTCTCCCTCTTCCTCATCGCTGCTGTTGCGGCCCCAGTTGCAGATTGTGGCCCCTCCCGAGGATGAGCCCTGTGTTGTTGGTATAGTTTCTAGAGAAGCCCCTCGAACGAAGACTTTCTCAAATGAGCATTTTTGCTTCTTGGGCCTTCTGTTTAGTCTCTCTAAACTTGAATATCCATCTTTGAGCTGGTACAGAGGGATGTGACCATTTTTGTGATGCTGCTGATGGCAGGGGTGGGGAGAACCGCAGGGAGAAGAGGTCAAAGAGCTCGGTTCGCTGGAGGGACCGTCCTAAGAGAAAAGGGTTACACAACCGAATGTAAAACACTAATTAAGTTTCCTTAAATGCTAAATGAGAGGTTTAACAAATGAGTCATGAATTACGAATAACTTGAGTTTAAAACTGGACTACCTTACGGAAAGCCAGCATGGACACGGGCAGACTGCCGCGGCGGAGGTGGCAACGTTGAACAGGACTGGAGCCGGGGCTTGGACTGGACTGAAGGCTGTGACAAAAGCAAGCATTCAGTCTTTTTTGAGAGCTAGACCTGACACAGGGACATGGAGTATTGGTAGGTTTGTTTCCCCCTTCATCCATTTCATCTCCTGGGGTGTCCAGTAACACAGATCCCTCTGAACCTTTCCTACATATTGTAGTTTCTCTTTCTATATGTTTAACAGTTGAAAGTTCTGCAAAAAGGTTTTCTTTTGCACTGATGATTTTTGAGCTGTACTTAAAGTCTTCATAATGATAATGATCATCCAAAAGAGTCCCTTTGACATTTTCACATGACAGCTTCCTGTAGACCAGGAGTGAAGGACAACTTCGCTGCTTTGAAAGCCACAGCTGGTCAGAGCTACGCCCTGCTTCCGGCCGATTGGTTGCTTGCTTATCCTCTTTGCTGGGTCTACTCCCAGTAGATGGAGATGAAACATGGTGGAATGCTACTGCTGATCCAAGTTTAGTTTGGTTTTTCTCGGTGGCCATCTCCCTGTAGACTTCTGATTTGTTGTTAATCTCTCTGCAGTTGCAAAACAAAAGAAAAGCATTATGCTGATAACGTTTCCAGTAAATATTCTGAAGGAAAGGTTAATTAATAAGATGATCTACGTTATGAGCAATTAACAAATATTCAAAAAAATAAATAAATAAATGAAATCTTTTTTTTTAATAAAATGGCATTTATCATCAACTTTTCAACAATATTCAGACTTGAAGCTTACAATAATCAAAATAATTTTCATATCACAAACTTATCAATGTTCAGGTTAAATGTTGTGTTTTTGGCTCTTACCAGCATTGTTACTGTGATGCTTACAGACCTTTGCAGTCGATTTCTCCAAACAACTGTGTTGTCAGAATATTTTATACATGGAGGATGTCATCCAGTGACTGTGAAAGGTTTTATTTTCTCCATTTAAATCTGTGAATGTTTTAATCATGAACATTCACTGTACTACAGTAATGTGGCTGTCAAAGCAATATTCCAAGGACAACACTGGTAACATCACTCAAAGTCTAAGCCTGTCAATAATTACTTTCCTCACACCAAAATGTTGTTTGACTGTTCCTGGTTGAAAGCCAATTTAAACCACAATTACAGTCTGCATTTTTCAGTCATTTGGCTCAGACACAGATACAAAGCAAAGCTGCTATGGCCAATAATTAATTTTAAAAAAAGTATTTTGTCATCTGATAAACTTTATGCTCACAAACAGCAGTTACATTCACCTTGTTCTAGCTGTTTGTCGCCAATATGCTGTAGCTGTGGTATGAACTTTGTCTCATCCTTCAGCTTTAGTTTGTTCCTTCTCTTAAATCCCCAGGTCCAAATGTTTCAGGCATAAAATGTTTAGAGCTGAGATACTGTTTTTGATGAGAGAGCCGTCCTCCCACCTGTTTAGATGATTGTTGAAGAAAAAGTTCTTGCTACATCCTTTTTCTATGGTAGCAATAAACAGCCAAACATCCATTTATGATATTTCCACTGAAAATGAATTTTCTTGTCAACATTTTTAGAGGGGTTTTGAAATTACTTCGAAAACCAATACAAAATGGAGATTATAATTAATTTGTTCTGATTGTAAAATATGCTACATGCCCTTAAAAATGGAACATCTGATTTTTCAAATCTTTATGTGAAGATTTGATGTTTGTCATAGATAAGAGTTGTCATTTTAGATCTAAAACTGTTTTTATTCATTTTATATAAAATGTAATGATTTATTTCAGGACAGAAATATAAATTTCAACTAAAACACATTGGCCTGCACTGAAGCAAATAACTTCAGCTACCAGTGACCTTTGTAGGGCCTGAGACAGCATGTCTATAAACAGTGTGCTCTGTGCATGTGTTGTGGAAACAGAAGCTTGTGCAGCTGCACAAACCAACTGATAAAAAAACCCACCGAAGTGACCCTGGAGGATGGAGGAATTTCCTTGATAGTATGTCACACTCACAGCTTATTGGGTCATGTGTGTCCCTGTGTGCATCAACTCTTGCTGAATCAGGATACAGATCTGATGCATAGTTATCCGGCTGTAGACTCTGGGGGGAAAGCAGAATAAACACATGCAATTACTATTATGGGTTCATATTTTTTAAGAAAACTAAACATAACTTGGGCCTGTCCTGTATTTAGCTTTTCCCATCTCTCATCACATGTGACCAGCTTCCTTGCCCCTGCTAAAGAAAAACATTACCACAGAATGATGCTATTGCCACTATACACTCACTGC
>JAHHUM010001232.1:0-30000 GCA_036173005.1 Crenichthys baileyi | reverse complement strand
GAGTCAACACTCTTCAGTGTGAACGTTGTTACTGAAGGAAAAAGGTTTACAATTAGCTAAATCAAATATCACCAGGGCGAAAATTAACATTTTCTTCTACCAGCATAGGAAAAAAAAGGAAAAAAAATAGCAGTCAAATAAAATCTGTTCATTGAACAGATCTTATTGTTATCTATTCTTAATTCTGCCAGAGGGACTCTACTGTATACTTACACATAATACATGTGAAAGTGTGCTACTGATGACTCAGGGTAAATTTCTACTTTGTACCCCGTACCTAAGTTTTTTTCTCTTGGTAGTTAGGTTTTTAATGAATTTTTAGATACATAATCATAGACACGCTTATATATAAAGTGTCATTCTATTTACATTCTAAATTTTTGTACTACTTTTCAATTTTGTATTATTTGCTGTTATTTCAAATTTTAACTTTATGTTCTCTCTCCGTTTTTTCTCTTTATAGAATCCTTTATTTTTTTTTATTTGGCCAGACGTTCTGTTCAACCATGAAACTTTCCTTGAGGGGTGCATCTGCTGGGCTACTGCTGCCAACAACTTCATGTTCTCCTACATGTGTATATGATACACATGGCCCTGTATTTTAGTGTTTAACCCTGTCTCTCTCCTAGACATAGCTGTTGGATGTGCTTTTACTGTAACTGTATGTGCTCTCTCCTATAGACCTGAAAACTGATTCAGAGCTTAGTAGCCACTAAAGGAGCTACTATTGCCATTAACTTTTTACTTTCTTTGAAATAGAAAGTACTTAATGATCAGTGTTGCTGTGTGTTTCTTTTTTCATGTTTGCTCTCTTCTCAAACCCCCAGTCACTTGTGGGAGATGGCCGTTCACACCTAGCCAGGTTCTGCTATTGGTTTCTTCCTGTAAAAGGGAAGTTGTCCTTTCCACTGTCACTACATAAATGCTCAGTATGAATGATTGCTGCAAAGTCAACGACACAATGCAAGCAACTGTCCGCTGATGCTACATGCTCATCCAAGAGGAGTGAATGCTGCAAGTCACTGACTCGATACAATCTGCTGGGTTTCCTTAGATGGAAAACATTTTAACCAACTTGAATAATAAACTGAATTTAACTGAATTGTTTGAGAACTAGGATCAATTTGGAGTGTATATACTTGACTTGGAATCTGTCTACATGATTGGATTGAATTGACCTTATGACGTGTCGGTAATTGGCGCAACTTAAAAAAACATAATTTAACTAAATAGAATTTAAGTGACTGTTATTGTGTAAAGAGCTTTTCTTACACCTCATTTCAGCAGACTGTAATTTTGCACCAGTTAACCGATGAAATATGGCAGATCATGACCTCTGATCTAACTAAAATCATTATTAGCCATAGAGATAATATTTATGTAGTCACTTACCACATTTCCTTACAGTAGATATGTATAGATTATAGAAAATTATTTTAACTCATTAGTTATCAAAGCAGATACAAAATGCCCTATAGCTGCTAAACTATAAGATTAATAATGACTCTCTCTAAATGACCAGTAACAGCTGCCAACATTAGGAACAAAACATTCCCTGGCTAATTTTGTCGAAAATGACTGAGTAATGTAACTCAACACTGTCAGTTCTTCTACGCATTTAATTAAGAGAAACTAAATGAGTTTTTTAATGCAATGTATTTAAATACATGGTTTCAACAGTATAACCTCTTATATTTTATAGTTTATAAGGAGGAATTGGAATAATTAAAATCAGAATCTATTAGTTAAAGCTTTACAAATAATGGATTTCAGAAATCCACCTCAAAATCTCCATCGGTCCATCTCAGCAGTAAGGTTCTCAAAATCTTATCTGATTACAAGGAATATGCAGTTAAACAATTGCACAATTTCCTGTTTGCTGCGCATATCAACTAAAATGTCAGTATATGGGACCGGTTCACCTATGAGAATGATCTAAATGTCTTACAGCAAACCAACGGTCCCACCTGACTCATCAAAAGTTAGCAAACAAGATTTACCTGAATATTCCATCATAACTTCCTATAACAGAAGGATTTATGTTTTGTGCCGTAAATCTTTTTTTTTTTAATTAGCCATTTTGCAAACATGTATGCACATGTCTTTAATCCAAGTTGCCTGAAATCTATTTGTTGCTAATCTTTGCTGACAACTACCTCTAAGCTCAGGCGTATCATGAATGCAGTGTTACCAACCACTGAACACACCCGTGGCAACAACACACTGACTGCACCGTAGCTGTTAAGCAACAGATATAAAAATGATTTGGGATGTCAGCTTGTGTTGTTCCTGCACTGATGTTAGCTATCTAATTGATGATGATGTGGTTAAAGGTGGAGTGTGACACATGTTGTGTTATGAACCGGCTCAATTATGGGTTAGGAGGGCAAGCTTAGGACAGAAATTTATTAGATGTTTATTAGATATTTGAAGCTGCACACTGCAGGTTTTGATCCTGCAGCAATATACTGAGCAACCTAACAGACAGCTGTGCTTCTTAACAATTGACGTTTAAATCTCTGAAATTAAACTGTGACAGCAGTTCCACACTGTAGGTATATTAAATGTTGTTTGGAATAGATGTGCTATGCATCTCCTTGTGACTGTAAATATTGCTGATAATGTTTCAAAACCAAACCAGGTTAAAAGACCAGCTTTATTGAGGACGCACTGAAAACAGAGTCAGTAATAAAGATGAAAGAGCTCAACTCTAAAGAAGAACCTATAGAAAATCTAACACATGTTTAAAGTGGCTCCAGCTATCAGCTGAACTCTGACCCTGCCCGGGAAATCAAATGGCTCTTCTAGGCTAAATCTCAGCCAAAGGCTAAAACCGTAGACTGAAACATGCAAACACACCCACAGACTGGAAACCAGGTCACACAGAGTAAAGTGCACTGACCAAGAAAACGTTCAATCATTTCTACTTCACTTCCTACATTATGTACGGTAATGTCAAACAGATGTAAGTACTACTACTGGGGCAGCCTGTTTCTTTTTAAATCATACACTGCATTATAATTTCTCAAGATGGCTCTAAACCTGACTTGTTAATCTTATTTATTTTAGGCTTTCAGGAACATTTGTGCTTTCTGATTGTGGTCTTTTTGTGAATAAAAGACAGAGTAAAAGACGAGTGGGTGAATAAGAGACAGACTGAGATAAAAAGAAGCATAAGGAATGGGCTTTCTAAGCCAAGTTCAATAAGCAATCACCATGAGTTTCGTTTTAAGTTTCCACGTAGTCGATTTCTATGAATGTTTAATACAGATCAGACTCATGGTTCTTGCACTAAGCAAAACCCCAATGAGACAAAAGTAATTTTATTTCGTTATACATTTATAAAAAGTTTCTAAATTAATAAGGTTATGTAGGTTTAGGTTAAAGAGAAACTGCCCCACCTCCCCCTGTTTTTGTACACAGCTGCTCAGCTGGCTACCAGGTCAACTTTCAAAGGTAAATTTCCACCTGGATGATCAGTTTTTACCCAGATACATGCTGTAGCAAAAAGAGAGATAAAGCATGACCCCAGAAAACAAGCTAAGTTCCTGGAAAATGTTCCTGAAGAGGAAACATGCCTTGATTGCCTGTGCCAGAACACAACATGGTGGCCACTGATGATGGATAAAAAGAAATAAAACAGGCCTTAAATTAATCGGACAGCAAGACAAGAGCCACAGTTTATTTTTTAACCCAGGACATTGAACTACTGTCCTTTATATATATAATAATAGGAAGCTCTCTGGTATTCTAATGAGTAATTTGTTTTAATGAGTTTCTATCTCAGGAGGTGGAACAGCTTTTTGAAGCCCTGGCCTAAATCACTGTTTATCCCCTGAATAGGGGGACTTCACTCTCTCATGAAAGCCTTTTCTCTAACACTCATTCAGGAGGGATTATTCCCCCATCTCATCCAAATGATGACTCAAAGCCTGGTATGTGATTAGACCCACCCTCACACACAGCACAGAGAAGTAAAGCCTAATCAACGACTGGTTCTGGTTGAAAACTTCACACTTCACAGTTGTGAATAGTCTACCCAGACTATCTTTAATACAGCAAAGTTGGTGCTCAAATTGGGTATATGCAGGGAGAGCTGTAATAAAGCCGAGTTGAAACAGCTTTTATCCTCCACATTACTCCACTAAATACTTCACGCAGATTTAGTTTAGGATCAGGAGCATTTCTGAAATGTAACAGCCAGGTCAGGGTAGGAAGGAATCCCCTTTTTCTGTTCTGCAGGACTTGGAGGGAGAAAAAAATCCAGCACATTGTTGAGGGGAATAGGAAGGAGTTCCTGTAACTTGGCTGCAAGCAAATGAGATGCAGATTTAATGGCAATTATTGTTACAGCCACAAATTCTTTGACACAAATTAGATGAATAACTCAAAGCTCTGTAAAGGGATTTAGTAATGTCACTATGGCCAAACCATTAAATTTGTATATACACTGTACCTCTAAATGTAAATAGTATTGCAAACTATTTCTTTAAACAACACAGAACTATAATCTTGAAACAAAAGTACCAAGTGGTCCTTAAAAGACACATTTTCCTGAAACATTTTCTGCATTGACTGCAGTAGTTTATGCATCATAAACTTTGAAGGGTTTTCCATACAAATGTGTAAAGCTTCGATTACATGATGCATACCTTGAACACAATAGATTTGCATCACAAAGTACAATTTTGGTTCATTCATACAAAAACGTTTGATATTCAGCATAAATAAAACGAAAAGATTAAATCACATTTTTGGTTTTTTTGGTCTAAATTCTCTTTGATCCACATCAGTGTTTTGCATAAATATCTCAACCTGATCTGACCCGGCATTATAAGGGGAGATCAGTAAAGAAAATATTCATCATATGACTACAAGTGAGTCACAATTCTTAAAGGAATGTAACTCGCACCTAGAAAAACATCTCCTGTATTTTTATTTAAGAAATTAATGTATCAGCTATTTTAAATGATATTTTATTCAAATATGTTTTTAAAAATAATGAAATACCATCTAAGCTTGTGGGCATGACCTTCCTGTAAATTATAAAGACAACGTTTTTTCACCCATCATTTATAACCAGAGCTGAAGTTGCTTTCTTATTCTGTAGCGCCACAACTTATTTACATGGCAATGCATTGAACTTCCCTTTACCACAACAGTAATACTCGTAATATACCTTGTCAGATAATGATTAGAGAGGTGAATCTGTATTAATTTAAAAATCTGATTTGCTAATATTCTGCCAGTCACCCATTCTATACATCTAAGCCTTAATCTTTGTGCAACTTTTTATGGCTAATACAATTCCTCAAGTAAATGATTATAAAGTATTATATCCCTGTAATTTATTTGTTCTGGGGCTTCAGTTAATCTGCTATTTATTATTCCCTTCTTTAAAACAAGAAAAGCAGTACTCTACAAGATGGCCTAATGCCTTATAACAACAAAACAGAAAAAGAAAGTCTTTCCACCCACACAAGCTGAATTGTAAACTTTAATTTTTTAAAAGGTAAAGTATGTGGAAATCTAAAGTGTAAAGTCACCATTTTTGTCCTATGTCACTTTTTATAGAGGGTTTCAAGTTTGATGAAATGCACACATTTTTTCGTTGGTTTCTGCAAAGTATGACTTATAGAAATGTCTAAGAAATAAAAGAAAGCTCTTCTACACTCACCTTTTTAAACTGGTTCAATTCCATTTATTATTTTGTGCGTAAAACTAACCCTGCATGTCTTGACTGGCTAGAATCACACAATTAAAGCCTCATTGGGTATCTTTTGCAAAGATTTATTTCTTACATACTTGTTAAAACTGTCACTATGACCTGACATTAAAATATGAGACGGATGATCTGGGAAAAAACAAATCAAGCTCCTCTGGCTCCTCCCAGTTGTCCTACTGCCATTTGCAGAAACACCGCTCCCTGTCAGAAACAACCAGTAGGAGCCAGGAATGTCTTAGCACTGTCAATCACGCTTGTGTACGCGCTCCTCACACCCCTCTCCCGCACAGCGCGAACCGTCGTTCAAGCTTAAGATTACCGGTGTGCTGTAGCTATGCTAATGTCAGAGAAACAACCTAATGTTACAGGAAAACTGCCAATTTCTTGAGTGGCACCTGCTCAGAAAACAAAGACAGGTAAACAGAAGAAAACAAATGACAACCATGGCAGGTTCCGATTTGGGGGAGGAGCTATGGAGGGAGGGCAGTAAGCACAGCAGAGAGCAAGTGGGAGGGACCTGTGAGGTGTGTTCGTTTAAATTTTCAGGCTAACTTCAAGTTTTCTCAGAACTCCCTACTGCAAGTTTACCAAACAAATGACTCATTTTCAAACATCTAGATAAATCCCTGTAATATGAATTCTTATGTGACAGCCTTTACAATTGGAGAAAGGATCTACAACTTCCATCACACTGCTTCTATGGTTTAAAGTCCTTTCACTGAGATGTCAGAGAAAGTGCCGGAATAAACAAACGTTTCTCCAGTTGTGTGGAACCTGAAGTAAGGCAGCACGGCCCCTCCTCCACCTGTTGCAGTGCACTGCCTGTCAGCCAGCCCCATTCCCCCACTTACAAAAGAAAATTCTGGCTGCAAAAATGCAGTACAAATCAGAAAGTCCAGGCATAGAAACTAAAGAGTCTTATTAAGAATTTGTTGTTTTAAAACTATAGTTAGCTGTGTACAGACAGCATGTCTGTGAAAATACCAACAAGCTGGCTACCTGAGCTGATTGCCTGACTAATTACCTAGCTCCTATCAGCTTCTTAGACAAACAAGTGAAAAGGCTGGTAATCTGCTGTGAGGGGAGCAGCCAAACAAAGAAGAAGATTTTATGAAAACTACTACCAAATGTGCTGGTAATGTTATGTTTTTGCCTAGGTTTATGTATCAAAATCAAATTAACAATATTTAAATGTTATAACATTATTACAATTGCAATAGTCAGCGTGTTATGTTATTTTAGCAGTAGAATAAAAAAAATTCTCTTTCAAAATAAATAAAAAATAAATAAATAAATAAAAGCAATACATTTATTTATTTTTTTACATTTTTGTGCAAATAACATTGTGGTAAGAGTGTAATACCTCCTCATGTATATATAAATAATTTAATTTGTTTAATTAACTGATCATCAGCATGTGTGAGCACCTTGTTTACTGCTTTATGGAAGTTCAGGAGGTTTAGCATGCGCGTTGGAAACTTTAAAAGACTGCATTTCTTCTCTAGCTTTGGAAAAGAGACTAAATCTGCTTATCCTTTCATCTCAGAGTTGCAAAATAGAGTTTCATTGAATATTTGTTTTCTATATAATTAAATTATATAAGGTCATAGATTTGTCATTTTGGTCAAGGTCGGGCTTTTTGTTGTGCATTGTTACCATTCTCCCTGGTTACCCTTTATGAGGTTGGCTTGTTTGGTCTGAACCAACGGCTATAAACATTTCATAACGGTTGTTACTCAAACCAGCCACAAAAACAGCTCATAAAAATAAAATCAATTACAAAACCCCAACACAAAGAAAATCACTGACCAGTTTTTAAAAGCCCGAATTAGCCATGAATAGTGAAGTATCAGACACACAAAGTGAAGATGATTCCATCTTTTAGCGGTTAACTTTTTACCCTAAATATTCATTAGTATGCAGAGTGTCTGTCTATAATATAGGGTTATCTTAAGTATCCTTAGCAGCTGCATATCTTGGCATGGACACTTTTGTAAAAGGGATTTTAGGAAGTTTTCTACTCTCTGGATAAATAGAGGTTAAATGGCTAAAAAACTTTGTCAGTCACAAAGCAGCAGGCTGGTTTGATGGGGAGCACTGCTGCAAACAGAACAGAGTGTTCATGCAAGGGATCTGTAGAACATATGGATTTGATTAGAGGGCAGGGCTGCGAGAGAGGCGGCAATGGAAACTGCACAGAAAGGGAGAAGTGCTCAGTCTGTGCACATATATGTGTAACAAGAGAATGAGAGCAAACTGAGCTTTTACAGCGAATAAATGCTTGAATGCATGTGTGCATGACCTTTATGCATAGAAAATAACTTACACTGAGTAGCACTGGGGAGAACGCTAAACAAGGTTTCCTCCTTGTCTCACTGGGCATGTTTGTCTTGAGCAGCAGAAAAAGGAAGGCAGTAACATCACATATGTGCACCATGAGTAACACAGAAGCCAGTATTATGCTTTGCATATGGTACAAAGCTTACTGTGACCATGTGATCATGCTCCCTTTTGTCCAGGTATCTGTTTCATTATTAACTGAGTTTTTTCTTTCTATTAAAATACAAATTCTTTGTCGTCAGGTACAAGGAGACAGAAAACAATGGTTCCAACACAGAAATTTGTTGCATGTCATTCGTCACTTATAGATTTCAACTCTATTTCATGTTGTTTCCTCCTTGTTCTTCGTATTGAACGATGCAACAATTCCCAGCCCAATTCATTTAAGCAATTCCTATTATGATATCCTAATTGTAGCCAAATTGTTTTCCTGTTCAGTCAATACCGAGATCATGCTAGTTTATAACAAATACTGAGCTTAGTGAAAAACAATCACTGCGCTGCTTTCACAATCTTATTGTGCTTTATTGCTCCAGCAAATCAAAACATTTGTATGTTTTCATGAGCAGCTCTGATCGATCTTCAACGAGTCAAATACTGAAAAATCGTAATTTCTACTTCTAATTATGAAATGCATCAAAACTAAGAACCACCACCATTTTCAAGATATAAACACATCAAAAAAACAGAACGCGCATTTTTGAGTTCAATAAAAATCAGATAAATGTTTGAGCCCTTAATACATAAATCTGAAAACTCTTGTAATTTTGCACTGTATTTGAAACTACTCACATAAATTCAGCTGCATTTTTTTCTCTTATATTTATTAGAATCCTTAGAAAAAAAAAAACATTTATCAAACTTGGAATCAGCAGGTGAAATCTCCACTTACAAATGCCTCTAATAAACAGGACAAAACAAATCGGAATTTTTTGTTTTTGATCTGACGATCACCATCCACAGCAGAGGGAAAAACTGCCAAATTTTCATCAGCCCCGATTCATAGGTGCATCACAAGTAGGACTAAATGATGTGGGCAAAATGTGTTATTGCATGATTATTGTTGGATATTGCTGTGATTAAGCCACATCTACCTCACTCCTCTCCTTATTTTCTATCACCACACCATCCACATCATTCTCTGTGAGCCTTAGCATGTCTGTCAGGTGTCTATATCAGGTGTGAGCATCAAGAGCAGCGAAAGGCAAGGCCGAATGCTCGGCGCTTAAGGCGACATGTCACAGCCTATCAAAAATTAAATCAAACGAGCCATTTGCAGTTGCAATGTTACAATGAAGAAAACTTCATATTCTGTACAGCTCTAATCACCATATATACACTTTGATTCTTAGTTTAAGGGTCAGTATCACAACACAATGTTATTTATTAATGAAATGTGTTGCTAAACACACCCTGCCTGTGATCAGTCAATATATAGTCAACTATAGGATGACTAAGATTTTACCACAAATATGAAATACAGTCAAGTTCATTATGTTAAATAGCCAAACTACTATCATGAAAGGTTGATCAAAATAGAAGAAAAAATATTGTTTAACACAAAATCAGCTCAAAACAGGGCAAAAATCCAAAGGAGTGCAGCCTTGATCTAAAGAAAGAGGTTTCATAGTCAACTTTAAGTGCAGTGATTTTTGTGGGGTTAACATGGTTTTATTCTAATCCTAATGTTCGTTCACCGTGCTAAATTTAAAACAATACCCAAGCATTTAATCCAAACAAGGTTTTGTCACTAATCCTGCAAGTGGTGGGACGCAGGCTTCAAGAGAATATACAGTCCCTTGTAAAAATATCCCAATCCCTTGAACTTTGAACGTTGCAACCACACATGTGAAACTATTTCACAGGTATTTTATTTAGTAGACCAAAACAAAGTAGTGCATTATTGGGAAGTGTTAAAACTATTATACACAGTTTTTACTTTTTTTTTTATTTTTTATTTGAAACACTGAAAGGTGCTGCATACCATTGTATTCAGTCCCATTAAGGCAATACTTGACGGTATCCCTTAATAGCTTGTACATTTGCTTATCCATCTTTGCAAAATACGCAAGTTCAGTCATATTGGGTGGAGTCTATTAGCATCAATTTTTACACAAGTACGAGTTCTCAGCCTCTAACAGGTTTTCTCCCAGGATTGCCCTGTATAACTCCATTCATCTCCCCATTGACTGGCCATCTTTCCTGCTCCAGAGGAAGAAAAGCTTTTCCACAGTATAATGCTGCCACCACCATGTTTCAATGTTGGCAGGGTCTTTTTTGGATGATGTGCAGTGCCGGTTTCCCTGACATGTTGGCCAAAAAGTTTAAATTTAGCTCATTTTACCAGAGCGCCTATTCATTAATTTGCTTTCTTTAACAATGGCCGAAACCAGATGTACATCACAGATTTCAGGATTTTATTAGTAAAAAAAATAGACAACCATACATCATTTTTTTCTCACTTCAAAACTATGCACTGCTTGTGTTGTTTTGTCACATAAATTTCCAAAAATTCATTTCAGTAGGTTAACAGAGTATGTGGGGACCTTGTTAGGATCGCAGAAAATGGTTTGAACATCAGAACTTCTGTAGGTCCACAATCGGTTATGGACAAATTCAACAGTGCAAATGCAACATGGCTGTGTTGTCATCTCTACGGTGTGTGGAGCTGAAAAAAAGGAAAGGATCTACTGCACTTGCAGCAATTTTGAAAACAAGTCCAACCAGTCCTCTCCGTCTGTTCCAGATTCCTTAACTTAAGACATATCTGCCCCAATTGCATCATAGGTCACAATTATGAGGTAAAATCTTTTGACAACAGTTAAATAAGAATGCAAAATGCAAATGGCTACAGTTACAGAAGGGCTGCATTTTAAACCAAATGAATATCCTATATGGAAAAGCATATTTTTTAACCAATTCATGATCAAATACAACTGTTTTATAAGGAAATTTTAGGTCAAGAGCAAATTTCAAAACAACTTGTTTAGTTAGATGTTCAGGTTTTCTACTGTATAGGGGAGGTGTTGGTTCAATTTGATGGTAATTTTAGAGCCCCAAGCATGATATGCTGACTTCTGTTACAATTATTTTACTAAATAATCAATTTCAAACAAGGTAGGATATGTAATGGAAGCACCTGACAGTGTAATCCACCATAAACTAATGTCATTCAGATATCATAAAATACCAACTGTGACAGTTTATATGTCATTATGTGTTTAATGTAAATGCAAATCTCACTTTGCTGTGTAAACAAAGATCTGTGACCTAGACTGTATGTTTTTCTATATCAGCCATGTGTTGCTTCATTTACACAACAGGCAACATTCCTGGCCTGTTGTCAGACTAATCCTGATCTGGATTCTAAAACACAGGCGTTGTTTGGCCTGATCACCAGGGGATTCTTCTTAGAGTTTTCTGAATAGCAATAATAAAGTTAAAGACTTCAGAGGGGGTCAATTCCTCTCTTGCAACAACCCACAAAATCATAAATGAAAATATGATAGTAAAGTTTTTTCCCCATTGTTTCATTTCATACCATATTCACAGTTTATGACTGGAATAATTTGGGATAGGATAGAATAGGAATAACTAGGATGGAGTGAAAACAGACTGGTAATCGCCATTGCGCTTTTTTTTCCTTCTTACACCTCAAACTAGACTGTTCTCACTCGTGGTTCGAATCTGTGCAGGATTAGGGATGGTTCCTTTAATAATCAGATAGCAAAATGGTGCTAAGTAGGAGATTTATTCTTACAGAATTTGAAGCAGGTGAAACCAAAACTATGCCACTTAAGGAGTTCTGGATAGAGCATATTTACAGACAAAAATGTTTGTCATCTTAAATGCTAAATGTACAGCATGTACAGTACAGACCAAAAGTTTGGACACACCTTCTCATTCAAAGAGTTTTCTTTATTTTCATGACTATGAATATTGTAGCTTCACACTGAAGGGATCAAAACTATGAATTAACACATGTGGAATTATAAACTGAACAAAAAAGTGTGAAACAACTGAAAATTTGTCTTATATTCTAGGTTCTTCAAAGTAGCCACCTTTTGCTTTGATTACTGCTCCGCACACTCTTGGCATTCTGTTGATGAGCTTCAAGAGGTAGTCACCTGAAATGGTTTTCCAACAGTCTTGAAGGAGTTCCCAGAGATGCTTAGCACTTGTTGGCCCTTTTGCCTTCACTCTGCGGTCCAGCTCACCCCAAACCATCTCGATTGGGTTCAGGTCCGGTGACTGTGAAGGCTAGGTCATCTAGTGCGGCAAATCAACACTCTCCTTCTTGGTCAAATAGCCCTTACACAGCCTGGAGGTGTGTTTGGGGTCATTGTCCTGTTGAAAAATAAATGATGGTCCAACTAAACGCAAACCGGATGGAATAGCATGCCGCTGCAAGATGCTGTGCTAGCCATGCTGGTTCAGTATGCCTTCAATTTTGAATAAATCCCCAACAGTGTCACCAGCAAAGCACCCCCACACCATCACACCTCCTCCTCCATGCTTCATGGTGGGAACCAGGCATGTAGAGTCCATCCGTTCACCTCTTCTGCGTCGCACAAAGACACGGTGATTGGAACCAAAGATCTCAAACTTGGACTCATCAGACCAAAGCACAGATTTCCACTGGTCTGATGTCCATTCCTTGTGTTCTTTTGCCCAAACAAGTCTCTTCTGCTTGTTGCCTGTCCTCAGCAGTGGTTTCCTAGCAGCTATTTTACCATGAAGACCTGATTCACACAGTCTCCTCTTAACATTTGTTCTAGAGATGTGTCTGCTGCTAGAACTCTGTGTGGCATTGACCTGTTCTCTAATCGGAGCTGCTGTTAACCTGCGATTTCTGAGGCTGGTGACTCGGATGAACTTATCGTCCGCAGCAGAGGTGACTCTTGGTCTTCCTTTCCTTGGGCGGTCCTCATGTGAGCCAGTTTCTTCGTAGCGCTTGGTGGTTTTTGCGACTGCACTTGGGGACACGTTCAAAGTTTTCCCAATTGTTCGGACTGACTGACCTTCATCTCTTAAAGTAATGATGGCCACTCGTTTTTCTTTACTTAGCTGCCTTTTTCTTGCCATAATACAAATTCTAACAGTCTATTCAGTCGGACTATCAGCTGTGTACTGTATCCACCTCCTGCACAACACAACTGATGGTCCCAACCCCGTTTATAAGGCTTTTAATCCCACTTATAAAACCTGACAAGGCACACCTGTGAAGTGAAAACCATTTCAGGTGACTACCTCTTGAAGCTCATCAACAGAATGCCAAGAGTGTGTGGAGCAGTAATCAAAGCAAAAGGTGGCTACTTTGAAGAACCTAGAATATAAGACATATTTTCAGTTGTTTCACACTTTCTTGTTCAGTATCTAATTCCACATGTGTTAATTCATAGTTTTGATGCCTTCAGTGTGAAGCTACAATATTCATAGTCATGAAAATAAGGACAACTTTGAATGAGGTGTGTCCAAACTTTTGGTCTGTACTGTATCTTGACAGGATTTGGTCAAATTTGAAACTATTATATCTAAAACACAAATAGAATAATTTCAATATTTATTGAAATATTTCATAGCAGAACATGTATGTACATCATGTATTTATTTAATCTGTCACCTTTGCCCATCAAATTAAGTGGGAGGAGCTAACACTGCTATAGACAAGGTGATTGGTCAGCAGTTAAACTGCTGTGCAGGTTAACGCCCGAATTTTAGAGTTTACAAGAGTTTATTTGAATTTCAGGAGCGGCAGTGACAAATTATTTAAATTATTACAAGATTAAAACAGTCTGTCAGTCAGTCATTTTCTACCGCTTATTCCATAGTGGGTCGCGGGGAAACTGATGCCTATCTCCAGCAGTCTATGGGCGAGAGGCAGGGTACACCCTGGACAGGTCGCCAGTCCATCGCAGGGCAGCACAGAGACACACAGGACAAACAACCATGCACACACCCATTCATACACCTAAGGGAAATTTAGAGTGACCAATTAATCTAACAGGCATGTCTTTGGACAGTGGGAGGAAGCCGGAGTACCCGGTGAGAACCCACGCATGCACGAGGATGCAAACTCCATCCAGATGGACCCCTGGCCGGGAATCGAACCCAGGACCTTCTTGCTGCAAGGCAACAGTGCAACCAACTGCTCCACCGTGCAGCCCATGATTACACACATATATCCTAGCAACGCCCCTGATATTAGCACCACGTTTCTTCATTTTCAGTTTGAAACCGATTCATGTCTTTGCTTTTCACACAGAAACAAGGTACACAAAGGATTAAAAGATCCTGTTCCCCTCGGTACACCAAGGAGACCCCAATGTAAACACTGACATCACCTGTCAAACTTTAAAGCTGACGCGGAGGTGCTCTGCACAAACACCACCTGCCGTTAGAATGAGGATAGTTGTCCAGCTCCACACCATTTGAAAACATCTAAGTCTGGGCAAAATTAAAACGCGTATAATTTGGCAGGGATATTATTTCAACCGAGGCTTTCAGCACGTGCTTTTCTGTCGTTATAATCACGCGGGGAACCTCCAAAAAAAAAAACGCAAATAACATGAACTACTGGCATCCTTTTCAAGAGACTTTCTGTTTCTATTAATCTAACACTGAGTCAAACTGAGAGGCACATTGCACGTAGGTTCATCTTAACGTAAGGAGAAACACTGGCGAAAAGCTGGAACTTTACTGTCCAGCAGGTCTGAGTGAACTTTACTACCAACAACTTTTCAAATCGTCCGCTCCCATAACCAAACGACTCGTGTAATGAAACGTATCAAAAGTTATCTGAAGTGGCACTTTGAGGACTACCCAGCACACACTTACCCAACAGTCTTTTGTCAATCAGCTCAGCATAAACCAAATCGCCGCAGGAGTTCAGCTCGCTGCTTGGTTGTCTTTGACTGAGACCCTGCTTCCCAACTCTGGCGGACACAATTGACGCTGCAGCCCGAGCTGCGATGGGACACCGCGCTGTCCTCTGTGGTGCATTCAGGTGCTCATCGGAATATTGGAATATTGGACAACCCAGAACTTTATTTGTAAAAAAAAAATCCTCAAGTGACTGATCCACAAAAAAGCTGTCTGGATGCTCTCATGTTGTCAGGAAGATTTAATCAGTTGGTATAAAGCTGAGACAGTGTTTTTATGCAGAGACAGCCATGTCCATGGGCTAAATGGCTGCCTGAGGGCCCCTGCTGTCCTCTGTTCCCTAAGAACATTTGAAATGTCACAGCATAAGTTAAGTTACCACGTTTTTAAGACACAATGCTAACGTGACACTGGGTTTAAGATTAATAAAATACACAGATTACTTTTTTTCAGAATCGGAATCAGCTTTATTGCCAAGTTTGTGCAGACAAACAAGGATTTTGACTCCATTACACTTTGCTCTCAGTGAGGATTTAATTTTTCTTTTTTTTGTATATATAACAGTGGAAATAAAGAATATATTTTTTAATGTACATATATACACAACTGACTGAAAATTTAATGTGAGATCAGTCCAAGCATGCATGGTGTTGTTCTGGAACTCTGACTATCAAGCATCATCAGAGAACCAGAACCAGAACCAGCAGATTTTAGCTGCCATTTCCTGACCCAAGACCTGCATAAGTCCTGGATAGAGGGAAGGTCAGCCCTAATGATTCTCTTTTTAGATTGGAGTTGTGTATAACAGAAGTCAACAGGAGTGAGGTACATGAAACATGGCCATTGCAGCTGCTCTAGGCTTTCCAGGTCAGTCTTTTAAATGTTAAAGGCAGGTGTGGCAGGGGATCCAGAAGCTCACCAACTACAAGACCAACCTCGGTGCTGCTGACGATGGTGCCTCACTAGCAAAGGAGCTGAACCTCTTGGCCCACCTTGAGGTGGTGCCATCACAGGCAGCTGAACTTCACCCTACACCCCACAGCAGCTGGCTGAAATCCCCCCATTGTCCCCTTGCCCAAAAACCTCACATTTCCACCCTTAATGATTACCGGCCAGTTGCACTGACACCAGTGGTCATGAAATGCTTTGAACATCTGGTCTTAGATCATATCACTCTTCCCCAAAGGTTTTGACACCCACCAGTTTGCCTTCAGGGCTAACAGATCACCTGTGGATGCAGTAGCTGCAGGCCTCTGTGCTGCATGGTCCCATCTAGAACAACGGGGTAACTACATGCGACTGCATTTTGTGGATCATAGCTCAGCATTCAACACCATCTTCCCCCACAGGCTGGTGGACAAACTGAGGGACATTGCACTGCCACCCTCCACCTACAGGATCCACAGCTTCCTATCGGGTCGCAGCTAGAGGGTCAGCCTGGGTCAACATTCATCTTCGGCCCACAGCTTCAACACCAGCTCTCCACAGGGTTGTGTATTGAACCCCCTGCTCTACACCGTCCTCACCTATGACTGCACCCCTGCTCACCACAACCACATCATTGTCAAGTTTGTAGATGACACCACAGTGGTGTGGTCATCTCTGTGGGACCACACAGACACTGCATGTGTCCTTTTATCACTGTTTTCTTGAGAGCATAATGACCTACTGCTTCTGTGTGTGGTAAACCATCTGCTCAGTGGCTCAGAGCAAAGCACTTGGTTTTATTTAGAAATCAAATGTTAGATGGACAGAAATGGCAGGTCATATTTACATATGTCGTTTTTGAAGTTGCATTTTCCATTGGTGCAGCTCTCATTTATAGGAGTTACTGAAATGTTTCCCACAGCAACTTAAAGCAGCTTTGTCTTGCCTCTGGTTTCCAGCATGAACCAGCGGACAGAATGACAATAACTGTGGCTCTGTAGAAGCCTGCTGTGTGTGAGTGTGTGTCACTGCATTGGAATGCCTGGCAACCATTCTCACCGTTTCCAGTGGTTCACTTTATATTCAGCACGTCCTATACATTGTTTCCTCTGTCATCAATGATTATTTACTGCAGAGCTCATTTGCAGTAAATGCAAATGAAAGCTATGCCTTATATGAGCCAACCAGAGCTGCCCTCTGTCATCCACTATTTAACAGCACTGGATGTAACTCATACTACTATCAAATTGGCCATATTTCTTCTCAACTGACAGATGAACCTGAAATCTACCCTGTACTGCATTCATTTGTCTGAAAATGGCAAATAGCCAATAAGAAAATGCACATAGTATTTTTATTGCTCTATTTTCACAGTTTATTTTATTTTGTTTCAACTTTGGAAAATGTAGGACTTTTTTCCAATTTGCTTCAACTTCACTGATGGGAAGTCTGATGCCATCCGACAGGAATGTGAAACCCTTTCATTCCACCCCAGCTCTCCTCCACCCAGGAGCATGCAAACCTTTGGGAATCCCCTTCTCCTGATTAAAAAACGGAAGAGGGGTGGCTTTTCTATCTAGCATTTTTTACACAGCCTACCACAATATGCTTACAGTCACATACTGATACCATACATACTAATACTGTTACTGAGCTGTTTTTTCTTTTAACATGACAGTTTATATGATGCTGAATGTTCCTGAAACTAGATAAAGTGCATCTAAAGTACCAAGACATTTTTATAGAGCTCCAAAAATCATAATAAAATGTTATGGACCTTTTATGTATAATGTATCTTGGCAAGATGATTGATGTAAAAGGTAAATAGAGAGTAAAGTTATCAGATTTAAATGAGAAGAAGCCCTGCTTTCACTCTTGGGGTTTGCTTACCTCCCAGAAAACAGAAAACATAAAATAACACACACGTGATTGGAATCAAATATCTTCAGTTTGTCATGTGTGCTCTAAGAGACAAATGCAGGTTTTTTCAAAGGACAAAACATATCATGTGTGTAAGTAAAGTCAGTACAAAATAGTACAAAATAACACTTCAGTTACTTTGTTTTTGTTTTCTTAAAATATAAATTTTGTTGTAATATATAGTTTTTGAATAATCAGATTACAGAATTTTTATTTATATCTGACAATAAAACAGTTTTTTTCAATAACCTCTACCTGACAATGATACAGTTATTTACAGTTTAATATCTGCTGGAAAAGAAATGCACTGGGTGAGGAGTTTGTGGAAACACAGGGTTTATAAGTCATTGTGGATGACTCCTACAAAAAGATAACAGATAAAATCTTCTGTGATGACACTGAACGCCGCAGCTGAGTCTTCATACCTGCCCTTTCCTCAGTGGAACCACGGGGACAGACACTTAAAGAGCAGCATGAACCAGAACCTTTTATTGCAGCCAGATTATTCCTGAAGAGGACCTGTCTAATTGCAAGAAAATAGAATTTGTGTATGAGAATTAGTCATGTGATGGTGTCCTCACATTAAGGAAATGATAAATAATTATTCAATATTATATACTATTTATGAAACCCCCTACGTTTCGGGGAGGTTGACTCTACAGGTTGACTCTAACTTACCAATCGATTGCACTGGATTTTTAGGAGAATTAGAATAAAGCGGTCTGAACACAGATGCATAAGACATTTCGAGATTTTTATTTATAATATACATACACTCATTTGTGTTTGTTACTTTTACTTTATAATCTAGAGCTGCAAGGTGGCACAGTTGGTAGCACTGTTGCCTTGCAGCAATAGGGTCCTGAGTTTGACACCCAGCCTGGGGTTTGTCTGGATGAAGTTTGGATGTTGTCTCCATGCATGCATGGGTTCTCTCTGGCCAATCTGGCTTTCTCCAGCAGTGTGTGTGCATCAGTGTTTGTTCTATTTGCCCTGTGATAAACTAGCGACCTGTCCCAGGTCTACCCTGCCTCTTGCCCATTGACAGCCAGAGATAGAAAATATGATTTGAAAGTTTCTTTTTTTTCTTACCTAATTGCTCAGGTGCACAGAGTGGAGCGATGGCCTAAAATGACAGCATTGTAATTACAATTTTTTTTTCATTGAACTGAGATGAAGTGGAGCATTCTTTTTGTGGCTCAGAGACTGAGCCACACACATGTATAACATATATATTTTTGGGCCACTCCTTTTAATCATCTACATTATTTACCCTAAATGGTCAACATTTTCATGTTGCAGCATTGGCCAGAACTCACCAGTACTAGACAACAATGTGTCTACTTCAACAGCAATTTAACCATTTTTGTCATTAGTGTTTGAGTTATGACACCTAACATTGCTCAACCAACAGGAAAAAAAATCTTTGCTCTCATCGTTCCTGCCCCCTGCTGTCTCAATACCCTCATTACATATGCATAAGGATGGCTGCTGTTCTGATCAAACTAACTGATACATCTTTATTGTAGGTGAAGAAATCTAAAATGTATGTTGACAAATTGTAAATAACATTTCTTTGGCTATAATTCTTCTCATTAAACAAAGTTGGGCTTTGGATAAACTTGTCAAGAGGTTTTCCCTGTCTCTTGCCCATTGACTGCTGGATATACCCTCAAGCCCCTCCAAAACCCTTCAAAGATTAAGCTGATCTAGAAGATTATTTGATGGATGACTTAAATAAATGATGCTAATTAATGTGTTTCATTTTGAAATGATTTTGGAGCTGATGTCAAAATAATCAAATTACAACCTGCTCATAAAAATAGGAATACTTTTTTTGACATAACAAATCATCCCTCATATTAACATGTTTTTAACGCTATGCCATACAGAATACCCTTTATAGAAATACAGCAGATCATAATTGTACCACATATAGCAGTAGAAGGAAATAATCTAGACCCCAAAAAGTTTAGTGGTCTTCTACATTGTCCTTATAGCCAAGTAATTCGTCTTTTCTAACATGTTTAGACATATGGATATTTAATATCAATTTTAACTATACTAAGAAATAAAAGCAACATAATTAACTGGAGAAAAGACTTTTTGAATTTACTGTCCCTTAAAAAATAAATTCTGATGAGGCTAAAATGACACACAGGCGTGGTCATCGGGTGCACATAATGAAGAACATCATTTGTCAACATTTTGCAGGATGTTTCATTGTTTAATCCTCAGACACAAGTTTCTGACTGTTCATGTGAGAGTGATAACCATAGTTACCTCAAAAGTGGTGCCTGAGGCCTTCAAAATTAAGATCATAGCGCCATAAGTCTAATAAGGGGTTAAATAGGGTCTGAAAGGAATTTAAAGCAATCCATTCCACTGTTCATAAAACAGTCTAAAAGAAGTCCTCAAAAACCCAGGCATTTGCTGGTGTTGATATGAAAGTGGATACCTGGATAATCAGAAACAAATTGCACAAGTTTAACTTCCATCGGATCTGTACAAGGAGAAAATCTGTCTTCTCTGAGAAAAACATGAAGGCCAGGCTGAAGTTTGCCAGAGAAAATTTAGACAAAGAATTATTTTCTTTGGACCAATGAGTGTAAAATGGATTTATTTAGACAATAGAAGAAAGAACATGTTTGGCATAAACTAGAAACTGGATATAAATCTCAAACTCAAAGAGCTGGATATGCCATGGTGTGAGGATGCTTTGCTGCAGCAGGGCCTGACCAGCTCAACTTCCTAGAAATCCCTATAAATTTCTAAACATGGTAGCATTGATGCTACTCAGTTAGATGCTGCAGGGTGACTTGAAACAGGCTCTGTATTGAGGAAACTCCTTAAACATCTCACAGCTGAATGTCAGGATCAGGGCAAATTTTCAGATATACAGATATAAAGAAACAAGGTATCCAAACTTTTTCCTTATAATATATATTTTTTATGTCTTTTGTTTAATAAGTAAAAATATTGTGTTTCCCTTTCATCCAGTAAATACAAACAAATATAAAATAACTGTGTAATTAATGGGGTGTCACTATCTTTTTACACGACAATAATTTTTACAGATACAGATAACTATTTCAGCCAATTTTTAATACAATTCATGCTTTAGACAATGGCCATGGTATGACTCAGTAGAACAAAGTTACTTCAGATGAAAAAAGAATTATAACTGTGCATTGTTTACAACAATAGAATTAATATACAAAGGAATAGTGTGAATACATACACATACACAATAATGCTACCACATATCTGAACAATAATATTCTGAACAATGCCATCAACACCTGCCTGTTTGGGTCTCTGGAAATAGCCTGTTTAGCCTAGTTTTTGTCCAATTGTCATTTATTGACTCAATTGTTAGGTCGCTCTGAGTACAGTCAGGAGCTCTATGGAGTTCAAGTGTTTTCCACAAGTTTCACTGATGTTTAAAGGGTTTACTGTAGCAAGGCACCACTTGTAAGGTAATTTTAATGAATTGATTGGGAAAAAAATAACACTTTCAGAATCCACTTTAGTGGCCAAGATTGTGTGCACAAACAAGGAATTTGACTTTGTACAACTATTTTTATAAAAAGAAAAGAAGAAATAAAGCCAGATTGTCATAGTGCAATATGCTTGTTTTGTTTTACAGCAGAGTAGCTGACTACTCAGGCTGCAAGGTGCTTTTCAAGGCAAAAACACATACTGCTGTTGAAATATTTAAGAAAAGTATAGCATTAGTAAATTTCAATCAAAATATAGCCAGTGATGCATGATGTCCACTACAATGGACATATGATTTATTGCACTTTCCTCCCAATATCAAATCAGCACTTCAGCATTTTGGTAATTATATTAGTCCTTAGATGTTAATAGTTTCATTTTTTTTTTACTTGTAAAGATCTCAGATTTTATAAGGACTGGGTATATAGTCTCAGTATAGGCCATACGTGCTTTAAGACATATTTTTATTCACTAGGCTGAAGTATTGACTGAAACACTTGAGTCTAATGAAATGGCTTATACGCAAGAATACCAGTGGTTTTTAACAGACACTGCTGGTTAATTTGGGCCATATAGGCAGTTGCCCATGGGGTCATTAGAAGGGGAAGCTCGAGGCCCAGATATAAAAATACATTGTATCTGTCATTTGTGCCCTGAACATGTTTTCTTTTGCATTTATTCATCTCCAATCAATGGGGAGTGTACACCCTTGTGTGTTGAGCAGGTGCCTCACAGACATACAAGAAAGCAGCATTTGTAAAGCTGTCTACAATAGTGACCTGTGCACAAGAAGGAAAAAAAGAAAAATATGCAAATCAAAATCCTGAACAGTTGGATTTGTAAATTGAAAGAGTTTATTATGAAAAAACAATATACTAAAAGTCCTCTACAACTAGGAAGAAATACATACATTTTAAACAATTTGTTGGTTTACATACAGAAATAGAAAAGAGTTTGAAGCTCAGTATAAAATATTGTACAAACTGTGTTACTAGATGTGTCAATGTAATGCTTTTTATAAGATTTTACTAATATAATTGCTTTGCTTTTATTGAATGGTATACCCCAGTTGTTGTTTAAGCAGCAATTTAATTAAGCTGAATGATAAACCTAACTGTTCTGATCTAACAGTTTATGCTGGCATAATAAAAAAAAAAAAAACACAGCAAATGAAACAGCAATCAAATCAGATCAACTCTTGATTCACTCTAATACAAGACTTTCTACCTGCATAGAGTGAGTTGCATCGCTTGTTAAAGTGACCACATGCACCATGTCTATTCCATACATATTATTCCGTTTTCCTTCCTTCAGAAGGCACATGGGAGACAAATGATCACAAGTCAGCAAGGACCTATGATTTTATTAAAGCTGAATTGTGCAAACTCAGATTTCAAGGACTTGTGATAGGATTTACTGTATAAATTGACAAATTTCACCTGTACAGTTGGTCTGACACATTTCTAACAGGTCTAACATGAATAAAGTTTGTATAAACGAAGAAACTTTAGGATATTAAGTAGCAGCCAGGTAGTAGTAATCTCATCAAGTCTTTTGTTACATTGTCCCAGATTAAACAGTGTCAAATAAAGTATTAAAGCTGCAATGAGATGCTAATAGTTATTGCACTGCACAACGTCTGAGATAAACATAAGGCTTATATATAAGAACGGATTTTACTTTAGAGAAACACATGTCAACCTTTTAAAATCCAAATAAATAAAGATAATTGCATTTAGAACTGCTCTGCTTTGCTATATTTTTAAGGAAATGTGTTTACATTTTCTGAAGAATTTAACTTATTTATGCAGTAACAAATGTTACTTACAGCCACGACTTAGCCCAAGAAGAGTCACATTGTGATTTTCCACTGTTAAACTCAATGATCTGGGTTATGTTAGGAGCGTGTTTAAATGAACCAACTTAAATGTCTGAGGTCAGTCAAATGCCATGTGGATGAAAAAACTGGTTCTGTTTTTCTGTTTCGTTTTTAAGAAAAATTAAAACAGAAATTACCATTTTTATAAAAGCTCCATTGTGTTGCAGATGTTGCAAAAGGTTTTGGTATTCTAGTAGGTGAAGCTCTGATCATGTGATAAGCTGCCATGTTCAGAATAGCTCATGTTAACTGAGAAAAAACATTCAAACAAAACATCTGAACTACTCCAGTTTTACTGATTACATGTTAGATGACCTTAAAGTGCTAGCTGACCTGAGAAATACACTGATGAAGGAAATCGGTGTGGCCTGTTAGCATTTCCCTGTAAAGGATATTTTGAAGCTAGATTACAGGGTCCTCTAGTCAACTTGGTTCTGCTGGCAAAGATGTAAAAAAGCCTTTAAACAAATTAATCTTTTATTGTTGTTTAGTATAATATCACCCTGAAAGCTGTAGAATTTGTTCCCCTAGTTAATTGTATTCCATGGGTAATAAAATCCAACAATAAGAAATAGCTGTATCTAAAAAAAAAGACCACGTGCCACAT
Source organism: Crenichthys baileyi (assembly GCA_036173005.1). Taxonomy (NCBI): domain Eukaryota; kingdom Metazoa; phylum Chordata; class Actinopteri; order Cyprinodontiformes; family Goodeidae; genus Crenichthys; species Crenichthys baileyi. The sequence continues at coordinate 6,219 of JAHHUM010001232.1, read as the reverse complement.
TTAATGGCACCAGTAACTGTCCCTATAAAATAAATGTATTTGATGATTTTTCCGGGGGGTGAGGGTGGGTGGGTGGGGGGGTGTACAGTATTTCTTGCTGTAGGATATTTTTTACCCCCATTTTCAATACATCTGCTGAAATAAAAAGCCTGAGCTCAAGTGTGGAAGTATTCTATGGCAATAAATGATGTATTAATTTTAAGGCATTTTACACATTTAATAATAGTGCCAAAAAATGCAAAGGTAGCTGTCTTTTATGATTATGTTAATTTGTATTAGCACAATTTCCCTACATAAGGCACTTTGAGTACAACACAGAGGTGGAAAATAATTGGGTAGCATTTAGGTGCATTTATAATCTGTGCATTATAAAAAAAACAACAACATTGTGAACCCCTAGGGGAATCACACTAAAAGACTGTTTTTAGGATATAATTTTTTAGCTAATGCTGAGATTTTATTTTGAATAACCTCATCTCAGTAGAGCCTAGTGCAAATCACTATAAAATAAATAAATACTAGTATTTTTCTAAATAATGTGATTCAACAAAAATGGGCTCTCTTTGGCCTTCTATTTAAGTAAAAGAAAAATGGGACATTGGACATCTTCTAAAACTGTTTCAATCATTTTAAACTAGAATATAAGAACTTGTCATTTCATTCAGGAAGGCTACCTACAAATAGCCTGACTGGCTGTGGGGAGCAGGATATTGCTTTTAAAGAATTTTCCTCCTCTTATTCCCTGCAGACAGTTAATTTTATGCAAAATAAATGCACACAATAAAATAAACTGCACAGGTTGACTCTTGAGAATCAACATGCATAAATATAGCAAAGTTGCTTCTGAATTTCAGTCTATCACAAACTCATATGTGACCACTTGTAAATGTGTTCTGCATCTCCTTCCGTTTTTGCTTTTAAATAGGTAACAAAGTACAGAGTAAACTAACAAAAAAGAAAATAATGAACTATCGGTCAGAAAACCCATCATGGACATGAATGTCAATAACTGTGGGCTTTTAATGATGTTTTTGAACTGTTCCTTTTTCTAGGCATGATGGTGCAATATAAAACATTACTGATTTTTAAAAAGAAGAAAGAATTATCTTCCAGTTCGAACACTCAATTCTATTAAAGTTTCAACCACCTTACCCAAAAATTAAACCTCTGATGAAAGAAAAGAAGATGCTGGGATTTCAGAGTCATTGTCCGCAATACAGCCAGTTTCACATCAACATGAACTGAGGGGGTACCACCAAGAAAGACACCCTCTCTCCCAAATCAACACCTTTAAATTTTAATGAAATTTTCAGCTGCCTGCATGAACAAGCCCAATCTCTCCTGCAGATTTATAGCCAGAGAATACAAATATTGAGCTTTTTGTCCAACATGACAATAAGAATGTTTGGAGGAGTCAAACCTAAAATTAACACCAACTGTCAGGCATGGTGGTGGCAGCATCTTGCTGTGGGGTTGTTTAGCTTCTAGAGGTATTAGTGCATTGCATAAACTAGGTGGAGTAATGAAGATGCGGTACTCCCTCCAAATAACTCAACATCACCTGCAGTCAATAGCTAGATTGTTGATACTTGGATGTAACTGATAGTTCCAAGAAGTTCAGTGATACCAAACATTAAGCTTGAACCATTGGCTTAAAAACCAGGCAACTTGCTAAGAGACAGTTTATCTAAATAAATGGTGGTGTAGGTATATATTTGAGCCTGTATGGAGAATTTAAATCATGTGTGGAGTAGATAAACTCACAAAATTGTTTCTAAACCCCAGCAGTTGCTTCTTGTATATGAATTCAATGATGAAAAAAGTTTCAAATGCATTAAAAGGTCAAATTAATATGTAATTTGTGCCCATGATGAGTGTAAGCAAACTTCTGATTGGTACCTATACATGTATTCCTTTTCTCAGCACTTGCGAGAGCTGTTATACCACTTCCTAAGTGCCAGTCCGCTGGTGCTCAACACGACACACAGCGCCCCTCCGAGGCTCCACCAGGTCGGCGCACGATTAAAGAAAATGAACTGGAAGAAAAACGCCAGTACCACATCCACCGTCCGCATCAGGGCCACAGGTCCAGCCTTCTCGATCTGCACCGCCTTTGTGAGGAAGGTCTGGCCAGCGATGCCCAGAACAGCAATCAGCATTAGCATCCAACGATCTTGGCCACAGGACGGAAGTTTCCACTCGCTGAGAATGGATACAATGATAACGCACTCGATAAGGCCGATGACGGCGTAGTACCACACCGAGAGGTAGTAATGGACGCTCTTCCCCATCTTTCGCAGAACAACAATAGTGCAAGCAGCTCCAATCGCGCCTGAAAAAAAGGTATTGAGTATAAGACTACAAGAAAACCTCCTTATGTTATTCTATAAACAACTTCACATTGACTGGTACACATTTTTCTAAACAGACGCATCATAATTAAGTTTTTCAAAGAATGTTTGTTTCTCTATGTATTTTTGCTCTTTAATTTTTTATTGTCTGTTCTTTTTTGTAATATGGAACTCGACCTGCAAAACAGATCTATAATAATAATAATAATAATAATAATAATAATAATAATAGGGGTTGGACAATGAAACTGAAACACCTGTCATTTTAGTGTGGGAGGTTTCATGGCTAAATTGGACCAGCCTGGTAGCCAGTCTTCATTGATTGCACATTGCACCAGTAAGAGCAGAATGTGAAGGTTCAATTAGCAGGGTAAGAGCACAGTTTTGCTCAAAATATTGAAATGCACACAACATTATGGGTGACATACCAGAGTTCAAAAGAGGAGAAAGTCTTGGTCACAGATTGCTGGCGCATCTGTGACCAAGACAGCAAGTCTTTGTGATGTATCAAGAGCCACGGTATCCAGGGTAATGTCAGCATACCACCAAGAAGGACGAACCACATCCAACAGGATTAACTGTGGACGCAAGAGGAAGCTGTCTGAAAGGGATGTTCGGGTGCTAACCCGGATTGTATCCAAAAAACATAAAACCACGGCTGCCCAAATTACGGCAGAATTAAATGTCCACCTCAACTCTCCTGTTTCCACCAGAACTGTCCGTCGGGAGCTCCACAGGGTCAATATACACGGGCGGGCTGCTATAGCCAAACCTTTGGTCACTCATGCCAATGCCAAACGTCGGTTTCAATGGTGCAAGGAGCGCAAATCTTGGGCTGTGGACAATGTGAAACATGTATTGTTCTCTGATGAGTCCACCTTTACTGTTTTCCCCACATCCAGGAGAGTTACGGTGTGGAGAAGCCCCAAAGAAGCGTACCAACCAGACTGTTGCATGCCCAGAGTGAAGCATGGGGGTGGATCAGTGATGGTTTGGGCTGCCATATCATGGCATTCCCTTGGCCCAATACTTGTGCTATATGGGCGCATCACTGCCAAGGACTACCGAACCATTCTTGAGGACCATGTGCATCCAATGGTTCAAACATTGTATCCTGAAGGCGGTGCCGTGTATCAGGATGACAATGCACCAATACACACAGCAAGACTGGTGAAAGATTGGTTTGATGAACATGAAAGTGAAGTTGAACATCTCCCATGGCCTGCACAGTCACCAGATCTAAATATTATTGAGCCACTTTGGGGTGTTTTGGAGGAGCGAGTCAGGAAACGTTTTCCTCCACCAGTATCACGTAGTTACCTGGCCACTATCCTGCAAGAAGAATGGATTAAAATCCCTCTGACCACTGTGCAGGACTTGTATATGTCATTCCCAAGACGAACTGATGCTGTATTGGCCACAAAAGGAGGCCCTACACCGTACTAATAAATTATTGTGGTCTAAAACCAGGTGTTTCAGTTTCATTGTAGTGCAGACATCTACCAGGGAATTTCAGAGCACTTCATGGTTCCCTCTGCTGACAAGTTTATGAAGAGGTCAATTTCATTTTTTTTAGCAGGACTTGGTACCTGTCCACACTATCAAAAATACCAACACCTGCTTTAATGCCTATGGTGTCACTGTAAGCTCTAATGAACTGAACCCAATAGAGAATCTATGAGGTGTTTTTTAAGAGGAAGATGAGAGACAACAGACCCAACCAATGCAGATGATCTGAAGGCCGCTGTCAAAACAACCTAGGCTTCTATTACACCTCAGCAGAACAGGCTGACCGCCTCCCTGCCACGCTGCAGTAATTCTAAAAGAAAACCGAGCCTGAGTATTGAGTGCATATACTGTACAGTACATGGATATACTTTTATTTGAGCTAAAATGTATGTATTTGAGGTCTTCTTTTAGTAGGATACTAGCTGTGAGCTGTAGTCAGCAAAGAATCATCAACAGAAACAGCTTGCATGTGTATCACTCTGTGTATCATGTAAGTATCATGGTATACAACTTTTACTTTTTGAATTGAAAATAAATAGATTACCTTTTCAATGATGCTCTAACTTATTGAGATGCACCTGTATTTCAACCAATCTCCACAGTTAACCATACAACACTGCAATGTCCAACTGCTGTCAGTGCACTTCCAGAAAATCCTGAAAATCAGGTGAACTAAGACTGTGCTGACTAACACGAGCACAGAAGCCTATTTTAGTAAATATAATGGCTCTTTGTCTCTACAATGCTCCACCTGTGTTTCCAGTTTGAATGCAGGATTGCTCTCAAAAGGGAAAAGGGAAGGAAAGAAACTGAACACAGATCTCAGACTTCATTGCTCTAGTCATTTGTGATACAATTTAACACATTTGTGTAAATCAAAAGGAAAATTAATCAGAACTTGAGAGTCAGAAGTAAACTTCTAATGAAATTATTTAACTGGAACATTTAAAGTGTTTGGAAGTGAAAGACTGGTGTGCAATTTCTGTATGTGGACAATCAAACACCACAGATCTCTTTTTCTGCCAATCAAACGTTCCATCTTACTACGGCTTGTGCTGACGCTTATAAATGTATCTAACAAAGTATTTGAGGGGAGGAAAGCCACGATGGATAATGAACGTGATAAATAAGCCTAACGTGTGAGCAAAAATCCCTCAGCATATATTTTAATCAGCACAACAAAGGAGTCAAACAAGTATTAATTTTGTCACCTCCAAAGGCGGCAACAGTTCCCTTGACATGATTAGTGTAGTTGCCTTCGATGCCGCTGAGATGCTCGCCAAAAAGGAACGGCGGGCGAGCGATGAGGATGACTCCCGTCAAGGTAAACACAGTGAACACGCAGTCCCAGATTGTACATTTCTCTTTGAGGAAAATCCAAGCCAGGATTGAGGTAAAGACTGGATTGCTTTTGAGATCAGTTGCAAGAATTTCATGGATGAATAAGAAAAACAAGAGCAGAAAATCTGTTTTTAAATGAAACTTTATATATATTTAAATTTAACGCAGTTAGGATTTTACCAGCACTCACCTGAACATGATGACAGTGGCATCTGCCAGTGGCATCTGCTGAACTGCATAGAAGAGCAGGATCATTGCATTGGAACCAAGGAAACCCCGAAGCACCAGATAAATACGTTTATCTCGGGGACCAAGGAAACCTGTTCTGGAGGAGCAGATACACTAGGATGATGGATGTATGTTAGGTGAAGCAGGATTGACAGAGATGCATTAATGTATAAACGACACTGAAAGAAGTTAGTTGAAGATGATGATGATGACGAAAAAACAATGTAGGGACTGAAATGATTTCAGATAAAAAGAGATTTTTGGTGATAGAAAAACAAAGCAGTGTACAGTTGCGAAGTGGAAAGTAAATGATACACGGTCTCCACAATGTTTTACAATTAAAAGTCTAATATGTAAGCTGTGTTATGCCAAAGATTGTCAGTCGGATATGGATATGGACTTCAGCTGAGCCAATGTAAATCTGACTGTTTGTTTAGGATTGTAGTCCTGCTGGAAGGTCAACCTCCTGCCCCGTCTTGAATCTTTTGCAGCTTCTAACAGCTTTTCTTCCAAGATTGTCCTTCCAATCAGCTTCCAATAAACTTTAAACTGTTTCCAGCTGAAGAAAAGCAAACCCACAGCATGCTGCTACCACCATTTTTAACCATGGGGATGATAATTTTTCAGTTTAATGGCCTGTATTAGGCCTTACACCACAATAATAATGTTTAGCATGTTGGCCAGACTGTTCAGTTTTGGTCTCATCTGGCCTGAGCACCTTCTTCCACATGTTTGCTGTGTCCCTAAATGGCCTGCGGCAAAATCCAAATGGGACTTTTTCCATTTTTGA
>JAHHUM010001231.1:0-407589 GCA_036173005.1 Crenichthys baileyi | reverse complement strand
TTAAACAAAAAAACCCAACACACACACACGCAAACATATATATCTATCTATCTTTACAAGGACTCTGCATTGACTTCTATTCATTTTGTTTTCATTTCTATGGCATAACCCTAACCAATAACCAACCCAAACCTAAAGCTAACCATTACCAGTATATACCTAACCCTAAATCTGCCCTAAACTCAATTCACACCTTAGTCCTAAACCTAACCCTTAGCCCAAAACGCAGCACTACTTCTTATAGGGCCCAGGCTTTGGGTCCACATACGGAGAAGTGTGTCCCCACATCGCTGTATATATGTTGAAAAACGATCCTTACACTGTAACAAAGGCTAGAACACACACACACACACACACACACACACACACACACCTAAATATACATTCATATGCAGGCTCTTTGATGTGACATAACACCTTTTATTAATTACATTGTATCATAACAGACTGGTCCACCTTCAGAAAAAGTCACATGATCATCATCATCATCGTCATCACCATCAAGACTAAATCATATTCTGCTATTTCCATCACGCAGCTACACAGCTGTCCAGTTTCTGTCTGGTGTGTGTTTGTGTGTGTGGGCACCAACATGGCACAAATGGGTAATATTGAAACTTTTTCTGTGTCCCATGTGAAACATGACCCATGAGCCACATTTGAGTGCTTTGGCCGAAGCAAAACACTCAAATTCATTTTATTTTTATGCATTTAAAAAGCATTTTAACTTCATCTCGTGCCCAGTAAATCCAAAACTCGCAAAACATCCAGAATTGACCCCTTATCATGTCATTTTGCATGCAGCAAAACCACAGAACAAAAAAAATGAAAAAGAGACACTTTTTAAAGCACAGTTTAGATTTTCTCTTTTCTTTCCAAAAAAGCAATTTTTATGCATTACATTCTTCTAGGTGCTCCAGAGCATCCAAGCACAAAAGTAATCTCAGAGATGACCTTTGCGATATTTCAGCTCGATTTAATCAAAGTCTGATGTTACGGTTGTGAGAGAGACAGAGGGGGGTGTGGGAGCATTAAATGTGATACGGATCATAACATTTCTAAAGTTGTGACGTGCATATACTGTATTTGAAATACAACCTAGAGCCACAGAGTCTGGCCAAAAAAACTGAAGTGAAGCAACGGGGCATGGAAGATTTCTGGAGGTTTTGCTGATATGCAAGTGTGAAACCCAGACTTTGACAAATTGAGACAAAAAGAAAGCTGATATGGATTTTTATAAACAAAGTGAGTGATTTTAATAATCATAGCTACCATAAAACCAGCCACATTCTCACAAGACGATTAAGCTTTTTATCCTAAAATTGGCATACAGCAACAGTAAATTTATCTCTGCTTTATGTGTCGAGTCTTATTACGTTTGAGCTTGGATTTAGTTTGACTGCTGCAAATCAGTGCAGCCTTTGCACACACACACACACACACACACACACACACACCGGAACTGAATGATCAAAAGTCGTTCAGGATCCTCGGGGCCACTAAATATTATTTTTTGTCTTCACTGAGTGCCACCTAACACACTAGCGGCCCCTCTGCTTCAAACATGAAAGAGTAAAACAGTTCAGTCTAAATACCGACACAGACTGGGTCCCAGCAGTTAACAATGCTTATTTCTTCCAGCAGCTTATTCACATTTTACATGAATCCTTGTTTATTCCACTTGCTGTTATTTTACAAAAAAAGAAAGGAAAGGAAAAAAGTAGCACTTCTAAGACTTGAGCTGAAGACTATCACACAGAGTATAGGCAGCATAGAAGATGAAAAATTGGTTGAATAATCTATCATACAGTAGGTCACTTGAATAATAGAGAGAAAGTAGAGAAGTCTGTGATTGTCAGTCCCTCATGGCTGAGGTTTCCAGTCGCACAGCAGATGTTGTTTTTCCTTTTTAATTTTTTTCTGATCATAGGCATTGATGCAAAGACTGCCGATCTGTGCAGACCAATCTTCTCCATCTCTCGCTGTCAAAACATCACCCCTGTCAAACTTTGCTCAGTTCTTTGTTATTTTTTGTTTTAAAAAAAAAAGAAACAAACATAGCAGGTAAGTGCAGAAACAGTGCTGGCAGCTGAGGAGCTGCTTCAGTGTACGCTACTCTTTTGACATCAGAGGTGTCCGTACGCACTGCATTTATATTTCACAGTTTTTTCCAGCTTACACACCCTGCCCTCTGTTAGTGCACAGAGATATTGTGTGTCATATTTTGTGAAGGGTATTTTGAGTGTGGTTGGTGTGCTTCAGCAGGGACAGATTTTTTTTAACCCTGTTATCATGCGCTGTCAATGCTGCAGCCATTAACCCTCGTTACTCTGGTGAAAATAATTTGGGCAAAATGTCAAACTCAATCAACATATATGACTGAGCGGTGAGATACTCATCCCTGCTGCAGTGAACAGTGTCCATGAGGACAGGCTTGGTTGTTATTAAGAAGGACCAGGACATAAAAATACCCAACACTCAAGACTATTTTACACATTTGTGAAAACATAATCATTCAATTCAAATTCAGTTTGTCGTTTCAAAAAAGACAACCCTAACGATAGAAAGAAATGTACAAAAAGGCTTACAAGTTTATCCATAAGATAACAATAAATCAAATCCACAAACATCAATACCATCAAGTGCTGCCGTTAAATAACAAATAAAGACCCATTAATTCAAATTAATGCTCTGCATTAAAATTAAAATGGCTGTAAGTGAGACCGCAGTGGTAATGACTTTTTAATGTCTGTAAAGAGTAAAATATGCACCAGTAAAATGCTAAAGCAAACATTAAATGTGTTTTCTTGCATGCATGTGAGCTGTATTTACAGTTTATATGTAAGCCAGAGCATAGCTCTGGATTGAAGTGGTTCCCAATTATGACAGGGAGGTGTGGTAGATTGTTACAATGATTTTCAGAGTTAGTCATCAGATATGTATGAGGTGAGTGCCACTTGGGTTTCTGCAAGTATTGGTAATCTTAGGTCAGGACCTTTATATGCTTTTCTCAAGTCCAGATGATGATAATGTGATTTAAAATTAAGATGTATTACATAAAAAAACAACTTAACCTGTATTTAACATATATCAGAGTATAAGCAAGTTAAATCTTTGTTGACTTAATTTGCGATTTTAAAATTTTAGCAGGTGAGTCTAGTGCATTTGCACTTGCTACAACACTTCAATACCTTCCTAATGTATTTTGTAACCTACATAACAGATATTTTCAGAATTGCAGAAATAAAACCAAATTTAATGAAGCCTAGCCTTAATAAAAAATGTATTACAATCCTATTTCTAGCCAAACATCAACAAATGTATTCCTTGTTGATAAAACAAAAACAATCTCTTAAATTCTTTCCAGTCAAGTTTTTGACTACACCTCAGCATTGAGACCACACTGGTGAAGGTTTTAAATGACATACATTTTAAAAAGCATTGAATCTAAAATGCATGTGTTGCTTTTACTGGATCTTGACAAAGTTGATAAAAACACCCTGATTGACTGATTGGAAACGTGGGTGGGTGTGTCTGGCATGTCCTAGATTGGTTCAGATGTTATTAACCAGACTGGGACTGCTTTGTGCCATTTGGTAATTATAAATCTGAGCGAACACCTGTGGAGTTCATCAAGGTTCCATTCTCATGTCTATATGCTCTCCCTAGCTCAGATTATAGAGTACTACAACATATTTTACTATATGTATGCTGATGACACACAGCTCTATATTTCTGTCTCACATATGATGACAGTTCATTTTGGCCACAAAATCAGAGTGTCTGTAATTTAATTTAATAAATTAGTCAGAATTTGATCTATATTAATGCAAGAAAGAACAAAGTTGTTGTTTTTACGTCCTGAAAATAAAAGCTTAGAAATCAGCATTTAACTGGACTGCAGGCTACAGACCACAGACCATACAAGAAGCCTATGCGTCGTTAATGAGTTGGCTCTAAATTTTAACAAATTGGATTATTGTATTGTTGTCTCTATTGGTCTCAGTGAAAATCTGACAGTCAGTGACAGCTCATTAAAAATGCTGCTGTCAGAGTCCTGACCAACAGAAGGAAAATGGGTCATATCACACGAGTTCACAAATCACTGCACTGGCTGCATGTTTGTAAAATGATAGTTTTTAGAATCTTGTTTGTGGTCAGTAAGGCCTGGAATTATCTTGGGCTTAGATACTTTCTGAATTGCTAGTCAAGTATTAACTAGACCCACTAGGACCTGCTCATGGGTATGGCTAATGTATGACAGTTTTGATATATATGTCTTGTTTTTAATGGTATATTCTTTATGTCTGCTCCTTCATTTTGCCTCAAAGCACTTTTAATTTACTTGTGTAAAAATGGTGCTATGAAAAAGTAATTGCCTTCTGGTTACCTAAATATAAAATTTCAAGCCGGTGGACAAACTTCAAGAACAGAATATTTGTACAGGTTTCTCAGGAAGGCTGAATTTCTGAGGATGAATTCCTTCCTCCAGGGCATGTTGCTTCCCTGCATTATAGGTTTTGACGTTTTATAACAACGTAATAACATCAAAATTCCTCAGCCAGCTTCACAAATCAAGGAGCAAAAAGAATGCTACTTTTCTTAAGAGGAAAAAAAAGTTGATTAAAGTTGAAGAAGTAATGAATGAATAAATGTTCACTTTCAAGACAAAACCAAGTGTAATTTCAAACCTGAATTTGGAAATCTTGGCTGCATTAAATACTTTTTAGGGCCTAAAATAAGATAAATAAAGTGTTTACCTTCTAAGACCCTGCAGAAACCCTGGTCTGCATTTAAGCGTGTTGGTTGTGTGTATTGTCTGTGGTTAAAGGCAGCTGTAAGAATGTGAAGGGAGCAAAAAGTTGAAGTTGTGGCTTAAGAACATATGCTTGCCATAAAAATGATGGATGTTCACACTTCTTTTCTCCCAGAGGAGATTCTCACCTCTCCCTCTCCTTCTGCATTTTCTGTCTCTGGTCCCTTTCTTTTTAATTTCTTGCTTCCCCTCTGTACTCCTCTCAATTGCTTTCCAGTACGCATTAATACATCTGCCTGTATCCCTCCTCGTCGCCGCTTCTAAATCCAGCGAGCCTAACTGTTTTCTTCTCCTTCACCTTTCCATCCCTCCATCCCTTCTTCTGGGCCATAAAACAATAAGTCTTGAATGTCTGTGAGGAGACTGTGCTAATGGAGCCCATTAGCTGTAATGAAATATACATTACACCATTACAGGGGACGGGGCCTGGCTAAAGCACTGCACCGCTCAAATAATAAAACATGTACAATTCAATTTCCTTCTCGGCCCATTTTGAGTGTCTTTCAGTGAGTGGGAGTGGGTGTATGGGGATGGAAGGATAAGGTACAGGATAGATGCGTGTGGGTGTGTTCTTGTGCGTATCCCCTCTTATGCAGATGTGGTTTTCAAGAATGCCTGAGTGCTGAGAGCTTTGAAGATTTAATAGGGGTTGACCAGATGAACCACACCTTCTACAGTCAGCCAGCCACACATTTGACCATGGTCTGACCATTCAAAACCCAAATTCCCTCAGCAGCCTTTATGTTCCCCAATCCACCACCCAACTTCCCCCAACACTCTGATTTTGCAATTGTCGGACAGCTGCAGACAAATTAATCAATTGACCTCCGACACAAGCGTTTGACATCACAAGTGGAGCATCTGTCGCTTAAAAGGTTTGGGGTGGAGTAGTCATCATATTACCCTGCTCTGTATTACATTGAATCTCAGGCCTGAGGAAAAGTAAAACGCAACAGAGAACAGTTGTAAAATGCAAACCCATGTGAGTACCTCAGCATAATGTTTGAAATATGTTGTCACCACATTACTCAGTTGCAGCTGTGTTGTCACCAATTGTTTTGTGCATCAGTGAAATCGGCCAACCAGAAATGATCTCCTTGATGCACCTACTAATTTCATCTGACAGGCAGGGAAGCAGATTGTGTTTACTTTTCCTTGCCTTTCTGGCCACCGTGGAGTCACGCTCAATTTCCCACATACATACGGATGTCTTGATCATTGCGCGTGTAGTCCTGCTGGTTGAATGCTGACGGTAATCCTCATGTTAGAGAGGGAGGCGGAAAAAACGACAAACAGACGGGGGTAAAAGAGGATAACACAGTGTCTTTACGGCTCAGCATCTCAACTGCCCTTTCTTGGGAAGCGTCCCATTTTCATTTCAGTCTCATATTTACAAGCAAAATGGTTGGAGCTTCCAGAAATTCCTCTTCCTTCTCTTGATCTTCCGTCTTGAACTTCCCAGATGTTCAAACATGTCCTGTTGTCTCACAGGCAGCAAAGGGATAAGTCAATTTATTTCAAGTCTCATTCATCAGTTTGTTTTTTTTTGTTTTTTTTTAGCATTTAAGCCCCAGTAAATTTAAAGCATCTGAAAAGAAGTGAGAAGCTTTAAAGTTAAATCAGTGTTCATAAAAGTCTCCTCGGTGACGAAGTGGGAATGAGTCGGATTGCACAAAGGTGAGGAAATTGGCCGGTAGGAAAGAGATGAATGGGAAGGAGTTATTTTTATAGGAATATTTTTGATTGCCTTATAGTGAGCTTCACATCCTGTACAGTTACACCTTCTACACACACACGCACCTACACACACACACACCTGCATGAGCATCAAACACTTTAGTCAGTAGTGTCACTATGCCCAGTTTGGCTCACATACACGTGCATGCAAACTTTAAATGCACATACACATTTAAATATATCCCCACACACAGCTTGCACACATGTCCCAAACTGTGTTTCATCCTTCTCATGTTCAGCCCAATATATCCAGGTAAACAGGTGAGGCCTTGGCCAGATTAAGGAGCAGAGCGTGGATTTCTTTAATGTTGAGTCTCATGTGTGGCTCTCTTTGCCAGCAGCCCAGCATCAGGTCATACACTTCTTTGGGGCAGGTCCTGGGACGCTGCAACACCCGACCTTGAGTTATACACTCTATCACCTACAGAGAAGAAACAAAGTAAGATTCAGAAACAAAGATATTACCTTCAACATACATAGAGATGTTAGCTGGTTGATTTTTAATATTTAAAATCCCATACCTTTACAGACTTCAGTTGTCATTCCCTTTTTTATATACCTGAAAATATTTAAATTAAAGGCTCCACGCTCAGGAGTTTTTCAGGCAGTGTATGAAATGTGTTGGACCTCTGATGGCGGACTTCACCAATGTGTGCAAAGTTCAGTGAACATGATAAGTATCCACTGTGTAAAGTTGTTTCACCTCATCACAGCAGCATACAGTGGAAATGTTGCACTGAATGCATAATTTACTAAACTCTTGACGTAATGCGGAGGAGTAGCCATCCACGCAAATCTGATGCCATTTCACTAAAACAGAGTGTGACTCTCAAACATACATTTACATTTATTTCATGGGCACCGAATTTACTCTTTTAGCAAATAATTAATGAAATGTACATAAGAGTGTTTAGTTTAATTTAGGAATTGATTTCTGCTCAGTACAGGACATAAAACGCTAGCCATTTACAAATAATCTACATTATTCTTAGCCTATGAAATAACTAAGCTTGTTATTATTTCCTCAAACCTTAGGTGACCCCTGCTCTTTTCATGCAATGAATACTACTTAATGGCTTTCAAAATCATTAGACCCCCAGAACCAGCTGTGTCTCGCAAATTGCAAGACATCAAAGATCTAATCTGTTTTAAAGTTATCATTTTGGTGAGCAATCAGCCAGCGAGTCCTCCCTCGTTCTTTGATTGCTATCAGATTGGATGAGTAGAAAAGTATTTGATATCTAATTGAGGAACAGAACTCTATCTGGTGTGTAAAAGATATCTGAGTGTCAGACCAAGGTCAGAGGTGTGTGACCTGTAAAACTGCAGAGAATTCCTGGTTCATCACAGTAAAAGCAAACTGCAATCTGGAGTAAAGGTTAATTCTTGAATGTAACCAGAGTTGAAAGCACTGTTAGCATCAGGTTAGTGAGGTTACAATTTAGGTGAAGTCAAATAAGTTACAACACAGATATATATTTTCATTAAACAGGTCCTGATCCAGTGGGATCTAAATTTGTATTTTGCTCTAGCTGTAACAATTTAGCTTTTGCTAATCTCATAAATAACAATTTATTATTTAATTTGAACAAACTGATTGTTAGTTAGCAGCCCTTTTCCTAACTATTTGTAACTGTTTATAGAGGGAATGAATGAGATGACCATGCAGATGTCTTGAAGCAGAGTCATACCCCAAACAACCTCTGAAAATGACTGAAATCTGTTTTATTATCTTAGAAACACAGAAAATGTAATCTTAAACAAGGAAGAGACATTGTGCAATGCAATGAACAAACAATAGGAACGATCTCTTTAGAAACTCCCATAAAGTGAAAAAGAAATTAAAGTGAATCAAAAGGATGGTGGCAGCTCATATTGTCAGCTGCAGTAAATAGAAATCTGAAAATCCAGATTTGCTGTTAAAAGTCCCTTTTATCATGTTTAGTCAAACCATAGATAAGACAAGCTATTTGCTATTTCTGATTTACAGTTTATATAAACAATGTAGCAATTTTTCAGTATTGCCGGTGCATAATGCCTGGGGAGAGAGAAGGAAGTTTCAGGCTGCAGCTCGAATAAAAAAATATTTGTAACGCCCTGACATCGTTTTTAGCAATGAGAACTCAGAGCAAACACCACAAGGGGCACCCCATAGGGTTCATAATAGAATTATACAATAGAGGCAACATAAAAAGAAGATTTTAGTGATTAGTCAAAAACATGCGTTTTTTTTTTTATCTTTTTGGCATAATACCGTCTGACTGCACTTGGTGAGATATGTTCACAATTACAATAATGGCATGGTTGGGTGTGTGCAGCTGTTATACATTAAACCCCTTCAGTTGCTGATAAAAATTTGGATGGCGTTTCTTCCAATGTAGCAAGGCTGAAGCTGATGGCTGAGGTGCAGAAACCTCTGATATTCCTTTAGGAAAATTAGGTACTTTTGAGAAGAATTTACTTGATACTCATGGCAGTAGCTTTTTGGTATTGCAGGAGAGTAGCTGTAAAAAAGGGTGAGCATTAAGAGCGTAGATGCATTATGAATTCATATTGAAATTAGACCTTAGGTTGCCTAATGTGGTGTGAAGAGGTCCAAAGATGTTTGATTAATCCTAAAACAACATTTATATATACAGTCTGCAAATCAAAATTGTATAGAAAGTGTATGAAGTCTCAAAAAAGTTTAAAGTTTATTATCTGAACAATTTAACCAGTGTAATCAGAGATCATGGGCTGAACAATGGATTGTATAGTATAATGTGATTCAGATTTAAATATTTTTCCCTTATCACGATCATCACATAAGAAATATTGCAGGACAACATTAGCAACAACAATTCTTGCTGATTGTGGTTACTCTGAGTAAACATAAATAGTTAGTGGTGATTTTACACAATTTTAAATATACAATATAATTCTAGAGACCATTAAGCACATTACTCTCTTTATTGTAAAGAGTAAAGGTTATGGTTATTATTATTAATTCCCGCTGATAACAAAACAGAAAGACTACATTGTCAATATATCACTGGATTAGTATATTTATTTTGTTATGGATTAAGTACAAGCGAAAAGAAATTTACAAAAAAAATTCTAGAAATTTTGCAAGAGGTTTTGATGAATTCTTTTTTAGATTTCACTATGCATTAATTCAGTAGTAATCTGTAATTTTAACCTCGTCCTTTCTGCTCATCCAGGAGGAGTAAATGCTGCAAGTCAATGACTTGATGCAATTGGCTGACTTTCCTTACAAAGAAGATTTTGTTTACCAATTTGAATCATAAGTTGAACTTGGCTGTATTGTTTGATAACTAGGATCAATTAGGAATGTACGTGATTGACTTTGAATTTATCTGTATGATTGGACTAAACTGACTTAAAGTGCCTTAAGACGACATTTGTTGTGAATTGGGGCAAAATAGATAAACCAAACTGAATTGAATTTTCTGTTATGCATGGTCAGCAGATCAGAAAGAGCAGAACAACACAGAAAGGTCATTCTGTCTAACTGTGATCTTCTTCATGTTTCACGTGTCATAGTGACAGCATGCAGTGGTTGTGGCTTAGATTTGTAAAAGGTAAAATGATGACGCAGGCTCACATATTTATGATATCATACTTGTGAGACACTTTCTCCACAAAACTAATAAAATATCTAGATGTACTTCTAGAGGGACTGTTTTATCACACCTTGTGGCGACAACATCTTGTTTGGCATCACTTGTTAAGATGACAGAGCCTTCAAAGTTAAATTTACATATCTTTTCTCTATACCTACGTTGTATACAATTATCTTTAAAGGCTTAATTAAAGAGCACATTATATTCTCACTTTAGTTATGTGTCTAAAAATGTGTTTAGTACTTGACATGAAGTAGTCAAATAGACAGTAGAAAAATTTATTTTTTTCTACCTCATTATTGGAGAGCTGGTACCAAGGCTGTTTCCCATAGGTGAAAATCTCCCAAAGAACGACTCCTAGACTCCAAACATCACTTTCTGTAGTGAACTTTCTGTACATGATACTTTCAGGGGGCATCCAGCGTATTGGCAGCATGGTGTGACCTCCGACCTTTGATGGCGAAAACAAACACACACAAAGAAAATAAAACCATTTGAAATTACTTTGAGCAGATGAGAGTATAACATATAAAACAAATTTTAGCATCTTTTTGAGCCAGAAAGTGTAAAAATCTTATAGAAACATAAATAAATCAGAATTTTTAATCAGTCTCTCTACTAAGCAGGAAGCAATTTTAAAACACACAAATAGTCTTTGAATTCACGTCCCTTGAAACAGATGGCACTTTCCTATATTTATTATGACATGTTTGCAATTGCACGAGTACCTACTGTTGTAAACAGAAAAAAGATTGTTTTCTTGAAAAAAAAGACCGAAAAAAAGGAAATATGTTTAATAACTGTATGGCTATTTGTTGGCCGCACAGAACAGGATGCAGTGAACATTCTTATGTTCTCTGAAGGGCCTGCTATGCAGGGAAAGAAAGTGGGGAAAGCATGTGAGATTTGTGGAAGTAAACAGGTGAAGAGGGTGGATTTCACCCCTGTTGGAAATACTTATTACCTCAGGACTATGAAACAATAAGAAATTTCACTTCAAGGAAAGAAAGACACCAAAGCTGATGGACAAGGACACGACACAGCTTAGCAGCCAGACCACAGCATTGTTGGCTGCAAGCAATGTTTCTCAGTTATAAATATGTTGCTTTGCTCATGGTTTTTAATTTTTATGTATCTTCTGTCAGTACAAAATGTGTCTTGATCACTGATGATTGTGTTTGCAAAATCACCAACCAGTCTCTCCAAACAGCCCCTCTTAATTAGCAGAGGTAGCAACTCTTTTTTTTTGTTTTGTGCAGTGTCTGAGCTAAGTGAATGAAATATTGTATATCAGTATTTTGGCTACCATTCCAACCACCACACATGTGTAGCTTCAGCTTGATTGTTGTTTTTATGGCCAATCAAGTTGATGTTAGAAATCTACCAGGGATTGACATAATGAGTCTTAGTGGCGTGAAAGTGGCATGAAAGTGGACAGTGGCATTACTGTAGCACAACAAACCCTTTAGAAACACAGAAAGATTATATGTAGAAAATGTAAAGACTACCATAGAGTCGGGCGTACTGTGAGTATACTGTGAGCACCACGGACTCCGCACTGTCGCAAGCATTTGAAATTTCTTAGTTTCTTGTCACAAATTCCTACATTCCCACACTTTCTATCATGGCTAGGAGGAAAAGCTAAATTGCCTTGTAGCTTTGGAAAAACAAAAGAAAAGAAGGTGGCGTGTAAGGCTTGACAGCTGCAAGTTTGATGAGCTAGTTGGGTGCCTATCCCCATTTCTTCTCCATCACGAGACCCATTGCACACCTGTCAGTGCAGCACAGTGAGTGGAAGTGACACATCAAACTATGTTGAACTGACCTGACCCAACCTGACCCAAATAGTTTAGGTACTACTCAAAAAGGGGCTTTTGTAACAACTGAATCAGAAACGTCTGAATGCTACAAGGACTTTTTTTTTTAGACTCTTTGTCATAAATGGTTATTCAACAAATTACAGGTCTCCGAGCTTCTGTGTTCAGACATTTCTCCTGACTTCTTCTTCTTACTGGATATGCCAATTGTCATCTTATTTGAGCTGTAGAGTTTGGTATTACTATTTTGTTGTAGGGTGGTCAATGCATTATGCATTGATTCCCAAGTTCAGTCATCCAATTATACCATTGTCATTCTTCGCCAACTTCTGACATGTTCTTGGCTGCCTTGTCCTGGTTTTCTTTACATGTTTTTTTCACTTTGTGCATTAAAATGGTTAAGACGTTAGAGTGCTAAAAGCTAGAAATCAATAAAAAAGTAGAAGTTTTTTTAAATGCTTTTCACTCGCTTTTTATGGAAATTATTTTGTAAGTTTTTAGATTTCCAGTATGGTGAATTTTGTTGCTAATTTCTATTCTATTCTATTCTATTCTATTCTATTCTATTCTATTCTATTCTATTCTATTCTATTCTATTCTATTCTATTCATGAACTGAGATTCTTACATCATGAGAACCTTAACTAAAAACATCAGGGTTTCCCAATATGACACAATGTAATCTCATTTATGGTCAAATTTCGTTTTAAAAACAGAAAATCCCAATTTACCACTTAAAACAATGGAACCCTTTTAAGAGTGATAGTTTGTCATTTGTGGATGTGCAGTGCAGGTACTCTATGCTCAATATAGATGTAATAAACTACAGTCATTTCAGGACTTGACCTGGTATCTCATTACAAGGATTTTAAGCCATTATATTCTATTTTATTTAATTATTTTGGATTTCATCGTTGTAGTCCTAAAGCTTTTCACATATGTCACACTCTTAGTATACTCTCAAATTCAGCAATTTTTTTAAGTAGAGTTACAATCATTTTACCACTGCCAGAGGCATTGCAATGAGTCCCATATGATGGCTTGGTGAAACAGACTGCATCACTCCTGTGAATGTAACTAGCCTCACCCTGATAAATCTGCTTACATGAAGAGTGTGCTGTTGAGAACTCATTGCTTTGTACAATGTTTCCCCAAACAAAGACAACGTTCACACTTTAGTGTATTTGCTGGTAATCTTCTAAGGAGGGCATAGACATTTTGCCAGTAATTGTAATTAGTGAATGAATGTGAAACATTAATTGCTAGTGACAGAATGTGTGAGTCAGTATGTGGGAGACAGTCAGGAGTTACAGGCTTATATTCTACTGTAAATTGTTTCAGTAGATTTGTTAATAATTATTTAATTACAAACAAAAAGTTGTACAATGAAATAGGAAGATAAAGTGATTGGTGGTGAGCAGAAATGACTGAAGGCTGAATTCCTGCAGGAACTCACTGTCTGTGAGACAAGCGGTCATTTCATTATGCTCTAATCTGAACTCTGCCAGTCGAGCCTGTAACGTTGTCAAATTCATTAGCTGTTTATATTGTTTATAAAGACTGACAGTTCATTTCAACTCAGACTTCACACACTATCGTCAAAGGCTTGGATCCGTCTGGCTGCAGATCATTGTTGTTTGATGCTCAACTATAAATAAAATGTACACCAAAATTATATGGACATACTGACATGTTTCTGTTTATTAGTTTCATTAATCTACAAAGAAACAACTACCTCCTCAGTTACCTCCTTTCAGGTTGGAATATAGTCTCGATAACCATTTACACAGGAGAAGTAGCACTTTCTATGTTGCTCTATGATGAAAAAAAAAACTGTCAGTCATTCATTCTTCCATTAGATAGGCAAATGTTGCAGATCCCTTTAGGGACAAATAATGCACTTTTCATCTGGCAGAATCAAGCACAAACAGGGAGCAGAAAAGGCACATAACCAGAAAGAAGTAAAAAACGTTCCATCACCTGATGTTTGACAAAGATACCCCAAAGCGAAGCAAGCAATCTAGTGACCCAAACACATTAATCGCTCTGGTGATTGTTATCTGCATGACTGAGAGTTAATCTGCTCTGAGTTTCAACAGATTTAAGCAGGGCTGGATCACACTGCTACATTCATGTGAGCTTGTTAAATATGCTTCAGAGGAAAAGGGCAAGAATAGATCAAAGATACAGATGGCTAACGATAACAAAACAGAAAGATATTAAATAGTTTCAGAAAGTTTAGTAGTTTAACTAGATATTCACACAAACCTGCAGAACTCTTTATAACGTTACTAAAAGTGTCTTGGGGTTGGCTTTAGTTTTAACTGTTAGAAATTTTCAAAGTTTGTGAAATCAAAATGTACACAATCTAAAGTTTCAGTATGATCATTAAAAGTTTAGTCCAGTCTTTTTTAAAGTTTGAATTGATCTTATAGAAGGTTAAAAAACTAGATTTATATGAAAGTACATGATTTACTTATATCAGATATTGCCTAGATAGCTATCTGTCCTTATATATAAATGGTATCACTGCTTATATCAGTTAAAACGAAGGGTAACAAGCAAATGTTTAAAGCTGCCTTCATATTGTTTTTGATCGTGCTATGTATGGTGTACAGAAAAACACGTTATGTGAATTTCAGCCTGAGGACATGAAGATAATTTTGTGGAACCTCAAGTTTTGTCAGGTCTTTGAGGTATGTGTAAGCTTCTGTTCTGAATAGTCCATGTCAATTGGGATCAAAGCTGTGGAATTCATTGTTCCATTCTGTCAGAATGAGGTTTGCTGTTTTTTTGCCTTGACTTAACAGTCTCGTTATTAATTTATTTTTTTCCTTGTTCAAGGATCTGGAAGTAAAATATCAATGCTCAATGAGCGAAGTGGAATTTTTTTAACATAAAAAATACCCATGGTACCCAAAATTACAAGATGCAGTGTTGAATGCATAGTAAGGAGCTGCCAGAGCATTGTTTTCCTATGGCATCCTGTCTTCCTAAACCACTGAATCTAAGCTATACAAAAGGTTTACAGAGGTATCAGCAATCTCAGTCAGTTTTTAAACTTTAAACTATAGAAAGAAAATGTTTCAACTATAATGACTCACACTCTGTGGTCAGTAGGCCTATGAATGCTCACAATATCTATTCTTTAAATTCTTTTGTATAAAATCTAAGTAGCGCTGACCTTTCTCTCCCCCCTCAGTGCTTTAAGCTGATGTTCGCCCTCACTGAACCTCTTCTCTTCTTTCACTTTTTTCCTCTAAACATGAATCTGCCAAACAGATCTGCGCTTCATTGCACTGCACAGATAGCACAATACATTTTCTGAAGTTTATGCCTGTTATCAATGGTCTGGCACTCTTCTATTTTAGTGAGTGGGTTATTTAATGCAGTCATAAAATGTGCACCGTCATATAGATAGCTATCAGGGTCAGTTTTACGTGAGAGGGAACATATCTGCTCCCACCTCGGCCATTTTTACTCATCATACCCAGACCCCTGGCTCTTTCTGACTGTGATTCTTGATGTTTTGCTCCTCAATTGTTTCTTTGTCATTTACATATATATCACCGTGTAAGCACACAAAATTATGCTATAGAACACAATTGAAAATTATATTAAATAGTTTAGAATATGTGAATCCTACACATCATATAGTTACTTTTTTAATCTGTTAATAAATGGAGACTGAAATACATTTTCTGTGACTGGAGAGGGGCTCTAAATAAGGAAAGTCAAGAAGAAAAAATCGCGCCTGCTTCAAACTGACTTAATTTATGGGCTAAGCGGGCCATAGGACAGAAGCCCGAATGAGTAGGGCCAATGCCTCTGATATAAGTAGTCTTAAGGTAAGATTGACGAGATATCGAGGCTATTGTCTATACTATATGACCATCTAACTATTTTGTAAGTAACAAAAAAAAAAAAAAAAAAAAAAAAGAGTCTAAGGTGAGGCTTTCACTAGCTAAGGAATGAACAGTAGCAACTTCTTAACAGGGTATGTAACATACAGGGACATAATCTCAACAAATTATCAAATGCTGCTCTAGAGGATACTGTCAACAAGGGCCAAGCTAACTGTAAGCTACAGAACTCAACCCTCTATCTAGTGTCACAAGTAACTATTTTATCTTTTTAGATGAAAAGAATGATCAAATATCTGACCAGAATTAGTACATCACCTTCTTAACCTGGACAAAAACAATTTGCTAAAGCACATTTATCCAAATACTAGTGAGGGTGTGTGTATGTATTTCAGCCTGTATGTATAAATTTGAGTCTAGGGAAAATCCACAACAAATATAAATGTGTGCATCTTTCTTTTTAAATTCAAAAATAATTTGTCATTAGTCCAAACAGTTCACATAAATCATTATAAGACTATAAATTAATGGCAAGGAAGTGTGCATGTAAACTTCTGGCAAGAACTAAATATGTACTGGTTTATTGTGGATGTGTTTTAACAGGAACTTAAAAACATTTAGAGACACTTTGACTTAACTTGCATTCATTTATAAAAAATTAAAATATCAGCAGTTAAGCAAGGCAGTGTAAATGTGGTTGCTAGTTGCTTATTTAATAGATAGATTAATAATAGATTTCTGACAGCTCATTGATGCATCTGAACCTGCTCATATCAATTAGTGCTTTTGTTTTATTTATTGGGCAAGAGACGGCATCAGGCCGCAACACATAATAGAATAGCGCACGAACACAATAACCAGTTTTAGACCGTCGACCATACATCATATATACAAAGAGCCACAACACAGAATACAAAAGGCTGCATCAAAAAAACAAAAAAAAAAAGCAACACTTAAATACTAGTAAGGCCTTGTAGTCAACATTAATACAAAAGCGCACAAGCACATACAAGAGAGCCTGCTACAACAAATACATAATAGCTCATCGAACACAAATACTAAGAGGCCACAACACCAATACAAAGAAGCCAGGTACAACACAAATACAAGAGCCACAACATAAATACAAAAGCCACAACACCAATACTAAAAGCCACAACACATAATACAAGAGCCACAACATAATAGCAAAAGGCCGGTACAACACAAGTACACAAGCCGCCAACACGAAATACAAAAGCCACAACACTAAATCACAGAAAGGCACAAGCACAAATAACAAGAGCCACATACATGGAACAATACAGAAAGCCGCAACACAAATGAGCTAAAAAGCCACAACACAAATACAAAACCCACAACACTAATACAAGAGCGCCGCAAACAGCCAATACAAATAGTCGCGACAACACAAATACATAAACGCGCTATCGAAACCACAAATACATAGAAGTCGCAACACAAATACAAAAGCCACATACACCAAATACAAATACGCAACCACAAATGTACAAAAGCCCACCGCAACACAATACAAGTAGCCGGCAACACTTTAATACCGAAAAGGCCGCAACACAATACAATGAGCGCACAACGGAAATATAAACGTCACAACGTAAGTCATTCAACAGCAGTATTATTTAGTGTTCTTTATTTTCTTGTTAACACCGTGTACTTTGGCCATTTTACCAACAATGAGTGAAACGTAAGCAGAAAGTGGGATGAAGGATAACTTTGTAACATCTTAAGCTAAAGATTAGGTGGAGTTTTTTCTATTTCAAAAGCCGAGAACAGATGGCGTTAACTATAGATATGATTGACTGCCTCCAGTCAAGTGAACCGACAGTCAGAATATATGGGGTCACGCTCAGGCCGACACTTCAGCTCTCACATATTAAGATTTAGAGCTTCGGGTTACGTGCATTGGTGCATGGTTCATTAGTCGGTAATGGGAGCAGAAAGGACGCCGATCCTGGCAACCGGTTGAGATATAAGAGGGAAACAGAAAAGTAACCTTCAGAAACATTTATATTAATTAGCATTTTTAAGGCAAGGCTATCTACTAAATGTATCTACTAATTTCTCGAAACTTTCGTATTAATGCTTTAGTCGCCAGCTTTCTGTTAATTTCCTACAATAACAATGAGAGGTGACCAACACAATCTCTCAGATTAAAGTTAAGGTTCTATCTTTATACTATAGACCACAATTATGCTTAAGGGCGATAAGGCAACCAAAAGCATACTATTGGTTGTAGGCACTCTTTCTTCTCTCATTTTTATACGTCGGCCAAACTGTAGCAGGTAAATTATTGGTAATATTTAGTTTTTTTTATCATAATACGATTTATGTGGAAGTTGTAGAAAATGTATATTGCTATAAATGTGGCGGAAGTTTACTTTGAGGGTTTCCTCTTATGTTTCTCACCGTGTCTAGGATCGGGTCCTTTCTGCTCCATTACTTTAGCCGTAATGCACGTCTTGTTATGGCGGCGAAGCTATCTTTAAGAGAGAGCTAGTTTTTCGTCTGACGGGGACACGCGTATTTCTGATCTGTCGGCTCACTTGCGCCCGAGTTGATAGACTGGCGTAAGTTTAACTTAAAAGCAAACAAGAGTCGAAAGCTCATTGTAGTCTCTATAGTTCCAATTTGGTGTGACTGATTATTCAAAAAGCGTTTCACGTTATCTAACGGCAAGATTTGTCTGCTGTTAGGCAAGCGTAAAGGCTTCTCTTCCTCGTTGTTTCATTCAACAGGACTGGTTACTTCTGATGGGCAGTGTATGCGGACTCGTATATGCATTTTGTATTTGTGTTGGCGCTTTTTGTATTGTGTTGTGTATTTTTGTATTTGCTGTTATGGCTTTTGTGGGGGGGGATTTTTTTTTTTTTTTCCGTTGTGCTTTTTTATTTTGTTGCGGCTTTTGGTTTGTGTTGTGGCTTTTGTATTTTCATGTTGGGCTTTTTGTATTTGTGTTGCGTTGTATTTGTGTTGTGGCTTTTGTATTTTGTTGTGGGCTTTTTATTTCCATTGTGGCTTTTGTATTTGTGTTGTGTTTGTTGTTATTTGTGTTGTTCGGCTTTTTTATTTGTGTTGTAGGCTGTTTTATATTTGTGTTGTGGCTATTTGGTATCTATTGTGGTTCCTTTTTTGGTATTTGTGTTTGCAAGGTCTTTTGTTATCTTGTGTTGTGCTTTTGTATTTGTGGTTGTGGGCTTTTGTATATTTCGGGCATTTGGCTTTTTTGTATTTGTGTTTTGGGGGGGCGGGAGGCTTATAGTATTTGATTGTGTTGTGGCTGTGGGGGTATTTAGTGTGTGGGCTTTTTGGTATTTTCTCATTGTGGCTTTTGTATTTTGTGTTGTGGGCTTTTTTGTCTTTGTGTTGCGGCTATTTGCATTTGTGTTGTTGAGCTTGGGATATTTGTGTTGTGGCTTGTTTGTATTTTGTGTTGTGGCTTTTGTATTTCTATTGGTGGCTTTTGTTGTTTTGTTGAGAGGAGGAGAAGGGTTTTTGTGTTATTTAGTTCGGTGTTTTATTTTTGTTTTTTATTTTTTTTTTTGTGTGGCGGCTTTTTGTATTTGTGTTGTGGCTTTGGAGGGTGTTGTGGCTGTGGGGAGGGGTGGGGGAGGCGGGGAGAGGGGCAGTGTGGGGTGTCATTGTGTATTTGTGTTGCGGCTTGTTGTATTTGTGGTTGTGGGCGGGGGAGGGGGGGGGGGCTGGGGGAGGTCCTAGTGTGGCTTTTGTATTTGGTGTTGTGCTTTTTGTATTTGTGTTGCGGCGGGGGGTGTAAGGGGGGGGGGGGGGCTGGTACAGGTGGGGGGGGGGGGCGGGTGGGGTATGGGGTGGGGGCTTTTGTATTTTCATTGTGGCTTTTGGGGATGGGTGGTGGGGCGCTTTGGGATTTGTGGGTTGTGGCTTTTGGATTGGGGTTGTGGCTGTTTGTATTGTGTGGTTGGGGGCTTTTGTATTTCATTGTGCTTTTTGGTATTTGTGTTGGCGGGCTTTTGTATTTGTGTTGTGCCTTGGTATTTCCATGGTGGCTTTTGTATTTGTGTTGTGGCTTTTGTATTTGTGTTGCGGCTTTTGATTTGGTGTGTGTGGCTTTTAATTTGTGTTGTGGCTTTTGTATTTGTGTTGTTGGCTTTTTGTATTTGTGTTGCGCTTTTGTATTTGGTGTTGTGGCTTTTGTATTTGCCGTTGTGCTTTTTGTATTTGTGTTGTGGCTATTTGTATTTCATTGGGTGGGCTTTTTGTATTTGTGTTGCGGCTTTTGTATTTGTGTTGTGGCTTTTGTATTTCCGTTGTGGCTTTTGTATTTCAGTTGTGGATCTTGTATTTGTGTTGTGGCTTTTATATTTGTGTTGTGGTTTTTGTATTTGTGTTGTGGCTTTTTTATTTGTGTTGTGGCTTTTGTATTTGTGTTGTGGCTTTTGTATTTGTGTTGTGGCTTTTGTATTTGACCTGACACCTATGGGCCACCGTACCAAACATTTGCAAGGACATCTCCCTGCATGTGAGCTGCTTTGTTGTTGATCTTTGCCTCGTCTCCTGCTCTTATCATTTTCTCTCACTCGCTCTCACCTTCCTTCAACATCTCTCAGCCCACCTGCCATTCCCTCCACCATACTGTCTCATACATATTCAGAAGATCAGCCAGACCTCTGGCTAGTGTTCCCTGGAAACCCAAAAAAGGTGGAAAAAAACAGACCAAGGATGTGAGCTTTCAAGTGCAACTTCCCAATAGCTACAATATCCATGGTAACTACAGTGGCTAAAACATTATGGGATGTGTTGTCAGAGGGACCTATGTAACTGACCCAGCCCACTCTTAGTTACACAGAAAATTGCATCTTAATCTTCTTTGTTGCCATGAAAAAAAATCATGTATTACTAGCAATGCTGGTATCTGCAGCACTGGTGTAAAGAGTTCAGACTCATTCGCAAATTTACCCATTTATTTCTATTTTCACACACCCACTACCCTGTTATTGCTAAGCCAGAGGTCACTACAAATGATAGGCAGTCTCTAAATAAGCATGAGCTAACCTTAGACAGCCTTAAATCACTGTCTAAGGTGTCTATAGTGTTTAACCCATTCTCTCTCCTAGACATAGCTACTGACTGAGCTTTTACTGTAACTAACTCTATGTGCTCTCTTTAGACTCTAAACTTGAAAACTGGCTCAGAGTTTATCTGTTCCTTCTTTCTAGGTGAAACGACTAAAGGAGCTACAACCATTAAAAATTTACTTTTCCTTCCCATAGAAAGTACTCCGGGTCAGGGGTACTTTGTTCTTTTTCCCGGTTCTCTGCTCTTTTTCCTCTAAACCCCCAGTCGGTCGTGGGCAGAGGGCCCGGGTTTCTGCTGGAGGTTTTTTTCCTGTTAAAAGGGAGTTTTTTCCTCTCCCACTGTCGCTTACATGCATGCTCAGTATGAGGGGTTGCTGCAAAAGGTCAACGCCAGTGACTGTCCACTGTCTTCTACCTGCTCATCCAGGAGGAGTGAAAGGGCTGCAAGTCACTGACTGGATGCAATCTGGGGGTTTCCTTAGATAGAAAAACTTTTTTCAATTTGAATAAACAACTGAATCTGACTGCACTGTTCAATGATTAAGATTAATTGGAATGTATGTACCTGACTTTTGTGAAGTGCCTTGAGACGACATGTGTTGTGAATTGGCGCTATATAACTAAACTGAATTGAATTGAATTGAATTATGCTCCTAAAATTCATTATACACTGATAAACCCTGATGCTTGAGTAATTTTGCAGCTAACTATTTTCTTTCTTTTGCAACCAAGACTGGCTACTTAGAATAAAATGGAAAAGCAAAGAGAAATTCTCAATAAAAATTTTATTGCAATATAAATAAACCACTAAAATCCTTCAGGAGCATCTCTTTGAAAGAAAACAAGTAATTTACAGAGAGGTTGCGTCCACAGTGTACCAATGGTTCTCAGCAAACTTATAATGCAATTCCATTTTTTGGGACCATTCCTACTTCTAATACTTAATATAAGGTGTCTCTTTTGCCTTAATTTAAAGTCGTTGAGGGATACATCTAAATTAAATATTTTTTTTGCCTATTAAGAAAGACTGACAATGATAACAATCATACTCTGGAATGAACTGACTGAGAATTTATACTGTCAATAAAATATTTGGTTGTTAAAACAATACTATGCAGTCATAAAATTTGTGATGCGCTAAATGCATCACAAATTTAGCTTTTTTTAATCTAAGGATAAATATAATGATTTGTTATGCCCTTTCCCTATAAATTGTGATTTAGCTTTTTGTTATTTATTTTCATGTCTGAAATGGGAGAATTGAATGAAAAAAAAAATAGTAAGGGCATCGCTGACAAGAATGTAGCTGAAACTTAGTTTTATTTAGTTAGGTATGATACACCTAACTCAGACATCAATGCATAACTTGAGATCTACTCATATTCGTACTCGTCGGTTCGCGGGGGCAGCAGACTTAGTAGAGACACCCAGACGTCCCTCTCCCTAGACACCTCCACCAGCTCGTACGGGGGGAGCCCAAGGCGTTCCCAGGCCAGCCGAGAGACATAGTCCCTCCAGCGTGTCCTGGGCCGTCCCCCGGGCCTCCTCCTGGTGGGGCGTGCCTGGAACACCTCCCGAGGAAGGCGTCCAGGAGGCATTCTGTATAGATGCCCGAGCCACCCCAACTGGCTTCTCTCGATGTGGAGGAGTAGCGGCTGTACTCCTAGCCCCTCCCTTTCTCTAAGGGAGTGCCCGGCCACCCTACGGAGGAAGCTCATTTCAGCCGCTTGTATCTGGGATCTCGTACTTTCGGTCATGACCCAAAGTTCATGGTCATAGGTAAGGGTAGGAACGTAGACCGACCAGTAAATCGAGAGCTTCGCTTTTCGGCTCAGCTCTCTCTTCACCACAATGGATCAGCACAGCGTCCCTGTTCCTGCGACATCTGCACCGATCCGTCTATCGATCTCCCGCTCCATTCTCCCCTCACTCCTGAACAAGACCCCAAAATACTTGAACTCGGACAAAACTCCTGCTCCGCTTGTACAGAGATCGGATAGCCCCTAATAAAGGGCCCCCGACTCCATACTCCTGGAGCATCCCCCACAGGACACCACGAGGGACACAGTTGAATGCCTTGAGATCTACCTTAGACGAAATGAGTGATAGCAAAGTCTCCAGCTTGATTACAGTAATGGGAAGAAAGTCTTTCTTGGCCACTTGAACCAACACCCTGTGGATGGGTTTGAAACCTCTCTGTAGCTAGCCCAGTCTACAAAGGGAAAAGAAAAAAACTGTACTTAAAAACAACAAAATTTCTGGCAGCTGGCAGATGTTGTAATTTCTACTCCAGTTTTGACCACCATTGTTGCTCTCATGTGCATGGGAACCAGATGTCTAACTTTTCTGAACAACTGTGTCAAGAGATACTTTATATGTGAGCCATGCTGTGAGTGTAAATCTCAATGTTCTACACATAATGAGAGCATGTAGTACTCAAGAGGGTTTAATTGCACAACAGCAAAATAGCTAGTTGTCACACATTAATCTGAAAACACCACTGATCTGATTACGAAACTCAAATTCTATCAGTCTACCTACGATCAGTTGCCCCATAACATGTTTTAGGGTCTTAAAAAATAACTTCATAATAATGCTATACGTGATGCATGAAAGGGCAATTAAAATACTATGATGACAGGACACTTAAAAAATAAAAACCCAGTAAAAGAAAGTATTTTCTTACCATGACAAACCCTATGCTCAAATCAACCTCCATGGTTAATGCGATGGTCTGGCTCTTGACTCCCTGGATGAGAGATCTATTGTAACCGAGGCATAAAATGAGTTGTGTTCTAATCTTTCACCTCTGAGTTGTTCCTCCTTTTAAATCTAAAATTCCACTTGTTTCATTGTCATGAGGCAAACTTTTATGTTTTTTATATTTTTAGGATTTTTCTGGCACTAGAATATGATAATATTTTACCTTTAAAACTAATACATAAGGCTTCAGGAAATTAGGAATTGTAATTGTTTTTTACAAAAAAAAACGTTCCTGAATGTGGTTGCTAGCAGTTAACCATACTTCGCCCTGCATTGCAAAAAACAAACAAACAGTAGAGACACCCTGACCCCTTAGTTTGAATGTTAAAAACTTTGTGGCAGGACTAAATAATAGCCGCACTGGAGAAAAAGGGGGAAATGCCCCTAAATGATTCTAATTGACAACTTTGAAGCAAACTAAAACTGTAAGATGAAGTGCTCCCATCCTCCAAGACTCTAACAGCACATTGATCCCGACCAAAGCACCCACACACCCTGAAATATAGCTTAAGCTTTGATACGAGGCAACTTGTTTGTCTTGTGCAGTGCCCGTCAGATTCATTGGGTAACATGGGGTTCGGTGACGTCACTGCAACCCCTTCATTTCATTGCGTCTGCTTCTATTTCCACACAAATGCATATGGGCTGAGAGGTGGGGGGGCTGAGCTCCAATTCCTCTATGACTCATCTTTGCTCCCGTCTGACGCAAGAGTATGACTGGGTCCATACAATCTACCTTCCCACACAAACACACTAACACACACACACACCTCCATCTCTCTTAGGTGCTGAAACGCGGCCACCATCCTGTAGCTCCCCCTCTGCTGTGCTGTTGTTCTCCTGTGTATTTATTTTGTAATTCTTTCTGTCTCTGATAGAGACCCTGTTGCAACTCCTGTTTTATTTTGTTTCCTGTATGATGTCTTTTCTAGGCTGCCAAACCTCCACCCTTCTCCTCTCTCCCTCCTCCATGTATATTTCTTTTCTGCTCTATTACTGCTTTTTCTTTCCTTTTTTGTATTTAATAATCTCTTTTCTCCCCTGTCTGGCGTCCCACTTTTTTTCCTCCCTCTTTTCTCCTGCTGCTTTTTTTCCCCATCTCATTCCTCCTTTCATCTTTTTACTGCTGTCTCTATCCCTCTCGCTTTCTCTTTCTCTACTACTGCCTCAGCATACTAAGCAGAAGTTCTCTGATTACTTTTCTTCCGGTGAAACGATGAATTCAACTCTGGAGCTCACCGTCGCTACCTTCACCCGTTACCCGTTGCCATGGGTACAGTCTCAGCACTTGGCATTATTGAGGAGGGGGTGAAAGGAAGAGGGAGGAGGAGGAGGTTGTTATGTGTTGTCACACAGAGATCGTACCGAAGAGCCCACTCAGGGCTTTTTTTTTCAGGTTCATTTAATTCTGCAAATGCAGAAAGGTTTTTAAATTCACTCCTAAATGTTGGGCCACAATGCCCCACTAAGTGTCTCCTTTTGAAACTGCAGCTGTACTTTGTGCTCAGGAATCAATTATATGTAACAAAACATTTTTTAACTAATATATGTTCTGGAACAACATAATCTGTACATATTTATGCTGAATTGTTACTCAAAGTATACAGACCATTTTCTTTTTCTGAACTCAGTTCAACAGGAAGAAGGACAATACGTCCATTGCATGTCTCATAGATTATTATCTTTCAAAGTGTCATTGTTAATGTCATTATTTATTCCAAACAGAGATTTTTCTTGTCACTGAATGAGCGCCGTTCCCTCTACTCCTCCCTCTCTCGCCTCCCTCTGAGTTATCTGTCAATGTCAGTCATGTCAGTGTGTCACAGCGGATGGAGGAGAGGGTTGGAGAAATGGACAGCCACTATCGATCAGTCAATACAGTTTATTAGGCCTTGGCCCTTTGGGAAAGTGACAGATAGCAGTACAGCAGGGGGAAAAAAACACAGATTTACTCCTGGCTCACTCATGTGCCCCTTGGTTATCTTGACATTCAAAGTAAAAGCAGGGAATGACACAAACAAAGCAACGTTGGCACATAAATGTGAACTAACACTGCTTTGTCTGTGTAGAGGCAGGCACATTTATTTTATCTCAGCTGTTTCTAGATATGCAGTCATTACAAAAAAAATAATTGATGCTGTTCTGTGGGTGTTTCACCTCACCCACCGTTATAACATTGACAAGACAATTCACAAAACAGTAACAGTTATACATTATATTATAAATCGTAAATTGAACATACCTGTTCAAAAGTAATGAAATAAACTATACTGACAAAAAAGTTAAACTCATCTATGTTGGAGCGAAGTGGCAGAAAAAATGCCTAAAAACAAAATAAGAATTACTATCTTTTTTTCCTTTTTCATGTAGGAGTCACAGTCATGGTAAAACATTATGTTTTAGCTGCTTCTATCATTTTTTAAAGCTAACATATTATGCTAAATGTTCTAAAACACATGCCACACCTTGTCACTAATCATTAAACAAAGATAGTGGGAAGATGGAAAAGTTTATAAAAAAAATAACCAAGCCAAAGGAAATACTAAAAACATTCAAAATGTTTGGGAGACCCATGCAGAGAGACACCCATGCAACAGTAAACAGGGGTGGGGTGGGCTGAAAAAAGGGCCAGAAAAGATATCGACACATACACCTACCCTGTAGTAGTCTGTGCTGTAGACATCTCTGGACATGCCAAAGTCTCCAATCTTTACCAGCAGGTTCTCACCCACCAGACAGTTCCTACAAAAAGAATTACAAACCTGATTACAGAACAATAAGACTGAGATGATACAGAGTTGGTCTGAACCTCAGTGGTCGGGGACTTGCCTGTTTTTGATATCCCTGAATCAAATTATCAAATTATTCTCCTAGCCTGACACCAAGTTCTACGAGCCAGCTGATTACTGCTTCATTTGTTTTTGTGTTTTCAAGCAGTGGAACAGACAAAACATGCAGGACACCACCCCCTGAATTGATCACTTATATCTTTGAAACATTTTTTACTTTACTTGTGTTACCTCATAAGGTGCTAAACTGTTAACATGTACAGTTATGTGAAAATAAATTTTCTCCACTTACATTTTTTTTCAGTTTTTTAATTTTAGTTAAACTGATTTCTGATTATTAAACTATGATAACATGAGTAAATACAAAAAGCAGCTTTCAAATTATTCTTTTATTTATAAGGAAAAAAAGCAACAGTATATAGACCAACTTGGCTCCATGTGAAAATATAATTGCCCCACCTGTTTAAACATGAATTAAATGTTAGTTAGTTTTAGTTTTGGTTCCATTAGGTTCCAACCACATCAAGGCCCGATTACTCTTACAGAAAACCTGTCTCAAAAAGCAACACATCAAGCTCAGATCTAAATAAAGTCAGGAATATGTTAGAAAGTCACTGACATCTATCAGTTGAGAAAGGCTTGCAAAGCCATTTCTAGGATTTTAAGATTCCAGTGAACAAAACACGGTCGGAGCCATAATGCATGAATGGAGACAAAGTTCAAAAGTGGTGTACCTTCCCAGGAGTGGCCAGCTGACTAACATTACTTCAAAAGCTCATCTACAATTTATCTTGGAGTTCACAAAAGAACCTCGACATTTAAAGCACTGTAGGACTGACTTGACTCAGTCAAGGTCATGATTCCACAGTAAGAAAAACAAAAAAAGGCAAAAAGGACATCCAGGGGAGAGATCCAAGGCCCCAAACCACTGCTAGACAAAAAAGAAATCCACAAAGGCCTGCCTCACATTTAGCTTCATTACAGATTTTTGGGAAAGATCTTTTACAGACCAAGAGGAGAAAGTGGGAGTCTTTGGGAGGTGCACATGCCCTTTACATCTGGCATAAAATAAGCACAGGATTTAAGAAAAAGAACTTCATCTTCACAGTCAAACATGATGGTGATGATTTGATAGTCTGGGGCTGCTTCTTCCAGATCTTGATGACTTGTGGTTATAGATGAAACCATGAATTATTTCTAGCAGAAAATCCTGAAGAGGAATGTTTGGGAACTTAACCTCAAGCTCACCCGGGTTATGCAGCAGGAAAACTATCTGAAGCACACCGACAGGTTCACCTCCAAATGGTTAATTAATCCAAATTTAAGGTTTTCAAGAGGCCTAGTCAAAGTTTGGATTTATATCTAGAAGAGATGCTGTGGGCTGACTTTAAACAGACTGTTTATGCTACAAAGCCCTCCAATGTGGCTGAAGCCAAACTATCCTGCAAAGAAAAGTGGGTTAAAATTCCTCCACAGAGATTATT
The DNA here is from genome assembly GCA_036173005.1 of Crenichthys baileyi. Lineage (NCBI taxonomy): Eukaryota > Metazoa > Chordata > Actinopteri > Cyprinodontiformes > Goodeidae > Crenichthys > Crenichthys baileyi. The sequence continues at coordinate 379,626 of JAHHUM010001231.1, read as the reverse complement.
TAAGTTATCGTAAACTGATAAATAAATAGCTGCTAAGGCACATCCAGTTATTTGGTCTAGGTGGCAATTACTTTTTTACCGAGGTACAGGCTGTTTTAAATAAAAACATAATTTGAAAAGTGCATTTTGTATTTGCAAAGGTTATTTTTGTCTGATATTAAAATATATTAGATGATCTGAAATGTTTAAGTGTGATGAAAGAGCAGAAACAGAAACAGAACAAATCTGAAAGATGTAAAATACATTTCACTGCCCTGGATCTGAAGAGTTTATTCAGTCATTTTCTATTGTGATAATGAATGAATCCATCAAATAGAAACCACGCAGTGCAGATCTACTGTACCATGCATATGTACCGTGTCCAGTAATCTCCCTGGTGGCGGCATGTTTCTGAAATGTTTCAGCTTTTTGCTATTTTTGATGACTGTTTAAGTCATTAAATTGACCATTTTGATGAGACTGGTTTGGCACTTATGAATGTGTTCTTGTGACTGAACTTGTCTTTTCTAACATACAGGAATTTCAAAAATGACAATACTAAAGAAAAGCCATTGAATATTAACATTTCTATTTGACTTAATTAAATTGTTGCAGTATTGCAAGTGACGCACCTGGTGGCCAAGTCACGGTGCACAAAGTGCTGTGATGCCAGGTAGACCATACCAGATGCTATCTGTTGGGCAATATGCAACATCTGAGACTGGGTCAGCTCCACAGGTCTTGTGGTCTGGCCTTCTGCCATCAGAACTGCATCTGGTCCGTGAGCCCTAAGAGAGAACAGGTGTAATATTTTCAGATTTGCTTTTTTACTTTTAGCCTCATGCAAACCACATAGAACCCCCATCTGCTTCTCTTGAGGTGTATTTTATAATAGCAAACTACTGTTAAAAGTTCTGTTCAATTGTCTGTTTATGTGTGCCCATTTTGGCAATGTTCAAAACAATTAGGAGGAGAGGCGTGCCTGAGGAACTTGTTCAGGTCTCCGTGTTTCATGTACTCGAACACCATGATGAGAGGGTCGCTCTCCACACAAACGCCATAAAACTTGACAATGTGCTCATGCTGCAGGTTGGTCAGCAGCTCGGCTTCACGGTGGAAATCCTTCCTGGCATTTTCACTGGCCTCTTTAAGTGTCTGGAAACAATCACACAGAAATGCATACAATGGTCTTTTTAGCATTGAGACAAATTTAAACCCTCATTTTATGCTTTTTTCACTACTGGTGATTATTAATGTTTCATAGTGGGCCCCAAATGGGCTTCCAAGTTGTTTGTCCCTTGTCTAATATTGTAACAGAAACAGTCTTGCCCTGTCAAACTGCCTCGTAGCAGCTCAGAATACACAGAGTTAAATTCATGTTACATAGACAAAGACAAGGCAGACAGGTAAAGGGAGCATTTTAGTTTAGGTAATTATAAAGCATACTCATGATGTTCCCTGTTATACTGCTAAAATAATTTGTATCTCTCTTCTGTGAATCAAGAAATATTTGAAGGGACGTTGAGTAACATAAGCATCTGTGACAGAGAAAGAAAGAAATGTCAGTGTGTGAAAAGGGCATAAAGAGATGCAGGAAATGAAAGTGATATGGGCTCTGTATTAGTTTCCTATCTAAAAAAAAGATATAGAAAAATATTCTCTAGTCCTACATGAATAATATATTGTCTTCCTACATCAAATGACATGTATCTAAGTGAATCAGTGTCTTTATTTGTCTGCCTGTGTACCAAAGCACAGAAAAAAGCTCAGATTACACACATAGGACTCCAGAACAAGAATTCATGAAGTAAATGACCTGTGACCTTCAGTCTAGAATGCAGAGATGGCAGAAAACTTGACCGCATGCAATTCCTGCAGACAGCTTTAAAACAAGCGTGCATCAGGAAATGCTTTCTTGGTTATGTACATAACAGTATGTAACGTGATACAGGATGAAGATTATTTGCAGATCTATAGCAAGATAGACAGGCAATGAAAACCTGTGCTTCATTCTACGTTTGCAATTTAATATTAAGCATACAGCGCCTGGCAAATATGTTCACTCCTCCTAAACTTTTTCACATTTTGTCAAGTACACACACAGATGTCAGTGTTCTTCAGTGGGGTTTTATGTGACACAGCAACACAAAGTCAAGCATAATTTTGAAATGAAAGAAAAAAATATGCATGATTTTTAATTTATATGCTAATGAAACTAATAAAAAACATGCCACAAATATGCATTGAGCTGCTTTGAATTAATACTTTGTTTAACTAGCTTTCTGTGCACTATATCTCCACCAACTTTGCATGTTTACAGGCTGAAATGTTTGCCCATTCTTCTTTGGTAAATTGTTCAATCTAAGTCAGATTTGGTGAAGACCAACTGTGCCATAGATTTTCAGTTGAATTGGCTGTATGTTTAGGGTTGTTGTCCACCTGGAAGGTGAATCCCAACCACATCTCAAGTCCTTTGCAGGTTCTTTCAGGTTTTCCTCCAGGAATTCTCTGCATTTAGCTCCATCTCTCTTACTCATGAACTCTGGTCAGCTTCCCTGTCCCTCCTGAAAAAAAGCCTCCCCACAGCTTGATGCCGCCAACATCAATTATGATGGTGGGGTTGGTGTGCTTAGGGTGATGTACAGTGTTAGTTTTCACCACACATAGTATTTTGCAAGTTTGGTCTTATCTGACCAATGCAGCTTCTTCCACAAGTTTGCTCTGTCTTCATGAGGCTGTTTGTTAACCAGTGTCCTCTAACAAACCTTGAGAAACAGAATGCAAATTTCTCTGCAAAGTTCAGTTTTCCAGATTACACAGAAGGTTTTTTATTAACGGATTTACTGATAGTCGAAAAATGGTAGTGGTTGTTGGTTATTTAAGATTATCTCCTTATTAGTGTTTCCTTGTGTTTTCTGACAATCCAGTTATAAACAATAAATAGAGTATTTGTATCCATTACTAAATGAATGATAATTTTGAAGTTGAAGATGAAAGAAAAAGTTTGAAAATGTGTTTGAACATAAATCATATTTACTGTTTCTATGCGCTTAAGCGATAAAAAGCATCAAATAACCTCTGCAAAGTAATCATGAATTACTGCACGGAGCTGGTGATATTATGGCTGAATCCAGGGCTGCTTGCTGCTGCAGAGACTTCCCTGTGAGGCAGAAACATCTATAAGCGACCTATCACGCTCTCACTCACTGAACTCAAAGCTGATTTAATTCCCAGGCCAGAAGCCACAACATTACACTGTTAGTCATCCAGCCTAAGCATATTCAGGTTCCTAGACAAATAAAAAAGCAATCAGCAAACTCAAACTCAGAAATGTGGTGATTCATTTGCATGTGTGAAGGAAACATTATTGGGACGTGTTTGGTGTTTATGATGGTGGGATACAGTCAAGTAAAATGCAAGTGTGCTGCATTCATGTGGATGTGCATATTTTAATGAGCGTTGGTACTTGCTGCAGCGTGACTTTGAATGATGGCTTCCTTGATGTTTAATATACAGTCAGAGCAAAAAAAAAATCTTCTGTGTAGTGGATGGCTGGATGATTGATAACTAACTCCCAAACTGACACCATAAAAGTTTCCTAGTGAGTGCATGTTTTAATATGGTAAACAATCAAGAACATGTTCTTGCGCTGTAGCCCACATGACAGGGTGTAATGTACAGACAAAATAATTATGTGTAATATATATTTAAATGGTGAGGCTGTGGCAGATTGTCAGCTTATAAAGCAGTGCTCAGACAGCTCGTCTGCCATGGTGTTTGAGTTTATGAAAGGCGGAATAAAAAAATTAAAAGAGCAAAAGGTGATTTATATAAAGATACAACATTATAAATTATAGAACATGACAAGCACAATATTAAAATAAAGCTGTAAACCACCCCTAATTACCTTATACTTTGCTTCTAAGGAGCCTCGATAAGCAGTCCAAGTATTTCTATCTTTTGTTTTTCTTTCAACCTTTGCTCCTTTTTTCCTTATTTCTTAAACAATTATTCGAATTTAAAAATGTTTATAGTAAGTTTTTAAGAAATAAAAACAAAAGACTTGACACAGGACCTGAAAGATGTATTATCCTTCACAAGATTATCTACTGCTTGCTCTTCTTGAATCACATTTGTGGTGCCAAAATAATCATGTCAACCAGATTGTGCTGTCATTTTTACTTAGCAAAGATTCAACCAAAGAATAGGAACGAGTTGTGTCTCTGTGACAGGACGACTTATTGAGGGCTGGTGCCACAGCCTGAGAACCAGTGTAATGTCATTAAATCACTTACATGTTCTTTGCAGTTCTTTTTCATCTTGTCTTTGTTATATTCTCAATTTTAAACATTTTTATATATACAAATTGCAGTTTTCAAAAGATGATTTGATTTATTAAGAGAAAAAGGTATCCAAAATAACCTGGCCCTTTGTAAAAAAGTAATATTCCCCTAGAGGCGTACCATCCTTGCTTGCGATAACTGACAAACTATTAGTTTTACGCCACATGTTAATGCAGACAGACCTTCCAAAAAGTTCCACTTATGTCTTGTCAGTCTACAGACTATCTCCCCAAAATTCTTGAGGATCATCACTGTTTTTTGGCAAATATTAGATCCGTATTTCTGTGGTTTTAGGTCAGCAGTGGTTTCTCCTTGGAACTCTCAATTCATACCCAGGGAATACAGACCTTAACTGAGGCAAATGAAGCCTGTAATGCTTACAATATTGTTCTTCACATTTTTTGGCACCCTGAATGAGCTGTTGATGCACTGTTGGAGTAATTTTGACACACCGGCCACTCCTGGTAAGGTTTACCACTGTCACAAGTTTTATCCATTTTTGAGTAATAACTCTGCCCTTTTGATAGAGTCCAAAAACCTTTTCATTCACTCATTCATTCATTCATTCATTTATTCATCTTCTATACCGCTTATTCCATAGTGGGTCACGGGGGAGCCTATCTCCAGCAATCTACGGGCAAGAGGCAGGGTACACCCTGAATAGGTCGCCAATTCTTCGCAGTACTTCTTAAGATCCTATTGCCTTCTTCATGTTGTCAGACAGGTTCTATTTAAGTGCTTTCATCATTCTACAGGTCTGTCAATAATCATGTCTGGGTGTGGATAGTAAATGTGGGACTCAGTGGTCAGAAAATTTGGTTAAAAATGTGGGCTGCACGATGGAGCAGTTGATAGCACTGTTGCCTTGCAGCAAGAAGATCCTGGGTTCAACTCCCAGCTGGGGGTCTTTCTGCATGATGTTTGCATGTTATCCCCGTGCATGCATGGGTTCTCTCCAGGTACTCCGGCTTCCTCCCACAGTCCAAAAACATGACTGGAGGTACACCTTCCGCCCATAGACTACTGGAGATAAGCACCAGTTTTCCACGACCCACTATGGAAGAAGCGGTATAGAAAATGTCTGACAAGGCAGGTTCAGGTTGGTTTGGATAACTTTAGTATAAATAAATGAAATCATTTATCATTTATTCAGAGGGTGAACTTGTTTTACCTTTTTTTCTTTGTTTTTCTTTGGGTTTTTTTCTGTGAATTATTTGAATTTTCCAGTATTGTTAAACTTGACAATGAAAATCCATGTGTATATAGAAAAATAAAATTATTTGATCCATTTAGATTTTATATATTGTCAGCAAGAACTCTACTTCTACAGATTTATCAGGTGAAAATTTTGATGAGCAGACTGACTAAGCTGAAGCTAAGCTGGCAGCCAGCATCAGCAGGTGGTTTTAGGGATAAGCTGGAAGGCACAGGAAGTCCAAGAAAAAAAAGATCTGTGGGATTTGTGAGGAGGAACTGATCCAGGATGATGAGTCAGAGGAGAGAGGAAAACATACAGCAGGTGCAAGCTGGAGGTGTAGAGGAGAGAGGAAGCTGGGGCAAAGGAGAATGGAAGAGGAAAGGAGGGTGGTCACAGGTCATGTATTGTTAATGCAAAATTCTTCACCACTCCGATCCTGTTTCACTGTGGACCTGCAGAGAGAGGGAGAGCTGCCTTGATGTGAAAGCTGATGGACAGATACATGTTACAAGAGGATGCTTCCTGGGATGCCACTCAATTTCATCCTGGAAGTCAGCGGTTTTTAGCTGTAATCCCACCTTACCTCTTACAGAGAAACCCTTGATAGGGATGACTTTCTCATGATAGCAGCGGAAATGGGGGTGAACATAAGGTTCTATATACTGTACCAACGCCATGTGAAGGATTATATTTCAGAATGTATTCTTTGCAGTAACATAAGATTATCTGCTGTAAACAGCTCAATATTTTCACTGCATTGGAAGGATCAGATGTCATTTCTTAGTGTTGACATGGTAATGATTTGATCTTCAACTAAACAATCACCAGATTTCAGACAGATTTTAAACCGAAAATCTTTGTTTTACACCAGGATTTCTTTTGAAAATTCAATATGACTTAAAGCTAATTTTATGAAACTGTTTTATTATCAGGACAATACAGTTTTTTCTGAACTTTATACTTTTTTAAAGGTCACAAAAACAAAATGTGACAATGAGTATTCACAAATGCAGTCTCTGCTTTCTGACAGACAGTAATTGAATATGTCAAGACAATTACTGAGCAGAAAAAGAAACACTGATAAAAGCAACAAAGAAAAATTTAGAGAAACCTTTGTTGTAAAAATAAAAAAAGTATTATTTCAGCCAAGAACAAAATCATTTCTGTGACATTTCCTAAATTTGGCGGTTGTTTTCTTACACAGAAGCAGAAAGATTTGTTCTTGTTATTTCCAGATTACCTTGACAGCAACAAGTATCTTCTCCTGGTCAGGTGAAAGGTTGTAGCACTCTGCCAGGAAAACCTTTCCAAAGGCTCCTTCTCCCAGTTCTCTCTTCAGAACGATGTTGTGTCTCTTAATGTGCTGGACAACTAAACAATATGAGACAAAGAAGAGGTCACTTTCATATTTATGATTTAGGTCAAAGCCAAATAACGTGATCATTAGGCAACTTTTACTTATTGTTGAGGCATCCAGGTTTTTGATGTGATCTTGTTATCTTATTGAAGTTTTTGATTGTGAAGAAAAGATAACATGGCCAAGACAGCCTCGGTGCTTCACTCTCTTGTACACTCTTTTCGAGTGTTTATTTTGCTCTCTGCCACAATTCTGCGGTAACTTTCAATAGAGATAAACTCCTAAACATCAGAGAGTGCTCTCTAGGCATTTTTTAAATTTTGTCATCGAGCAAAACTTCACTGAGATCTTCGTTGGTGGTGCAGAAGCGCTTGTGAAGGTGCGCTTGTGAAGCTTCAGCAACAGGGACTCCGCATACCCCTGCCCTCAATCCACCAGCCAGTAAGTCCCTTTCTGACTTACTGGGCAGCAGGTGATGCTGGGGAGCATCTTCTTCATGTAGCAATGAAGCTTACATTAAAAGAACATCATCTGATGAGCCTTTTTAACATTCAGAGTTCGCATGGGGTACAAAGATCACCCTGTCATCTATTACTGTCCCCAGGTACACTCTTTTTATTACTTTAATAGATATCTAATAGTATCTGAATAGTATCTAATCAAGTCTGTCCTACCAATCTGCAAGAGGAAATGTCATTAAAAGATCAGCACTGAGTACAGCACTATGCAAAAGTGTCAAACTACTTCTGGTTCCTTTGCACTTTAGTTTCCCAGGATTGTGATTTTTAAAAGTTGTCTTGATCAATATGTCTGAAGTTGTTATTGTTCTTTAGCCTTTAACTGCTTTGGTTTTTTTTTCAGGTTTCTGTACTTGCGCCTGAAAATGACAGCATATTGTTAAAGTAAAACAAAAGTAAAGGGGGGCAAATGGAGGACATAAAAAGTGGCAGGTACAGCAGATCTAAGCCATTTCTTCATGAAAAAGGACAGAATTTAGAATCTCAGAAATACGGACGTCATCCTTCAGGTGATTATTTACTTTATACCCAGTTTTCAGCAAAGATCTCTTTGAAAACTACCTTGTCAAGCTGTGTTAGCTTTGGTTTGTTTCAACTAAAAAATAGGGACAAATGAAGTATTAGATGCTGAGGTGCAGGACATAAATGTCGCCCCATTTCTCTTCTTGTGTTTTTGTTTTATACCACACAGTAAAAAAAGATAATAAACCCCTAGAGTGTTGTATTTGACCTTGGCTTTCTTATACTCTTATACTGTTTTCCCTGTGCATTAAACAGTAATGATAATACCTGAGGACTGTTATATAAGGTGCTGCTATTCTTCTGTAATTAGTATTAAAATTTTAAAACACAGTAAGAACAGCTGGTAACTCAGAGTAGCTGTCCCTATGGTGTTGTTTCTATGTGTTTTTCTTTTTTTTTCTTTAATGCACTATTGTTACCTCTGTGTTCCCCACAGTACTTAAAACTTACAAGTTCATTAATAACTGATCATTTTCTTACAATTTTACATGTTTTTAAACAAAAGCACATGATTTGGTAACCCTTCTTGCACCAGATGGGTTTATGTTAATTCATCAAGGCTCAGTTTCCAATCTTTGCAAGACTCAGTAGTTTCTCTATTTATGTGTTCAGATGTACAGTAGTTCATTGTGTCTCTGTTTTGCTTGATGCGTGTAACCTCTTCTAGCTCACCCATGGTTGGGTCAGAGAGAGAAACACTTTTTTTCAGTTGCTAAGGAATTTGGGACTCCATGCCAGCTTATTTCAGGAAAATTTGTCTTCTCATCATGATTATGACTCAGCGTCTTATGCTACAGGACAATTAACACTGTGTTATCCTTACTTAAACCTTGTTAACCCCTAGCTTTTATGATACAGAGGTTGATGCATAAGAAAACCTGAAGCACATGAACTTGGGAATGTCCTGAAACAGATACAGCAACACATGAAGGAGGAGAAAGGAGATTTATACACCATGAGATTAAGAGTCACATATAAAGAAAAGCTGCCCACTCAGGACCTCCTGTTAAAGCCTTGCGAGTCTCTGAGAAGCAGTTGCATTGATCCACACTGTTGTTGGGCCCAGCCATGGATGGAGAACAACCACTGTACCACACACATAACAGACTGGTAAAAACTCCCAGAATGTACAGCATTAACCCGTTTTCAATGAAAGCACCCAGCTGGAATCCCCATGAAATCATAGTACAAAACTCTGATGCGCAGCATCGTCCGTTCTCTTTCCAGCGGCCCTTCGCTAGAACAGCATCGGAGGGACAATGCGTGTGGATGTCTAACTTCACTGGTCCAGTTATACTACTTCTTCAAAGAATCTTGAATCCACAGTTCGCTGTCTGTGTGTACCCAGAGAATATATTACAGCCGAAATTAATACTAGCTGTCTTAAACCTTTCTTTCCGAGCATCTGCAGAAAAAGAATCTGAACTGAGACCTGCCACCCCGGCTGCCACATTTAGTACTCCATCACTCACTGTGATGGCTGGCTAACAAACATTAAGAATCAATTGTCTAAAAGGTTATTGACTTCTAATTCAGCCAAATCATTAAAATATTAATTTATTAAAATAATCTTGTATTTACGCTTGTTATTTGTGCTGTGACTTGGTTATTGAACACAAAGAACTGTTGATCTTAAAACTAACTGTGATGTCATTGCATAATTTTATTGGCTATGGTTTATTTTTTTTGTTCCCTTTTCATAGTTCATTAGTTCTCCTATTTTTTTTTTTGATTTTTCTCAGTAGTGTAGTTGAATGTTACTAGCCTAGTTAAAGAGTTTGTTAATTGAAGAATTTTAACTTGAATTTTTTTTTTGTTCATAAATTTCTTATATTTTGGAAATTTGCTGTTTGTGTTTATTTTATATGTGTGGAGGGCTTGCTATTTCAGAGTGCCAGTGCTCGAATTCAGTCTTTCATTGATTGTTCTATATTATCGCCTCATTGGGCTGGCAGTCACAGTACAATCCATGACAGACCAAATGTTGTTTGGCTAATGATTCCTGATCCAGTGGTGCCTTTTTTAATCTAAATAAAAAAATTATATTATAACTTTATTTCTAATTCTGTTATTAATTGTTAATTATAATAATTAATAGTTGGAGGGAGCTAAACCAAACCTATTGTTGCACAACACTGCAAGTTGGTGAGGTTTACCGTAATCCAATATCCTACAAACAGACACAGAATCACTCAAAGAGACAAAAAGAAAACAAAACAAAAAAAAAACACAGTTTAATCAAAAATGTCTGATACCAGGTCCAGACTACAGATTATTTCTCTCTGTTTAGATGTTCATAGATAGATCAGACAGTTCTAGAAAGAGTTAAAGAAACATTAAAGATGTGACTTGGGCCAGGTACACAGCAGGCCACGTCTCTTCATTGACCTCTTTGATGTCAAAAGCCATCCATTCCCTTAGCTCTCAGCAGTCATGACTTTATGGGATTCTTCTTAAATAAAATTGATTCTATTAAAAATAAAATCTTTGACATACTCCCGAAGATGATTACTTCATCCTCAGCAAGTGAGACAACATTGAAAGTAACTGTAGAACCTAAACTGTGCTTGGACTGTTTTGATCCTGTGGAGCTTCCTGAGTTATCAGAAATATTAGCTTCATCTAAACCTTCAACTTGTATGTTAGACCCAATCCCAACCAAACTATTTAAGGTAGTGTTCCCTCTGATTACCAGCCCATTTTAGATATGATTAATTTATCCTTAGTAAATGGATATGTACCACAAGCTTTTAAGGTAGCTGTAATCAAACCTTTACTTAAGAAACCTTTGCTTGATCGAGATGATTTAATAAATTACAGACCTATATCCAATCTTCCATTCTTATCAAAAATTCTTGAGGAAATAGTTGCTAATCAAATGTGTGAGCATTTACACAGCAATGACCTGTTTGAAGAGTTTCAGTCAGGTTTCAGAGCTCATCATAGCACTGAAACAGCTCTGCTGAAAGTCACTAATGATATTCGTATGGCCTTAGATAATGGACTTGTGTCTGTACTGGTTCTGTTAGATCTCAGTGCTGCATTTGATACAGCCGATCACAATATTCTCTTAGAAAGGCTGGAATATTCTGTAGGGATCAGGGGAACAGCCCTAGGCTGGTTTAAATCTTATTTGTCTGACAGATTCCAGTTTGTTCATGTAAATGATAAATCATCTTTAAACTCCAGAGTTAATTGTGGAGTACCACAGGGTTCAGTACTTGGGCCAATTCTCTTTACTATATACAGGGGTTGGACAATGAAACTGAAACACCTGTCATTTTAGTGTAGGAGGTTTCATGGCTAAATTGGACCAGCCTGGTAGCCAGTCTTCATTGATTGCACATTGCACCAGTAAGAGCAGAGTGTGAAGGTTCAATTAGCAGGGTAAGAGCACAGTTTTGCTCAAAATATTGAAATGCACACAACATTATAGGTGACATACCAGAGTTCAAAAGAGGACAAATTGTTGGTGCACGTCTTGCTGTGGCATCTGTGACCAAGACAGCAAGTCTTTGTGATGTATCAAGAGCCACGGTATCCAGGGTAATGTCAGTATACCACCAAGAAGGATGAACCACATCCAACAGGATTAACTGTGGACGCAAGAGGAAGCTGTCTGAAAGGGATGTTCGGGTGCTAACCCAGATTGTATCCAAAAAACATAAAACCATGGCTGCCCAAATCACGGCAGAATTAAATGTGCACCTCAACTCTCCTGCTTCCACCAGAACTGTCAGTCGGGAGCTCCACAGGGTCAATATACACGGCCTGGCTGCTATAGCCAAACCTATGGTCACTCATGCCATTGCCAAATGTCGGTTTCAATGGTGCAAGGAGCGCAAATCTTGGGCTGTGGACAATGTGAAACATGTATTGTTCTCTGATGAGTCCACATTTACTGTTTTCCCCACATCCGGGAGAGTTACGGTGTGGAGAAGCCCCAAAGACCACCCAGACTGCTGCATGCCCAGAGTGAAGCATGGGGGTGGATCAGTGATGGTTTGGGCTGCCATATCATGGCATTCCCTTGGCCCAATACTTGTGCTAGATGGGTCCGTCACTGCCAAGGACTACCGAACCATTCTTGAGGATCATGTGCATCCAATGGTTCAAACATTGTTTCCTGAAGGCGGTGCCGTGTATCAGGATGACAATGCACCAATACACACAGCAAGACTGGTGAAAGATTGGTTTCATGAACATGAAAGTGAAGTTGAACATCTCCCATGGCCTGCACAGTCACCAGATCTAAATATTATTGAGCCGCTTTGGGGTGTTTTGGAGGAGCAAGTAAGGAAACATTTTCCTCCACCAGTATCACGTAGTGACCTGGCCACTATCCTGCAAGAAGAATGGCTTAAAATCCCTCTGACCACTGTGCAGGACTTGTATATGTCATTCCCAAGACGAATTGACGCTGTATTGGCTGCAAAAGGAGGCTCTACACCACACTAATAAATTATTGTGGTCTAAAACCAGGTGTTTCAGTTTCATTGTCCAACCCCTGTATATGCTTCCAATAGGTAAAATTATCAGGCAGCATAGGATAAATTTTCACTGTTACGCTGATGATACTCAGCTTTACGTATCCATAAATCCTGATGAGCCCAACCAGTTAGATAGACAACAAGCATGTCTTGAAGATATAAAAACTTGGATGACTTTACATTTTCTGCTACTAAATTCAGACAAGACAGAAGTTGTCGTCTTTGGACCAGAGTCTTTAAAAAAGAAACTGCTTAGTCAATCAATTAACCTGGATGGCATTAAATTGACCTCCGGTAATACAGTAAAAAAACTTGGTGTTATTTTTGACCAGGACATGTCATTTAAATCCCATATTAAACAGGTTTCTAGGATTTCCTACTTTCACCTCCGGAACATTGCCAAAATTAGAAATATCCTGTCCAGGAGTGACGCTGAAAAACTAGTCCATGCATTTGTTACTTCAAGGCTGGACTATTGTAGTTCTTTACTATCAGGATTTCCACATAATGCAGTTAAAAGCCTTCAGCTGATTCAAAATGCTGCAGCAAGAGTTCTGATGAAAATTAAAAAGAGAGATCATATTTCTCCTATTTTAGCTTCCCTTCATTGGCTCCCTGTTAAATCCAGAATAGAATTTAAAATTCTCCTCCTCACATATAAAGCCCTTAATGATTTAGCTCCATCATACATCAGAGATCTGATTGTTCCATATGTTCCTAACAGGGCACCAGGTTTACTGGTGGTTCCTAGAGTCTCTAGAAGTAGAATGGGAGGCAGATCCTTTAGTTATCAGGCTCCTCTCCTGTGGAACCAGCTCCTAGTTTTAGTCCGTGAGGTGGACACCCTGTCTACTTTTAAGGCTAGGCTTAAAACTTTCCTTTTTGATAAAGCTTATAGTTAGAGTGGCTTAGGTTATCCTGATCTATCTCTGTAGTTATGCTGCTATAGGCTTAGGCTGCTGGAGGACATAATGACCACTTTCACTCTCTCTGCTACATTCTCACACCATTCTACAATTTTGCATTATTTGCTGTTATTTCAGCTTTTAACTTTATGTTCTCTGTCTTTTCTCTTCCTAGAAGCTACACCTGGCCTGACTCTGTGTCTACCTGTGACAGCTTCATAGAGGGGGGCATCTTCCAAGCTTCTGCTGGCAACAACTTAATGTTCACCTTTTACTGATGATACACTTGGCCCCGTCTTTCAGTGTTTAACCCTTTCTCTCTCCTAGACATGGCTACTGACTGAGTTTTACTGTGACTAACTGTATGTGCTCTCTTTCATACTCTAGCCTTAAAAACTGGCTCAGAGTTTATCTGTTCTTTCTTCCTAGATGAAACGACTAAAGGAGCTACATCCATTAACATTTACCTTTTCCTTCCCATAGAAAGTACTCCTGAATCAGTGCTTTTTTGTTCTCTTTGTGTCTCTGCTCTGTTCTCTCTAACCCCCAGTCAGTCGTGGCAGATGGCCGCTCACACTGAGCCTGGTTCTGCTGGAGGTTTCTTCCTGTTAAAAGGGAGTTTTTCCTCTCCACTGTCGCTACATGCATGCTCAGTATGAGCGATTGCTGCAAAGTCAACGCCAGTGACTGTCCACTGTCTCTACAGTGAATGCTACAAGTCACTGCCTGGATTCAATCTGCTGTGTTTCCTTAGATAGAAAAACCTTTTATCCAATTTGAATAAATAACTGAATCCGACTGCACTGTTCAATGGTTACGATTAATTGGAATGTATGTGCCTGACTTGAAATCTATATGATTCGATTGAATTGACTTAGCCCATTTTAAAGTTACCCACCTTTCACACAATGCAACAGGAAACAACACTCTCCAGTTATTCTTACCTCTGCCTTCCTCCCTCCCTGTTGGATGGAGTAAGGGGTAGTCAGGTTTAGCCTAAATTCAGTTTTATTTATATAGCGCCAATTCACAACATATGTTGTCTCAAGGCACTTCACAAAAGTCAGGTACATACATTACAGCAAAACCGGCTCAGTTATGGTTGAGGTGCAAACACACCCTCCATTTCTGCTACCTGTATGACCCCTTCTCTTTTCCAATGGTTATAATCAGTCTGACAGAGAGAGGTACCCCCAATCCTTGTGGTTTTTAGTATAACAATGGCTATCAGTGGGCTCTACATGGACACACTTTATCAGTGTATTATTTTACCCCTACACATAGTCCATTCTAAAATAGCCAAACTCTAACATTCAGTAGTTTAATCTAACCTCCCCAACAACCCTATACCATTCCAAACCCTTTGTAAAGTGCCTTGAGACGACATCTGTTGTGAATTGGTGCTATATAAATAAAAAACTGAATTGAAAAGGAACTTATTTAAAAGGATGGACTTCATGAAAGGAGGACATCATGTAAGGCTGATCGCTTATGTGTAGCACCTTACCTGCTCCACTGCAAATCTGCCATGTCTCGGCCAATTTAACAATGCCTCAACTAGCACCTTTGATGTATAAAAACAGTTTTGACAAAAATATATGATTCACCGATATGAAGATATGATTTATAGAATATCACATTTTGTGTTGCATAGTATGCCTCCTAAAGGCAATGGATACATCTTTATTTGTGTGATTTGAAAACATTTCACAAAGCGTCTCTGTTTCCCCTAGTTTGAATCTGTGTTTCCAGTAAAACAACAAATCAAAATTGGAGGGAGCTTTACCTTGCCAATTTTATGGAGAATTGGTTTAAGTTGTGAGTTAAATAAAATGCAATACTAAGCTGAGCTTTCACATTGATCATGGTTAGAACAGTTTTTTTCAGTTTAATTAAACTAAAATGAAAAATACTTTATTAATCCATCAGGGGTATCAGATGCATTAGTAACTCTCAATATCTAATTGTCCTCAGAGAGGCCTTATATATGGTGATGGCTGTGGGAAGGAAATAATCTCTTGTAGGTCTCTGTGTTGTAGTGGATCCGAAGAGGCTCTGACTGAGGACTTTCAGTCACGCTTTCAGTCATCGCTAAATGACAGTATTGTCAAGATGATGCTCAAAGTTGTCCATCATGTTTCTTTATGGACATCTAAACCTCCACACATAAGTTAAAAAACTTTACAAAAGCTAGAAGTTAAGGAGGACTGGAACTTCCAAACTTTTATAAATATTACCTGGCACATAGATTGCAATGTATCACCCACCATTTAGTTATTTACAGTTTTGCATTTGGTAAGTTTTTGAGTTTAGTTTTGATTTTAGTAAAACAGAAGATAAATGAGACATATGTTTGGCTGGATAAATGCAGATTGTTTTAACCCCCATTGGTTTCAAAACTGCTACCTTTATGCAGTACATTTCTCTTCTGTGCTTTATGAGTTCTTAGAAAAGAGTCAGTCAATGAAAAGGCTGATTGATGAAGTTTTCAAACTCAAATAATTTCAACAATGATATTTGAGCATTTTTATGTTTATATGCATAATTTATCAGAATATCTGAATATTATGAGATTTAAACTGTTGTCCAATGGGTAAGTACAGATCCCCTTCGGGTGCAACAAAGTATTAGAACAAAATGGGGATTTCAACTGGGGCTAATTGGTCTGGAGCCAGTCTAAAACAACATGTTACTGTTTTTAAGTTAAAGTTTAGAGCTTTATCAAGGGTCGCTTCCATAATACACAGAGACCTACAGACTACAACAGATCTGTGGACAGTGTTTCCCTGATGTACCTCTATGATTTATCTTTCTGAGTTTTTGCTTAATGTTGCTTAAAACTTTGCCAAAACATGGGTTTTGGGCCTGTGTGTGATATTTGTTCTGTCACTTAAATGTCAGTGTTTCTTTTTGCAGATATGCTGTGAACATTGTCTCAAATCAAATAGTCATAATCCTCCATGTAACAGTAGCATAAAATAAACTTATGCTCACCACACTATTTCCTACTGTAGCTGTTAAATAAGTATTCTTCAATGAAAGCACTTTGTGCCACTTCTTCTAAATAACATCCTCAAATAGCAAATAAATTGATGTGTGCAGACCAATGCTTCCCCCAGCTCTTTTCTTTTCCTTTGGCATAAAACCTTGTTGTCTCTCAGCATTTTTGCTGTGTTTTCTGTCCTTATATAGGTAATGTGTCAGTGTAATCATTATACATTCATAAAAGTAAAATATAGAATTAGATGTATTTACCATACCAGGCAATTGAGGGGGTTTTGTTTTAGTGTTATGACAGCAATGAATCTGCTATTTTAACCCCTGCTTTGGAACATATGCAGAGCTGCACATCTAACCATTAAGTCCACATACATGTTAGCTAATGTTGTAAACTAGTCATTTATTTTATTTACTTACATTTATTCCTTGATCTATTCTTTATTTTACTCTTACTTCCCTTTGCTCAGCAGTTTTTTTCAGCTTTAAACTAACCTATTTGCCACAAGGGATGGATGTTTCCCATCAACCGCTTTATCTAACATCCTTGGCAATTCTTTTACCTTGACATCACTCCAAAGGTCTTTAAAAACCCCTTAAACATCCACATCTTCTAAGCACCTAAAACAATAATTGTTGCCTGTTTGCCATCCATCTTGTACTTCACTCCTGATTGTCTCATCTGTCCAAAATGCTTCCAAGACTTTTAATGGTGACATAAAACAGTTTCTGCAGCTTGGAAATAGTGCATCTCTTAGCTGGAACCAGGCAATCTGATAGGTCAGGATGAATAATGTTTGACAGATGGTTTGGGAGAAGACAACCAGCGATGTCAAAGTCTTTCTTGATCTACTGCAAGCTGATCTCATGTCGCTGGTTTTCCTCTGCTATTTTCCACAAGTAAGCCACCACAAGCCCTGTTACTACGAGGTGTAACTAAATGTGACCTTAATTTTTTGACACGTATAAGTGTGCTAGTGAGTGTGCTTGTAAATGTATGTTTGTGAACATGTACAGGGGTTGGACAATGAAACTGAAACACCTGGTTTTAGACCACAATAATTTATTAGTGTGGTGTAGAGCCTCCTTTTGCAGCCAATACAGCGTCAATTCGTCTTGGGAATGACATATACAAGTCCTGCACAGTGGTCAGAGGGATTTTAAGCCATTCTTCTTGCAGGATAGTGGCCAGGTCACTACGTGATACTGGTGGAGGAAAATGTTTCCTTACTTGCTCCTCCAAAACACCCCAAAGCGGCTCAATAATATTTAGATCTGGTGACTGTGCAGGCCATGGGAGATGTTCAACTTCACTTTCATGTTCATGAAACCAATCTTTCACCAGTCTTGCTGTGTGTATTGGTGCATTGTCATCCTGATACACGGCACCGCCTTCAGGAAACAATGTTTGAACCATTGGATGCACATGATCCTCAAGAATGGTTCGGTAGTCCTTGGCAGTGACGGACCCATCTAGCACAAGTATTGGGCCAAGGGAATGCCATGATATGGCAGCCCAAACCATCACTGATCCACTCCCATGCTTCACTCTGGGCATGCAACAGTCTAGGTGGTACGCTTCTTTGGGGCTTCTCCACACCGTAACTCTCCCGGATGTGGGGAAAACAGTAAAGGTGGACTCATCAGAGAACAATACATGTTTCACATTGTCCACAGCCCAAGATTTGCACGCCTTGCACCATTGAAACCGACATTTGGCATTGGCATGAGTGACCAAAGGTTTGGCTATAGCAGCCCGGCCGTGTATATTGACCCTGTGGAGCTCTCGACGGACAGTTCTGGTGGAAACAGGAGAGTTGAGGTGCACATTTAATTCTGCCGTGATTTGGGCAGCCGTGGTTTTATGTTTTTTGGATACATCCGGGTTAGCATCCGAACATCCCTTTCAGACAGCTTCCTCATGCGTCCACAGTTAATCCTGTTGGATGTGGTTCGTCCTTCTTGGTGGTATGCTGACATTACCCTGGATACCGTGGCTCTTGATACATCACAAAGACTTGCTGTCTTGGTCACAGATGCGCCAGCAAGACGTGCACCAACAATTTGTCCTCTTTTGAACTCTGGTATGTCACCCATAATGTTGTGTGCATTTCAATATTTTGAACAAAACTGTGCTCTTACCCTGCTAATTGAACCTTCACACTCTGCTCTTACTGGTGCAATGTGCAATCAATGAAGACTGGCTACCGGGCTGGTCCAATTTAGCCATGGAACCTCCCACACTAAAATGACAGGTGTTTCAGTTTCATTGTCCAACCCCTGTATGCTTGTGTTAACATTTGAATAAAAACGTTTCCAGAACTAAATAAAATATGAACCAAGAGATTTGCCTGGATAGTAATGATGTAATAAATAAGAAACAAAACATTGTGTTCTCGATCCAGTGCCAATACTCAAGTACAGTCTGTTGGCTGAACTTGTTTGCAAAGTCTAATTTTTACATGAAAATGTATGTAATATGTTCAAGGTATTTTAAGAGACACTTTTCATTCATATAGTTTGGATTCTTTTATTTTAAAATGGGTTCTGTAGAAGTGTTATTAGCAGTCAGGGTCTTACCTCAAGCTGTCTAAAAAACTCAGTTTGAAGAAACAGAAAAAAGTGTTAATGATAAAGTCAAAATAACATCTCATCAGAGTGGGGACAATGGCTACTTTCTATCAGTCTCAAAAATACCATAGTAATTTAAATGAAAAAAGCTGATTATTTAAAAATATTTAAAAACAGGATTTGCTTGAACCCAAGGTAAAAGTGAGAAGAGTTAACCAATATGAAATCCAATAACAGCACTTTCCAGCATGATGTCAAGGTTCAAATATGCCTGGTATTTCTTTTTTATTGGCTACTAACCAGTGATCAATTCAGTTTAGTTTATTTATATAGCGCCAATTCACAACACATGTCGTCTCAAGGCAATTAACAAAGTCAGGTACATACATTCCAATTAATCCTGACCACTGAATAGTGCAGTCAGATTCAGCTATTTATTCAAATTGGATAAAAAGTTTTTCTATCTAAGGAAACCCAGCAGATTGCATCGAGTCAGTGACTTGATGAGCATGTAGCGACAGTGGACAGTCACTGGCGTTGACTTTGAAGCAATCCCTCATGCTGAGCATGCATGCAATCAAAATAAATTGTATTGATTCATACATTTCCAGCAGGGATGGGCGCAATGAGCAAGGGAATTATTTGCACAGGTTTTAGGATCAGTTTTTCCTTTAAAAACATATATTTTTTCTATATAAATAAGAATTCAGCTTAAAGATTTTAAGACAGCACAAAGACAAGGACTAAAAAGGCATAAAAATGTGTTTTGGATAACTAGCTTGCTTAAAAAACTTTTGAAACAAAGAGGCTCTACAGGAAAACATGAGGTAATCTGTAGCAGTGAGATTCCGAATGGTTTACTAGAAATATCCAACCAGGGGAGTCATATGAGGATAGTTGTCAGCTTCAGGGATGCAGCAAAACAGGGCCAGATTTACAGATTTACCTCATAAACTGTCTGTGGATTAAGCTTTATTATTGCAGTAGGTGTGCTAAATTCCTCTGTTTGTATATTACATCTGTATACACCTCTCCCTATACATCAGAATTAAAAAAATAAATAAAAAAATAATACTAATAAAATCATTTTCAGTGTCTTTCATGTAAGTGCTTCATGTATCTGTTCTGCCGTAGTTGACGTTACCTGACCAGATGAACTGTTTATTGTTATAATCTACCTGTGTTTGGGATTTTGAGTTTGTGTTCTGTTTACTTTCTCTGTGCTGCCATGTTCTTCACTTGCTATATTTCAGGTCATTCAGGTTTATTGGATTCCTTCTGATATTTAAGTTTTTGTTACTTCCCTGGATTCCTATATTATATGTTTTAGTTTGCATTTCCTTATAGATCTGGTTCCTCCATGTTTATTTTGTGTAGTTCCATTGTTTACTTATTTCTGTTCACTTAGATGTTTTGTTGTTTTCCTGGACTCCCTGATCATCTGAGTTAATGCGCCTCCCTATTTCAGTTGTCATGTATCTTCCATCAGCTGCATCTCATTCCCTTCTGATTAGTTTCCTTGGTTCATGGGTCCATTCTCCTCCTTTCCTCAGTATTTAGACTCTCTGGTTTTCTGTTCTGGTAACTGGATCGCCTGTTAGTTCCCTGCCTCATGTCTGCCTACCTGCCTTTGTTCCCTGCTGTAAGTTCTTTAAGTTATTTTTTAAAATTCAACTCACCATGCGGCTCCCGTCCTCCTGTTTGCACTTTGGTACTGCTCCACCTCAGGGAAATATGACTTTTATTTGATGATCTGAATATGACGCTGATTATTTTCAGGTATGTTTTACATGCAATGGCTTGCATAGTATGCACTTGTGACAAGGAGCCTCAGATGATGTCAATGCTGCTTCGGGGTTTTACACCTCGTTGTTTCAGCATTAAGCAATTTTGTCTTTATACATACAGAGTTTTGTTTTTCTTTTTAATTTCTGACAGCCCTTTATTGTTAGCATATAACAGACCAACACCCTCTTTAATTTAGAAAAACATCTAACACACAGTATTGTGAAGGTTTTTTAATACTGTTCTTTGCATGAACCAGTATTACATTTTTAAGCCTGAAGTTTTGATCACATGAAAAAATCTAAATTGGTACTCGCTCTGCTCCTAATGAACTTTATTCTTTAAATATACTCGTACTCGTCGTCTTCCGCTTTATCCGGGACCGGGTCGCGGATAAAGACCGGGTCGGTCTTTAAATATAATTGTTTAGAAAGCAATTGACTGCACTTAAGGTAGTGACTGCTGATCATAACCAATATGAACAAAAAAATCCTCAGACATCTCCATCATAAATATGTAACTGAAATCAGACACTTGTTAGCATGGCTTACTTTGCATAACTGAGAAAAACAATTTTCTTCAGAAAGCTAGTGTGAATGGCCAAGAAGAGTCGCCTCTGTCTTGTTAAAACAAGTAATTGGAATCATGTACTCAAATCCTCAAATTGTATTTGTATAGTTCTGTTTTTTATTGATTCATTGGCAGTTTTATAATCTGGGCTGAGTCAAGGTTTTTACTCTTGTGTAAAGCCCAGCAAACTGTTAGTAGTGTATTTACCATCAGCCTTGGCCTCTTTCTATTTTCAAGCAATAAATTACGGATCATTTACAAAATGTAGAAATCCTGAATACATACCACTCCCTTGACATAATATTTTAAAGTATGAAAGTTGCTAAGAATTAATTTTGTTTAATTAAACTTAAATTCACTGTAAATTTGGTGTGGTCAGTAAACACCAGTTTAGGTTGCTTAATGGTCAGTCAAATTGCTTACATCCTATTAAAAATGTTTTATTATTAATTTCATTAATGGTGGAAAGTGGTAGGAAATGCACCAGCAGTCTTTTCAAAAAAATTAAGACTCAAGGATCTTTCAAATATGGAAGCTTATACAGAGGGTACAATCCTTTAAGATTTTCTTTTTTTCACAAAAAACCCTCAAACCGAATTAATCTTGACAAGGTTAATAAACTGAAACGTTCAAATAATAACTGGGTGACCATCAGCAAAGGGCACTGCTTTGTGACTCAACGAAAAAGACCTTCAGTCTTACAATATCTAAATTGCACAGTACATTAACTCTAAGCTGAGTGTATACACAGAGGAAACTGATAAAACATCACCAAAGCAAATCGTGCCTTCACAAACCTGCATGTTTTACAGTAACTACTTCCTAATGCATCTATTATGGTTTCCAACAATTATGCCTCCTCTGATGTTATTATTGTTAATGACGTGTTCACTTCTGAAGAAATTGCACAACTTAAGCCGTGCAACACATCTAACGTTTCCCGTGATTAAGCGTGGATCCATCATCTCTGCACAGTAATTGTTGCTTCACTGCTGCCAGGAAGAGATGTCTGCAATCATTTAAGTAGCAACGTATACCCACTACTGTAGAGGAGAACTGGTTAAGGCCATGATTAAAGAGCAACCAAGAACCCCTTTGCCAAACTGTCTCCATCAAAAAATTTACTTGTCTGAAAAGGCAAGAGCGCCAAGAAATTGGTTAAATACAGAGAGTATTTAAAGCATATTGCCTGTGTGTGACTCAAAGAGGCACACAGAACAATGATAGTAATGACAGCAATACACTTTTAAATACAAAGAAAAGCACTTACACATACACCACAGTATGTTATTGACTTGCATTGATCCAGAGAGCTTTCATTCTTGTCTTTGAGCAGTAAATCCAAGTAAGCCGTTCAGTTTTAAAGCAGGACCAAAGAGGTCAACCTGCATTCTCTCATTAGTATACCCCTAAACGTAACTATCCACCAAAAGGAGCACACACACACACACACACACACACACACACACACACACACACACACATGCAGAACGAAAATTTATTGCTACAGAAGGCCAAAGCCTGGAGAGGCTTTTATTACTTGCCAATAATCATAATGTCATATTGATGGAGCAGGTCAATATCCCTGCATGTTCTCGAGTTGTCTGTTGCTGTTTTGTTCCTTTGTTCTCTTTGAGTATCTTTCTTCGTCTTCATTTCTGCTTTTTTTTTATTTACATTTTAATTCTTTGTCATTGCCTTTCTCTCCTTATTCCATTGCTATATTTGTGTTGGAGTTGATTTTAAAAATTACACTGTGGTAAATAGTTAGGCTCTTGTATGTTTTGCTTCTTGATGTAGTAATGTAAGTAAGCAGCATAAATACATTTTGAGCTGATGGTGAATGTTTCTTCAACATGCATTTGTCAATGCTTCTGTACATGTGTCTACTATTTCCCAGCTTTCCATAAGAACTGACAGTTAGCAGACCCAACATGTTTTGTATGTCTCTGTGTCCCAAATCTACACTTGTAACTAGATACTTACATACACTGCATAAAATCTGACAACAAACCAGACTAAATGTTTCCTCTTTTAAGTAAGGGTTAGCAAAATTATTTCTATTTGCTAAATGTTAGCATAATGAAAGAGAGATTTTTAGGGAATCTTTTATTACGTTCCTCATAGTTCGAAGTTTACAAACATTTTCTCAGTATTTAGTAGAACTGCCTTTTAAACTGTATGACCTGGGTCATTTGTTTTGGGCATCCTTCATCAAGCTGCAATTTTGGCCCATTCCTACTGACAGAACTGAGGTAATTGAGGCAGGTTTGTAGGTTGAATTGCTTGCAAACCCCTTTTCAATATATTGTGTTAGACTTTGAACATTTATTTGTTGTCATTAAGCCAATTTGTAACTTATTTGGTAGTATACTTAGAATCATTATCCGTTTAAAAAACCCATTTGCATCCAAATTTTCACTTATGTCTTGAGATATTTCTACATAATGTCCTTTCTTTATAATGCTATCTGTCACCCAAAAAACATGATCCACACAGCCACACCCAACTTCCATGCTTCCCCCTTTTTCTTCCAAATATAACAATGAATATTATGGCCAAACACTTCAGTTACAGTTTTATTGGACCACTGGACATTTCTGCAAAAATAAAGCTCTTTCTTCTGAGTGCAGTTGTAAACTATTCTCTGACTTTTATATGTTGCTTTTGGAGTAATATTGTCTTCTTCTCTGAGCCCATGTCAGTACAGGACACATTTCACTGTGGATATTGAGAATCTATTAGCTTCAGCCAGTATCTTCAAGAGGTCTCTTGCTTTTGTTCTGAGGTTGTTACACACATTTCAGATCAAATACGTTAATATTCTGGACACAGATAACTCTGATAACTGATAACACCGAAAACTGTTTGAACACATGCATGTGACACCTTCAGACATCTTGACTTTGTACCCATGGATAAACCAGAATTGTAAGGCTTCACAAATGAAATTGACACAATAGAATAACCTGATATCTGTGCTGATTTTGTTTGATCTTTTCATCATGTCGTACAAGGAAGCGGTGAGTCTGAGGTGTCTGAGGTGTCTGAGGCCTGCATACATCCACAGGTATACCTGTATTGAACTCAGATGGTGTGAATTATCCTATTTGAAGTCTACAAAAGCCATAACATCCTAATCTGGGCTAAGATTGTTTCCAGTCATAGTAATCATAGTGTATATAAACCTCTGACTTTAATAAAAATAAAAATAAAAAATTACTCTTTTATCTTTTGGCATTTAGCAAATGGAAATATTTTTGCTTATCCTAAAAGTATAGCTTAACCTAACTTCAGACAGACAGAGAAAAAGGTTGTGTCTTCTTAAACAGTGTATGTAAATATCTGGTTCCAACTGTGTATATTATTTATTAGCCTAATCAGGGAGTATTACTCTAAGTGAATTCTTTGTCATGGTATGTTCAGTAGTTATGCACGTGTATGTTTACTTACATGTGTCTGTCTTCAGCAGGCTGTTGGTGCTCCTAAAATATTGTGGATTTTCTATCACTGGGATCTTGGTCATGCCAATGATGACAGCATCAGGTCCCATCTCTGAAGAGGAGGGAGTGTTGCTGCCATTTGAGACGTGATGAAGAGGAGAAGCTGAGTCGTCATCATTGCTGATCACTGAAGATGGTCCTGAGGAAGCAAAAATATGATAAATGACACTGTTAGGCTATGAAAAATGAAGTTTTGGGCTAAGTGGGGTTGGGTGGTTTAGCAGTTTTGTTACTCTCAGAGAAATGATCAAACCTAACTCACGGATGAAGGTACACAACTGAAGAATTAATACTTAATTTAATATTTTTGTGTACAGGTTAACATCATACAGGTTTTAAAAATTTCCTGAAAGGCTCAGCCATCCATCCATCCATCCATCCATCCATCCATCCATCCATCCATCCATCCATCAATCCATCCATACATACATACAGACATGTACATACATGCTCTCCATAAAACACTCTAAAGTCCCTTCCAAAACCTTATCAATTCACCACCAATCAAAACACAAGAAAGACCTGGTAGTATTGATGGACCACATCCAGTATTGTTGGTTGATACAAGAAGAAGGGAGATGCATCTATTGGAAGAACATACAGAGCTGGACATGTTTATTGACATCTCTGGTAAAGATTTGTAAAAAAGCCATCATGCTCACTGTGCATGATGGCCTAATAAATAATAGGTTCTTGTTCAGCCTAGTGGCTAGTGGTTAAAACAAAAAGCAATGCATTACTAATTAGACGTTCTTAGAAACTCAGAAAGGTAAAGCGTGATTTAAAACAATGCTAATTTATATTTCTTCATGATTATGTTAAAGCCAATCATTTCTCAAGGTTGCTGCCCTCTTATTGAATGTACAAATGTAGTCATATTAAATGGTAGTTGTTTTCCATTTTTTTCTCAGTGTGACAATAAAAGATTGCTTTACTTTAAGGATTTTATACATCAAAAGCATTGTAGGAAGCTAACAGAGAACCAAGACTATTAGAAAATGTTTGTTAAAAATATTGGGTGTCAGAAATCCCAGTGAGTAGCAATCTTTGCAGAAATAACCTAAAACATATTTCCAAAATGTGTAGATTTGCCAAAAACAAGTGCCTTTATGGGTCATATGAAGCAAGGCTGAGCAAATACTTTAAAACTTCATTTTCAGTTTACTTTCACATTTAAAACATTTTTATCTTTTACTTTAAACATTAATGTTAAAGTCAAAGAAACGCAGTGTCAAAATAAGGTGAGATCTTTCCATGTAATCCATGCAACATTTATTAACTGCTCACAGTTAAATCCATAAAAATTACAATAAATATCCTTATGTGTAATCCATGCAACAATTATTAAATACACAGTTGAAGCAGTGGAGAGTGAAACAAGCAAATTAACCTAGCCCATATACCAAGAGCCAGTTGTAATATTAGGGAATGAGCAGCCGTTCACAGAAGTGACTGTCGAAGCGTGAATGACTGCTGTAGGCTACTCAGTCGTCCAGACCCCCAGTTGAAGAAGGGCGAAACTTTTGTATGAAGGCTGTCAGAGGCTAGGCGAGTCATTTCCCGTCACCAGGTTAAACAGAACTTTCAGTAAACCTGCTTAGTAAGATCTTTCAGGTTTAGGGAATTCCGGACCCGTTGGATGGAGAGCTGGATTGAGCAATCCCCTTAGACACAGGGAAGTAGGAGGGAGGGGTTAGCTCATCGGACAACGAAAGCAGCAAACAGTTTAAGCAAAATAATTGATCCCATCGAATATATGACTCCAAGTGCAAAACCCCCCAAAAAGAACACTTTCACTTCAAATTAAAATAAACACACTCTGGTTATGTTTTGACAGCTAAAAATGCAGAAGCAACAACATTAAACAACTAAAAAAATGAGAAAGGTAGGATGTCATGAGTCAGATACTGAGCCCAAACCTGGAAGAGGAAAATGGTTTGTTTTGACAGCATAATTGAGGCTGATATTAGCTTTTAATTAAGGAAATGAATAGTGTCTGAAGTTTGTCTGCGGCTGTAAACCCTTGTGACACCACTGCTAATTTTCTGCAAATAGAAGAGCCAAAATAAACAAACTCAGCCCTTTTTCCAAACAGACTGCATCATTAAAGACTAGATACATTTTGCAAGTGCCTTGTTTGGGCTTGTTTCCCCCACCTTTGTCTCATAGCAAGTTACTTAAAAATGCAATATTTGGTTGTGCAGTTTTGTTTGCTGAAACAACACTGGTCACTAATGTTAATTCACTCCCTTTGCTTTCTTTATTTTAGAAGCCAAACAGCGATTCCACAGACACATTCAGTGGCATTACCAATGACTGACATTAAACCAGCAATGAGAGATTATCAAACTGGTGCTTTTCAGTGACTGTCTCAAACCCGTACAAAAGTACATTTTCACATTTTGTGACATTAAAACCACAAACATCTGAGTTTCTTATTGGGATTTTATTGGGATTTTATGTGTGTGTTTTTTTTTTACAAATAAAAATAAAAAAGCATGGAGTGCATTTGTATTCATTCATACCCCTTTACTCTTACAAACCTAATTTAAATGAAGTGCAACAAGTTGCATAGAATTGCATAGAACTAGTAGTTAGTAAATACAATCTACATGTGTGAGGTCTATAAGAGAACAATGGTGAGCAAACAGCTTCATGAAGACCAAGAAAAAAAAACAGGCAAGGAATCCCCAAGTCCAAGTCCAATTCCTATGGTTTTAATTTC
This sequence comes from Crenichthys baileyi, assembly GCA_036173005.1. Classification (NCBI taxonomy): domain Eukaryota; kingdom Metazoa; phylum Chordata; class Actinopteri; order Cyprinodontiformes; family Goodeidae; genus Crenichthys; species Crenichthys baileyi. The sequence continues at coordinate 352,163 of JAHHUM010001231.1, read as the reverse complement.
AAGTCATTAACAAGGAGGAAAACATTACATGACAAGAGGAAACAAATGATGCGAATAAATATTTTTTACCAGAATTATTATCAATGCATTTCTTACTCTAATGAGAACATCAGGTCATTTCAAGTAAAGACGATCAAGTCCAAGTCAAATCACAAGTATCTAGTATTGAAGTCAATGTCAAGTCGCAAGTCTTTTTGAGAATAACCAAGACAAATCTCAAGTCATCAATCTGACATGAGTCTGTGACTCAAGTCACAGATGATGTGAAGTTGGATAGAGTCTAATACAGATCAGTACAGATCTGTACTGGGGGGACATAATGCTGTTAGAGGCTGAAAAACACTCGAGACTAGGGTGGAGCTTCAGTTTCTGGCAGGACAATGACCCTAAACATACAGTCAGGGCTTCAATGTAGGGGTTTAGATCAAAGCACATATATGCGTTAGAATGGTCCAGTCAAAGTCCATACCTACATTCAGCTGGGAATCTTGGAAACAACTTAAAAGTTGGTGTTGAAATGTACTGTCTATCTAGTCTGACTAAGTTTGAGCTATTCTCCAAAGAATGGGCAAAAACCACTGTCTCTAGATGGTTAGAGCTGGACACAGCCTATAACGACTAACAGCTGTAATTACAACAAAAGGTGGTTCAACAAAGTATTGCAACAGGAGGTTTAATAAAAATGCATGCCATACTTTTCAGAATTTTATTTGGAAAGAGACACAATAAAATGATAATGAACAAGTGGAATTAATGTTTCCAGAACCAAATAAAATCCCAATAAAAAGTTCAATGGTGTAAGAATAAAAACTTTTGCAAGGCACTGTATAATAAGAAGTACACACAAACATAATGGTAGTGAACCTCTGCAAGATAGGAACACTGGTCCAGAAAAAAATATTTCAGATTTATTTCCCAGAGCATGGAGCACACTAGATGTTTTCCCTCGCATTGTGTCGTTGGCTCTGCTGTATTATAATAATACTTCACATTGTTCATTTCCTCTGTCCCTGGCCTCATATCAGGCTCTAGTGCTGTTGACAGGGCTGGATTGAGAGAGCTGAGCTGAGAGATTCTGTTTGTGTGTGAATCTAAAGCACACTGTGTGTGTGTGTGTGTGTGTGTGTGTGTATGTGTGTGTTGGTGACTCATGTGAGGCGAGAAAAAGGCCTTGAGAAAGAAAGAATGAAAGCAAGAGCACAATAGTTTGTCTTTCTGTTTATGGAGGCTTCAAGTTTGTGTGTGCTGTTAAAGTGGATGTTAGCTGTGATGTCTGGCAACATCACCCTATGTCCAGCACCAAGATTTGTAATTTGATCTGCTATTTCCATAATTTTAAATATTATTTAAATTGACCATTTTAAGGTCAAATGTCTGACAAAAATACAAAAACTGTATAAAAAATAGTTTCTACACATCTAAAGCATCTTCCTCTTTTTATACCTAAAAAACTAAAGTAATAATACCATGACATAATATTATTATAGTGCACTCAATATGTTTTGTGATCAATTAAATCATTATCAGAATTTAATATCAAAACTATTAAAAAAGATCAATTTAATAATGGTTAATTAAGTAAAATAAGCGAGTATAGAACATGGATGGATGGATGGATGGATGAATGGATGGATGGATGGATGAATGGATGGATGGATGGATGGATGGATGAATGGATGGATGGATGGATGGATGGATGGATGAATGGATGGATGGATGGATGGATGGATGGATGGATGGATGGATGGATGGATGGATGGATGGATGGATTGTCTCTCAGGCATCTTAAGAAAGTTATTTTATAGCCTTGCTTTAAGTTATGCTATTAATTTTAGTGTGAGAGAAGAGAGAAAACAATCGCAGAAATTTAACGTCTCGTAATTACCTGTACCCTTCAGCTTTCAACACGAGAAACAACACAACAGAACTGATCACTGCCTTCACAAACAGCTGTTGTTTAAGCCAAAGTCCAGATACTGGAAGGCTGTTTGTTCTGGTACAGGTCCTTTGGATATCTCGGTGGTTCCCCTCTATAAACAGGATTTTACTTAAATAAAGTAACCAAGGGGTGCTGAGCACAAAACCTGAAATGTTGTACAAACCTTATAAACATAAATAGTATTCAAGACAAAAAAGGTTCTCAGCAAAATGTTCTTGCAGATGAGGAGTCATCATGAGACACTAATCAACCAATAAGAGACAATTTTGGGGTAAAGTGAGAGCCATAAAAACCCTTCCTAGAGTAAGATCTTCTAAATTAGCTCATTATAATAACTATTTGTTTTGACAAGACCAATGGTTCAGCATAGAAATTTAGAGGGGACCTGGAGAAGAGCAGTTTTTCAAGGAGAAAGGTCAAATCAGAGGCGTTCACATGCACCAGCCTGTCAATCTTCAGATTTTCTAAAAGCCTCCAAGACATGACAAATGCAGAACCGATTTTCTCTTCAAGAATGTCAACGAGGAAACTGCACCAGAAGCCTATTTTATGACATGTATTTTTAAAGAGACAGTGCAACCTGTCCGTAAAAGCTTTAAACAAGTTTAATATGAAAAGAACCTTAACTAAAATGGCAATGCTAAAAAGCTCAATAGATTTTATAACTAATGACCCAGGCTATACAAGAGAAAAGTAAATCTACTAGAATTATGCTAATATCATTATCCCCAAACTAATTTTAAACGCTAAAATGTGAAACATATATTTTGTCACAGTGCCTCTAAGTTTTTCTTACTGGGGAAATTTGTGCATTCACCAAATAAAGCTTTAAGTTTTATAACTGCTAATATTTTTATTCAAGCATCAGTGTTAATGACTCTAAATTCATCTCAACATAACAAAGAGTAAAACAGCATGATGGACACAGGAGTGCATGTTATTGTCTGCCAGCTTGTGCATGTGTTTGTGTTGGGAGGGGTTGCAGATCATTACCACAGAGAGGTCCCAGGGTCAGATCGTTATAAATACCGTTAAGCTCAGAGCTGACAGGAGCCTGCATGCATCTGGAGACAAAGAGAGGTGGCCCAGCCACCCCCAGGAGTTACCGTGTAAAAGGGGGATGAAAAGATGTGAAGAAGAGAGGAAGAGAGAGACGGTAAGCAGGCACAAAGGTATAAAGAGGGGTCAGGTCATGACCCTACAATGTTAATAGACATGAAGCTGGTGTTTAAACTGGTGGAGAGTGGAGGCCTACACAGCTGTCAATAAACTATGATGTCTAGCTTTCCAAATGCAGGTCACAGCTCTGATGGTGGCAGGGAAATGAACTCTGAAACTGCCAAAGGCTTTATGTCATTGTTTTTCAGACTATTATGTGTAATAAAAACAGGTAAAAGCTCTGCTTTGTAAGATGACTGATGGATATTCAAAGGGACGTTAGAGAGATTGTGTTTTTTTTTCAAGATCCTTCAAGTTCTGTGCCAAATATAATCCTTATAAACAACACTGAAACAACTTTTATGAACCTTTGCAATTCTAAAGGGGACCACAAAAGGCCACATTCAAAGAATAGTCTGGTAGTAAGTAGAGTATATCCAGGAGCAGATAGATGGTAACTTTGTAGACCCCAACCATGTAACTTTTAATTGGTTTTAATCTGAAACTGAGCACAGGAAATTTCCTAAGATTTGAATAAAAGATATCAGAATTCAATGAACCGCCCTAAACACTTTCAGCTGTTTAGATTGCAAATAAAATATCAGATGATGTTGGTCAGTTTAAAGATATTTTCTTATCCACATGATGAAAAAGGGGGATGATGTCACATAACATATTTATATACATTTTCAAAATAAGTATCTGGTGTGTGATGTGGGTTGCTAACTTACAGGGTATTAGAGTAGGAGCAGCTTTACAGGTCAAGGTCATTTTTTTCAGTTTTTAACAGTCTTGTAAATATTTCATCATTATCTTCATCATACGTAATTTGCCTGTCTGTTCAGACTCAGCTAGGAAGTCCTACCATTGGTTTATATGATCTGTTTAGGTGGAAATGTGCCTTTACGTTATATACAAATTAGGCAAGGGCACAATGGTACAATCTGTGACTGATTCTCTTGACTGTAAATCTACTGTGAGGCTGTTTTTTGCTGTTTAGCTCTTTAAAAAGTCTTTAATACATCCATGTTTACCATACTCAGTGTTTGATTACATTTAGGTGAGTCTCAAATAAGACTGGCGTATTTTTGAGAAAGTTTCTTATGGGTAATGGAGGTTTGGAATATGTATTTGACAATTTCTTTTACAAAAAGTGTGTTAAAAATGTACTAATTCCGCTTAAAAATTGGTTTCTGTTGGTCATTTGCAGGTCCCCTCTATGGGGACTTGGCAACTCCTGAGATTAGCTTCTGATCTGGTGCTTTAGTAAAGGGTCATTTCAAAGATTATTTTAAGGAATTGGAACTACATTTGACCATCTCCAACTCAAATTGCTGAGGCTGGTTAAACCTCAACTGACTAATTTTACATTGCACAGATATTCTTTTAAACATAGCTTGAATTTTTGAAAACCTTTTATTTAATTTTTTACAACACAAAAAGGAGCATTTTTAAAACTATTTTGACATTACTTCGGGGCACTGAAGAAGAAGCTTTCCCATATGTCATGCAGGCAAAGCTGCCACTTAGGAGAGATCGCCAGTCCATTACACGGCAACACAGAGACATAAAGAGACAATAATGCACAATGCACACACATATACACTGATACCAAAGTGCAATTTAGAGTGATCAACTAACCTAACAGTCATGTTTTTGGACAATGGGAGGATGCTGGACAAAATGCATGCAACGAACATGTAGACTAAATGAAGAAAGACCCTTGAAAGGGATTCACACACAGAAAATTCTTGCAGTGCTGTCAACTGTGCCACATTACAGCCCAGTACCAAACATGGACAGAAAGAAAAACATTTTCTGAAGATTTAGAACATTTATATGATAGTGTGAATCACTGGCAGCATAGTTGTCCTAAAACATTAGTCTGACACTTTTTTCACGTATGGGTTTTATATAGAACTTGTTGTTTTAACAGTTTGCCTTAAAAACCAACAACTATTTTGTTGTGTTTAACTGATTATATCAGTTAAATATCAGGTAGTGGTTGTAGCTCTCAGGCTATATACAGTATAATCTCTCCTATGGTAATATTGTGCTTTAAGAGTTGTTGGATCTAATTTGTCTTCTCATTTACATTTTCATAGTACTACAAAGCTGTTCAAACAATCTCAAGCGTTTCACACCCGATGGAAGAGTGGGGTAGAGTGGGACTGAGGAGCTCACTTGGCCCATCAAAACCAGCAGAAGATAAAAGATCTATATAACTTAGAACAAAAGTAGGGGTATTTGTGTTTGGTTGATTCCTTTTTCTTTGTTCTGACAAGGCTTCTTGGTAATGAATCTTATGCTCCTAGAAAGCTTGTTTATTTCCCCTTAATCAGTGCTAATTTTTAAAGGAAAAATAATTTGTTAGGGGAGCAGTGGAATTGAATGTTTGACTTACCAGATCCTCTCTGCCAATGCCAAACAGCTTATTCTGCTATTTAGTCTGTTTGGTGTTGTCTTAGATTGAATGATTGAAGTTAAGACATATTGGGAGTTTAACAATTTATTCATTTACCAAAAAGGGGCCTCAATTTTGGGTGGGAGAACCATCCACAATCACAACAGCCTGGCACTTTTTCTACATGCTGGTCACCAGCTTGGTCTTACACACACTCTCATTCTTGAACTAGCATTTCTTGCAAGCCAGCCAGTGTGACTGTGATGTGCACTAACAGCACATCAAGCTGATCCCTCAAATGTGCAAAGGAGTTTAGGTCAGGACTACAAGCCAACCCTGCCAGTGGTCTCTGATAAACCATGCTCTGTGGGTCAACGGATTATCATCATGGAGGATAGAGTTTGGTCCCCTAGAGTGGAGACAAGGGGTTCCCACTGGTGGCAGAATCATATCTCGGTATCACTCTGCATTGAAATTGCTTACAGTCAGGATCAGCTTTGTTTTTCCAATGAAGGATATGCTGTCCCACACCATCACACTACCTCCACCAAAAGCTGTTTGGCATTAGTAGAGGATTTGGAAAGTTTTTCATCGGCACAAATCACAAAGTTGACTCTGCCGCTATACCTACAGATGATTTTTCCAACAAATGTGGGACAGCTTAAGGGATGACTATATAGGATTTCCATTAAGAACTTTTTTTGAAGAAGATTTAACAACACAAATTTCTTTTCTTTTGGTGGTTTAGAAATAGAAGAGTAGAGGTGTTTTGATGTAGTGTTGTATTTTGGCTTGATTCGAAGTAGCTACCCTACAGCCAATCCATGATGACTTCAGAAAATCATTTCTGAAGAACTTAGAAAAGCTCATAAAAAGCACAGCGCGTGGTTTTGGGGTTTTCCACTGAGAGGTATTTGTTCATGTAGTGTTCCTTTAGATTTGTGCACCACCATAAACCAGCCTTGTTTCTGGTTAAACATCTGTTTCTGTCAAATAAATGACAGGCGCTGTATTTCCGATCATTTTGCGGCTCTTGAAATACGGTGTTGGTAAATTAAAGGTTTCCATTTAACAGAGCCCACTTCATTTGAGGTTTTGTTGAGTCTTGTAAACCAGATACTTAGTTAAACTGACCAGATGTGGTCTGTGGTCGTAAAGTAGCTGTCAACAAATTAAGTCTGAGAGGCAAAACAGAAACAAAAGAAAAAAAGCAGCATGGAAAGTATGACACATTTTAAAGCATCTGAACACATAGCAAGAAGCGCATGTTTCAGTCTGTTAGTAGGGTACATTGGACAGAAGCAGGTGAGGAAGCTGGAGATTCAATTTCCTATTCAGCCAAGAAGCAACCCTGAAGCATTCTGCAGAAATTTAGAGTTATTGCATTCACTGCAGGAGAAATGGGAATGACAGAGCAGATGGAGCTGCTGCACATTGTTATACAATTATAAATACATCCGTGTGGACTGTTCATTCTTCGGCTTTTTACATCACTGCTGTGACTCAGTTGGTTGAGTGTGCCCAGGGGTTCGGGGTTTTGCGTCGAGCTGGAGTTTTATGACAGGAACCCACGCTGGAGTCGGGATAAAGTGATGATGGTGAGAAACAGTATTGATCCCTCTTTGTGTCTTTGGGTACACCTTGGGACAAACCGAAGCCATATACAGCTCTGTGTTGCTCGGGGCGATAGATGTAAGGAGCCCATTGTAAAGGTTAATTGATCAGGACTTGTCAGTCTGTCTGTTAAAACAATTTGGGGGCAACAAGCTCAGAGAAAAAAAGTTGTAGGAAGATAAGAGCAAATATCATGATTTGAGATAACTTGTCGTCCTTGGCAGCAGGGAACTGGCTGAAATATTATGTTCAAGTTTTCTTAGGAGACAACGAGGTGACCTAGATATTAAGTTGCTTTGGGGGAAAATAGACTGAAGAGTGTTTATCTTCAGTATCTGTACAAAGCACACTAGGTAGATTTAATTTCTGCATGTCTGAAGTATCTGTCATCACATGGAATCAGCTGAGTTTTTGTTTTACTCTCAACAGTCTAAGAATCGAGGTTGCTTTCCTGTAACAGGATAAAGGGGCATATGATCGGAATTAATTATTACAAATGTAAAAGCCAAAAAAATAATTTTTGCCCTTCTGTGTTTCTCTGTAATAAATGTTTAATCAAAGCAGGCAGAAGTCAGCCAACCATCACGTAAGAGTTCAGGGCTAAGAGAGGCGTGCTGACACAGTTTACCCTCAAGACCTTTCAAGTCCTTCACAATCTGTGCATGCAAACCAACTCACACTCATGCATGACAAGTAACATGAGCACCGTGGTCTCTTAACTGTGCTGTCACCGTGAGGAACACAGGAAGTAATCTATTGATCTAGGAGGAAGAAGGATGGAGGGATGGAGCGGAGACAGACGGGAGAGGAGAGCATGCAAGGAAGTTGAATACGTGAGGAAAGAAAGGGTGGAGAGTGACCACAAAGTGTTTGGTTAAAGACATAAAAATGCACAGGGGTAAAATTGTTTATGTAGCTCTGTCTAGTGTCTCCTTTCTCAGATCTGTAAAGTTGTTTATTAATATAAATAGACAATGAAAATAAGTTATGTCCTGAATCATGTCTTTTCGCTACTAAAGAGTAAAATGTTTCTCTTCAAAGCACTAAGTTTAGTCAAATTATTTATTTGTTTGTTGATTTATTTATGAGATTATCAGGATTCCTCTGTACCTGAAACTTTTCTTTAACTGCTTAAAAGATTCAGTGTTAATGATAAAGTTCTACACTATTAAACAGATTTTGGGAGGTTATTAAATGCTGTCTATCAAAGATATTTACTTGTTGTTTAAGTATGATTGTTAATTGTTATGTTCATAATCGTTCAATTCTAACAATATAAATGATAGTTTGTTAACAATTTTTACCTAAACATTTTGATTAAATTTTAACTGAAGATGTTGGCTTGGTCAGCTGTTATTCTCATGTTTCATGTAAAATATCCACCAGAGAAGAGTCAGGCAGATATGTTTTATTGGGTTGTGTTATGAATAAGTATATTAACTTAGTAAAAGATAAGCGCTATAATGACAGCACTATCATTTGGATGAAATGCTTTTCAGCAGCAAGGACTGGAAGTGTAATCACCACAAAAGGCAACACACAGATCCTAAAAATTATTCTCTGAATGGAGGCTTTTTTCCTCAGTCTTAGCATCTCAGGCTGTGGACAATTCATCATTTCAACAATCTGAAGCATAACCACCAAGGAAAAATAGGAATGGCTTTGGAGAAAAACAGTCCCAAATCCAAAGTTTGGACTGATACCCAGCAAAGCTTGTCTTAAGAGACAAGCTTAAGAAAAAAAGTTGTCTCTTAATACTCCACATTCACTCTGGGTGTGTTTGAATATTTATACCAAGAAAACTGAAAGAAATTTCAAATAAAAGGCGTGTCAAACTTGTAGAAGGCCGTCAATGCTGTCAACGCAGTTTAAAGCAAATACAGAGTGAGGTGTATGAATATTTATGAAAATCAAATGAAGTTTTTTTTTTCGAACTGGTTTACTCCACTCCAGGAATCTGCTTTCCTTTGTTACTATGAAGAGCTGGGGGAAAAATAACTGAATTCAATTTAAATGAATCTGGAACATAACAAAATAGCAAAAAGTTTAAATAATTATAAAACTTCCTTTTAGGCTCTATAGAAAATTAAGTAGACTGCAGTATTTTACAAAGAGCCAGTAGCAACAAATAATAAATAGCATGCAGCAGAAGAAAATAGGGTAAATTAGAATGAAACAGTGGGTAAAATGTTGCTAAAACTTTCCTTTACACAGCAGTTAGGTTAAATGTTCATTAAACACCCAGAACAATTTCCTCTTTCTTGTTTCACAGAGGCCTACCGCAGTCCCCTTTTTACTTTTTCTTTTTTCAACCACCAGTAAAAATAGACATTTCCTCTCTCCCTGTCTCACATTGTGTATCTTCTTTCTCGCATCCATGTGTGTGTCTACCACCTTCTTTGCTTTCGTCATCCTCTTCTTTGCTTCCCACATCCTCCTCTCTTCATCTCTTTCTTCCTCCGAGCCCTGATAGTCAGTTTTTTTTCTATTTATAATACTCAACCCACATTCCCCTTTCTCATATTAAACCCCACGGGAAAGACCATTCTCTAATTTTCAAAGCAGCTGGTGGGGGGTCGGGGAAAGTAAAATTTGGGAAAAAAGAAATGGCCCGGAGGGGGGTTGGGGGAAAAAAAAAATTGGGTTAAATCGAGAAAAAATTCGCTGTGTAATGGGGGGTGGAGGGGGGTAAAAAAGGGAATAAAAAAGGGTTTGCCAAAGCATGATAAGTAAAGGAATTAAAATCTTAAATACTTTTTAAATTAGAAATTAACTCCCAAATTTTCAATTCCCTTGGGTAGATAAAAAATAAAAAAAAATCCCAAAAGGAAAATATGAAATTCCTTAAATCTGTCCCCTAATATTTCCCTGGGTCATTTAAATTAAAAATTTAAAGGAAAAAAAACTAAATTATTTTTCCTTTTCCGGAGGTATTTTTTTTAAAACTGATAAAAATTCAAAAAAGAAAAAGAAGCTTTGTCCCCAAAAAATTTCTTAAAGACCCTTAAATTTAAAAGGGCCTCCAGCATTTTATTTTTTAAAAACCTAAATTTGTTTTAAACTTTTAATGCTCTGTTTACAAATATGTAAAACCAGTTTTTTTACAGAGGCTTTAACATGTTGATAAAATTAAAAAGAAAATGTACTGGTTTACATGTTCTGACAAACAATACATGTAGATGTACTTGAGTTAACGTTGGAGTTCCTCAAGGTTATATGTGTGGACCAATACCTTTTATGCTTTAGGATGCACGACATCGGAAAGGGGGACAAAACATTAAAATTTTTTTTCCGTAATGACGGGGTAAACTGGGCCCAATGAAAAAAAAACTAAAAAATCTGACTTTTTTTTTGGGTTCCCGGGGAAAAGGGAAAATCACACAAACCCCCCCTACCCAGGCTTTACTGAAAAAAAAACCCTTTTTGGGGGTAAATGTTTTTTTTTTGGGGAATAAAGACTCAACTGTTTAAATTTATCAATGGGGGAAATTTAAAAATGAGGGTCATAGTAAAAAAACAAAAAAACCCTTTAAAAGCACCTATTTTAAAAAAAACCCTTCAGTTTGATCCCAAAATAAGGGCTAAACCAATTACAAAAAAAATTTTTTTCCCTTATTTTACCAGACCCTTCTTTTTTGGGAAAATAAACACTCTGAGGGCTATTCAAAACCCTAAAGGGCCCAATTTGTTGATGGACCCACCTTTTTGGCCCAGAAAGAGCAACTTTAAAAAATTCTAAGAAAATTTTTCCCACAAGGTTTAGGATTTGGGGGGTTTTCAAAAAGGTTTTTTTGATGAGAAACCCAGGATGGCAGCCCCCAAATAAAAATTCAAAACCCAAAATTTGTTTTAAAGGGTTTTGCCACTTTTTCCCAAAACCAAAACTTTAAAACACCTTTCCGACGATGGAACGTTTGGGTAACCCCAAAGGGCATTGATTTCGGGTTGGGGACCCAATATGTTTTACAAGATATTTTGTTGTCTTTTGTCATTTCCCGATGACATATTAAGGGGGGCCAAAAATTTAAATTTTTAAAAAAAAAAGGGTTTTTTTTTTTGTTTTTTCCATACAACCCCCCTTTTTTTAAATTTTTTAGGCCCCCGGCCCTTTTAAGGGAAATTTAAGAATTTTTTTTTTTTTTTTTTTTTTTAAAAAACACTGACGCTCCATCATTTTTCCAAAAAATCGATTTTTTCTAACTGTCCCTAATGGATTGTTTTCAAAAACATCTGGTTCCCGGGAATTTTTCTAAGTTTCTAAAAGGTACTGAAAGATAAAGCCAAAGCACCCAGTTTTAATTCTAGAGAGAGACACTTGGTCTGAATTTATTTCAGGAAAAAAAAAATGTTTTTAATTTGTCAGGGTTTTTAAATGAAATCCATGATCATTTTATTTTATTTTAAAGGGCTTTTTCCCTTAAGGGGGCCTTTGGAACCCCCTTAATTTGGATAACCATATATTTTCACACTGTTGCCTTTCCCTTTTCCCACTGTACATTAAGGGTTTTTAGCCCTGGGGTTGGTTGGCCTTTCGTGCCCGTCCTTTTTCGGGGGGGGAATTCCCAGGTCTTTCCCAAAAATTCTTGTTTTGGTGTTTCCCTGTTTTTTTTAGTCCCAAAAAAACCAAATTCCTGTCCCCCCCGCCGGGGAAACCCCCCCTGCTGGGGGGAGGAAGATTGGTGCCCCTCCTAAATTTTTTGGATCTTTTTGGAGGTTTCTTCCTGTTAAGGGGGAGCTCACCTCTCCCCCCCCCAGGGGTAACGTTTTTTGCTTGCTCAGGAAAGGGTTTTTTAAAATCCCCGCTAAAATTTTCCCAAATTTCCCGCCCATTTGGGGGGGTTTTTTTTTTATCTCTAAAACCTCTCGTTTGTTACAAATTGTTATTTAATGATTATAAACGTGCCAGATATTACTGCACAAAAAAAGGGGCAAAGTTTTTTGGAGGAAAAAAACCCACATTTGAATTTGGCTTCCACAAAAAATGAAAATAAGCCCCCCCCCCCCCAAAAGGGGATAAAAATTTTTTTAAATAAAAGGTTTAAAAAGTTTTTTTTATTATTTTAAAAGGGGAAAAAGGGGCCCTTTAAATAAGAGGGTGTTTAAGCTTTTTATTTCTGTTTTTTAGTTTCCCCCTTTTTTTTAAAATTTAAAGGTTGGGGAAAAAAAGGGGTTTTTAAAGGGGGGGGGGGTCCACTGATAAACAAAACCACACATGAAAGCACTTTAGCTTTCAGGTGAAAAAGACAAATTTACATAATATACATGACCCATTTTAATGAAAAGAGTAACCTAGTTGGTCTCCTGAAAAAGGAAAATATAATTTTCGAATGAGTCCTTTAAGTGATTTTTCACATGAGCTTATTGAGCAGAACGTCAGAGTCAAAATACATAGTCTATGGAAGAGGCATGCAGTGAGAGAGAGCTTTAGTTCAGCAACACTACATTGCATTTTATTGGTTAGATGTTCTCCCATCTATCTAAATATAAAACATCTGGGCAAATTAACTTTGTTTCTGTGTTGTGATCTTTACAAGGTACATATCAGTGGGGAAGGAAACACATAAAAACATAGGTATGATCATGGGTCTAAAGCATCTGAGATATGTAAAAAAACAAATGTACAAAAATTCAAGAGAACAAATCAAACTTATCTGAATAAAATTCCTTTTAGTATTAAAACTTATTATGCTACATTAAATATAATTTTGTCCAATGTAAATTTTTCTTGTTTATTTTTTGTTTTTATTTTTTTTTACTTTTAGCTGAAACTTCTCATTAGTGTCTAAAATATGTAGCGCAATGGAAATATGTGGAATATGTACAATGTGCAAAACAATCAAAAAAAATGTTAGAGACGTGACACTGTGCCTCTGCCAACAAAACCTAGACTGTTAAGATGAAATTTCCTGAAACAAACAAAAACCTTTAAATTCCTCAATCTGTGTCGCTCTAACATTTTTCTCACATCTTTTACAAATTAAGAGCAGAAAAAGGATAGCCTGGTTCTGCTAAGCTGTACCCACCTACCAACAGCCATGAAGCTCACTAATATTCATACATGGTTAAATGTGTTGGATGTCAACGTTTAGAAGGTTTGTATGCAGGTCTCTGATGTTGTGAATTCAAATGCATGTGGTTCACATTTAAAGCTACAGATCCAAATTGTGAATGTTTTGACATTCAGTATTTTTAAGCTTTCAAAAATGTATTATCTATTCTTTATTGTTTCCCCTTCTTTCTTTCTCACATCATATGCTCCCCAACATTACTCTTTCTTATTTGTTTTTTTTCATAAATACATTTTATATCTAGTTTTGTTTCAACAATGTTTTTCTCTTTTATATCAGGCTTTTGAAAAATCATTCGACATTGGTTTATTTTTCCCATTTCATTTTATTACTTCAACAAATAAGCAAATTGACAGTTTGATTGTTTCTCTTTGCAAAGTAGTTGCAAATTCGGCTCTTCTTTGATAATTTTTTTGTTTTGTGTAAATGTTTTATTCAAACCAAGACAAGATGTACTAGAAGACAGTTAAGCTCACATCTCTGTATTTAAAACGTTTTTTTATTCCTCTGATGTAATATTCTAATCATAGTCATGTTTTCATTAGCTGTAAGCAGAAAACCATCAAAATTAATAGAAATTAAGGCTTGAAAACTATTTAATTAGTGAAATAAATAAACTTTTTAATAATATTCAAATGTATTGAATATTGCTGTATATTGTACACACTATAGCCATCTATCAGACACATTCTAAAGAGGGCTGGATTCTCGCCTAATTACCTCCACCATGGAGGTAATGTTTTCAGTAGAGATTTTTGGCCTGTCTGTGTGTATTTGTCAGCAACTTTACAGAAGAAGTTACCAACAAATTCTTATAATTTTTTTTTATCAGAGGCGTGTCTTAGCCCAAGGAAGACTCCATTAAAATTTGGTGGTGATCCAGATCACTACCTGGATCCAAGATTCTATTTTCTATGGCATCAGTGACCCTACACTGGTTGAAAGAGGTATGCAGTCTCTGACCATCTTGATTGTGGCTACGATTATGACTTCTTCACGCTTTGACTCCAAGGATTCAGATAATGTTGTAATCTTTTTGAGTTGTCTAGAAAGTTCTCCTGAAGAACTTTCAAAGAATTTATTTGGACTTTGGCTGCTTTTTCACATATTTTCAGTCCAGTCCATGTACCTGACCACAACAGTGTACTGTGAAGTATTTGTTTGTTTGAACAGGTGACTATAAATATGCAATCTAAAAATACTTAAATATCAGGAAGTCATTTTTCAAAGAAAAATATCCAGAAAAACACAAGTCCTAAGAGATGCTTCATCCATACGTTGATCACTTATTACATGTCAAGAGTGCTTAGTAATCACCTTACTGATGATCAAACTGTTACCTTTGGTATTTTTTACATATTCAACTAAACAAATGGAATAAATTGTGTCTCTGTGACAGGCTGCTGGCAACAAAGTGTCAAAATACCAAATTTGCTTAACAGTCTGCTATGTGTAGGCACAGCGCTGGTTCATTTAGGTGCCTTTCAATACCTTAATGATTTTTTTTTTATCTAGTCTTTTCTGAGACTTTGAAGAACTACTTATAAGGACCATTTTAAAACATTACAGTTAAGTCTGGCTCTTCGGAAGCAAAGCATAAAGAAGTAAAGGATGACTTTTGCACAATACTGTAGGTTTGTTGATATAGTGCCTTGCAAAAGCATTTACATCCACTGAAGTTCAACATACAAGCACTGGCTTCGCAAATTTTAAATGTATTTTTGTAAAGAATTATGTGATAGAGCAACACAAAGAAGTGGAACGTGTGACAAGAAAGGAAAACTTGCATATTTTTTCGAATGAAAAAAAAAACCTCCCATTTCACTGCAACTAAAGTCTTTTTGGATATTTTCCTAAGAGCTTTTCAAACCTCTACCTCATTCTCAAGTCTTTTGCAGGTTTTCTCTCTTTAATTGTTCTGTGTTTTGTCCATCCATCTTTGCATCAATTGTAACCAACTACAAAGTCCCTGAAGAAGAAACGCATTCCCACAGCATGATACAGTCACTACCATACGAAAAGTGTGTTCAGAGTTATGTGCATTGTTAATTTCCTGCCAAACACAGCGTTTTGATCTCCTCTCACCACAGCAACTTCTGCTAAGTTTTCCTCTCCTTGAGGGAAACCTAAAATAAATATTATTCCTGTTTTTTTTTTCATCAATGACTTTCTTCTTATTGCAAAGGACAGATTCATGGAGTGGATGTCTAATAATTGCCCTGTCAAAAGATTATCCTTCCCGTGGATCTCTGCAGCTCCTCCAGAGTTACCATGAGCCTCTAGCAGTTTCTGTGATCAACGCCATCCTTGGCAGGTCTGCCAGTTAAGTAAGGTGATTTTTTATTAGGTTTGCAGTTGTGTAATGAACAATTTTCACATTTTCTGATGATTGACAGTGCTCAATGAGATGTTAAAAGACTACTGTTTTACAACCAACCTTGCATTAAATTTCTCCAGAACTTTAGCCCTGACCTGTCTCCTGTGTCTCTTGCTCTTCATTGAGCTGTCTGTTTGACAATGTTCTCCAACAGATGTCTGAAGCCTTCACAGAACAGGTGCATTTATACTAATTTTAAACAACACACAGTAACTAGGTAGCTTCTGAAGAATGTATTGCGTGTCAATACTTTTGCAAAGCACTTCATATGCTTCTGTCTGTTATCATAGTGTTGCCATGGCAGAGAGTAGTATATCTGTACAGTTCAGTTGCACTAAAACTCAACAGGAACATAATGTTCCTGTACAAGTTTCATGCACCTTGTCATGAATCTCCCTACCTATCTTTATTATAACAGTACTCACATGTTTGAGCTATTTGCAGCATGATGTGTATGCATGCATGACTATGTCACCTCAAAGTAAAGCAAGGTTAATTGTAGAGACATATAAGATAAAGTGTGTTCAACACTGACAAGGTTTAGGCTCTGTAATTAGCAACAGATAAGTTATATCACATGTTAAGTTTACATTAGAAAAAGAAAAAAAAACACTAACATACATTGGTTTCAGTAGTGCTGAATTTCCAGCTGTTGGCAGAGCAGAAAGAGAAAACTGTTTCAAACTGGATATGCTGGATGTTTTGACAGCCGTGCTGGAGAGTACCTGCAAAACTTATTTTATGGCTATATGGCAGTTTGAAAGTGCAAACAGTCGGCTAATTTTCCCTGCCTCTCCTGTTGGCAACAGTCAGTAATAAAGAATTTTAGAATCCTGTACAGCGAATCAAGCAGTTATCCATTTTATTAATTGCTGCATTCAAAAGCAAAGCCACTGGAAGTGAAGCCGTGCTCTTTCAAAGGCTTACCAATATCTCTGATCACTTTTATTATTGTTCTAAATGAGACACACACAGCTGTGCAGACTGCAGTAATAGTAAGCTGATGCCAAGTTCAAATAAAATCACTTTTTATCTTCAAAAGGGTAAATGTCCTCCCATTCGTACAAGCAGTTTTTAAAAGCCTCTGCTCTGGTCTCTAAATTATCTCTCAGCACCTGTCCTTTTTGGTATTATTATAGTGTCTCAATAGGAATTAAAACAAGGTACTGAAAAAAATGTGCACTCACCATGTATGGGTTAAATACGTGTGCAAATGCTATGAGCATGATGAAATATGAGCATATAGATTGGGAGCAAATAACTGGGTGGTAACCGTCTCAAACAGGAGGTTAATCCTGCAGAAGTGTGCATATGTCTCTACATTTACGAGTCTGTATTGAGGAAAGTAAAAGCCTGCGTATGTTAGGGGGGGATGTAGGTTAATGGTTGTCTCTGTGCCTCTGATCTGAATAATTTATCCAAAGGGAGGCTTTTATGTTACTCTGAAAGCTCTCTGTGATTGGTTGATTGTTCCTCTGCATCTTCTACCTGATTCCTCCAGTTTTAGAGATGATAATGGAGAGCTCGACCTGACAACTGGTACAACTTCCACTCTATTTATTTTGCACCCAATGTCTGTTTTCTGCTGTTGTCTTTTTCTCCTTTGTGTTACATCCTCTGTTTTACATTTTCACTCCCCTTTATCCTTTTCCCGTTTCTTAGAAACATGCACTAGGAAAGGCACACACACACAAACACACACACACTCACACACAAAAACATAAAGAAACACACAACAATCTTTTTAGTCTCTTGTGTGTCCGTATCTGTGTGACACCACCTCCACCGGGATGTTCTGAAACAACACACACCCTAAAGGAAAACACAAAAAGCATGAACAATGACAAAAAAAATTTATAAAAAAGCAACAGAAACTAAAGTAAATAACACATAATAATAATAATAATAATAATAATAATAATAATAATAATAATAATAATAATAATAATAATAATAACACATAACAGGTCTTGGTCTTGATATATCGGTGTTAAAGTGGATTTTAGTCTACAGGATAGAAAACGTTTATGTTATCCATCCTTTAGCTGAAAGTACTGTGAGTAGACAAGGAAAAAAGGAAAAAGCACTAAAAGTCCAGCGTTAGAACAGAGAAGTTTAGTATATTAAGTGATCAACACAAAACAGCCCTTACGAAGCCTTTTCTTCTTGAAATTGTTAGAATCTCTCCCTGGCATTGTCATACAGACCAGTGAAGTAATAATGGCATACAAGCCCCCCTCAGTGAGTCAGACAGATTACAAAGAACCATCTTTCCTCAACCTGTTATAAATCTTCCAACACACAATATTCCACCTCTGAAACATCTAGCACCTTGTTACAAAAGCAGCAGGAGAAGGCATCTCTATTGGTCCCCAGCTGCAGCCAAAACTCAATACAAGAGTGACACAACACTCAGCAATGCCCAAATGCAGAACAAAAAAGTCTTAATAAAAGGTTTTCCTAAAGTGTTTTACAAAATAAAATTAAATAAAATCGAAATCATTGTTTTAGGCTGTGGCTTATAAATCAAATAATTATAGTTCGAAAAGCGTCCAATTGGTTAGTTTTTCTCGCTTTACTAATGAACATAGAAATGTGATCAATCAAAAGGCATTTAATGAAGATGAGCCACTATGTCATTCCAAGAAAAATGGGTCAAGCTCTGCTTCAGCTCTGATTCTTTTTACTGATGGTCTCATATTTTTGTCAAGCATCGCCTGATACTTCAAGATCAATTCTGATGTTGAGCTGGCCAGGCCCTGCTGCGCCAAAACATCCCCAAACCATGACTCTTCCACCTCCATGCTTCACAGTTGTGTTTGTTTCAATGTCAAACATTTGCCCTGTTCTGATGTCCAAATAATTCAGTTTTAGACTCATTGGTCCAGACAGCATTATTCAAAAGACCTGGACTTTGTCTATGTTCTCTTCGGCTTTCTTGATTTTCTCAAGGCACAAAAGTTTCCTTCTTGCTCACCTCCCATTAAAGTTAAACATGTGCAGTCTCCTTCTGATTGTACAACATGCATTTTTATATCAACGGTAGCAAGAACCTGCTGTAAGCCATATAATGACATTTCTGTTCTTTTTAGACACTTTTATCATTTTGCTTTCTGCTCTCAGGGCGGACTTGCCGGGATGGTCAGATCTTGGCATGCTGACTGTTCTTTTCAGTGCTCTCCAATTGTAAGATATTTTCCATACAATGTAGTCTAATTCTTTTGAGACCTCTTTAGATAAAATCTGCTACAATCTTCTTTCTGAAGACCTCAGACAGCTCTTCAGATCTCACCGTGGTGTTTGCTCTTATTTCAACAGTCTGAGTGTCTGAGGTCTAAACAGGGAAAACCGCCTTCAAAATGATTAGTAATGATGTCTCATCATGTGCACCTAATGTGATAAACCTGGGTGTGATTTTAGACATTTTACATGGGAATAAATATGAACGTCTTCTTTTTTACTTCTCACCAGAAATTGCATTTTTAATACATTTTACAAACATTTTTAAAAGGTCTATAATTTTTTATTGTGAATTTATATTAATTGATTTTTTTTACCATCCTTAAAATGCACAGTGAAAAAGTGTCCTAATTTTTCCTTTAACAGCAGCTGCTTTTTCTGAAACTTTGTAGAAAATCTTTAAGATATAGGGTATTCTGGCCTACTGAAGAGTAAAGTTTTGTAGATGATGAAATTATTCAAATTGGAAGCACATGCTTGTGTGAAGCGTGACCTCTCATAAAATGATTTACCGATGATTCAAATGAAATCTGAGTCAGTGTTTTATTGCTTCGGATGATACTTCAGTTGTCCTTAACTGTCTGTCAAATCCCTTCTGCTTCAAAAAAAAGCAGGATCCTACAAATACATGTTGTTTTAAAATGCGTTAATAGTTGTAGATGTCTTTATTTTAAGTAGAAGAAAGAGATAAGGGGTGGGGACTCAAACCCAATCTGAGGTTTATAGAAAAAGGTAAATCTATCTAAAGCCTCAACCTGCCACAGAGCCTTCACATGCAGCTTCACCCCTGATACTTCTAATCACAACTTTGAGAAATTATTCTCTTTAATCAAACCTTGATTGTTTTTAATCTCTTAAATTAAACAAGAATTGAGAGGCAAGGAGACATCTGGAGCAGCTCAGACTGAGAGGAATCCCTACAACCTTTAATGTAGCACTTTTGGGGATTTTTTTTCTGTCAAGTTGACATTGAAATCCTCTGCCTCCACCTGTTTCAAGGCATTTCAATTTAATTTCAGACAAAAAAAAGCCTTCCTTGCTTTTCTCTCGCTCCAGCATCTTCACAGCTCAGATGTGATGAAGCAAACTGTGTGATGTAATCTGGAATGTCATTAACATAATGAAAACCAACCCACCTTCCTCATCAGCTGCCTTTCTCACAAATCAACATTTCACTACTCATCATTTGCTAGATTGTCTCTGAGCAGAGCCTTCCAGGCTCCTTGTTGCCAGCTTTGACCCTGTCTGAATCCCTCTCTAATCTCTCCGTCATGTCTGCCTGCCTGCCTGCCTGGATTTGTACCTCGTAAGAAACTTTGATGTGAGTAAACTGAAAGCACACCTCCACTTGGCACTTTCTGTGTCTACCAGTGGGTTTGTTGTCTGGTATTTAGGCTGAATGACAGAAAACCAGACAGAAACATGAAAGCTAATATGAGATTCTTACTATATGATATTGTTGAATAAAAATATCATAGTTTCATGGCATTAACACAAAACTCTAAAGCAAAATCTATTGCAGGATTCAGTTTATTTTCTTTATACAGTGGGGATAATAAGTTTTTGATACACTGCCAATTTTGTGAGTGATGGAATCTAAAACAAAAATCCAGAAAGTCACACTGTTAAGTAATTAATTTGCATTTTATTGCATGACATAAGTATTTGATCACCTAACAACCAGTAAGAATCCTGGCTCTCACAGGCCTGTTAGTTCTTCTTTAAGAAACCCTCCTGTTCTCTACTCATTACCTGTATTAACTGCACCTGTTTGAAATCATTATCTGTATAAAAGACACCTGTCCACCCAATCAATTAAACAAGCTCCAACCTCTCCACAATGGCCAAGACCAGAGAGCTGTGTAAGGACATCAGGGATAAAATAGTAGACCTGCACAAGGCAGGGATGGGCTACAGGAAAATAGCCGAGCAGTTGGTGAGAAGACAACAACTGTTGGCGATATTATAAGAAAATGGAAGAAGTTTAATATGATGGTCAATCTCCCTCGGTCTGGAGCTCCATGCAAGATCTCACCTCGTGGGGCATCATTGATCATGAGGAAGGTGAGGGATCAGCCCAGAACTACACGCCAGGACCCAGTCAATGACCTAAAGAGAGCTGGGACTCTGGGGGAGGAGCTGAACCCAATCGAATTTCTTTGGAGGGAGCTGAAGGTCCGTATTGCCGAGCGACAGCCCCAAAATCTGAAGAAACTGGAGAAGATCTCTATGGAGGAGCGCTCCAAAATCCCTGCTTCGGTGTGTGCAAACCTCAACAAGAACTACAGGAAACATCTGATATCTCTAATTGCAAACAAAGGTTTCTGTACCAAACATTAAGTTTTGTTTTTCTGATGTATCAAATACTTATGTCATGCAATAAAATGCTAATTAATTACTTAAAAATGTGATTTTCTGGATTTTTTTTTTTTTGATTCCGTCACCCGTAGTTGAAGACTACCTATGATGAAAATTAAAGACTTCTACATGCTGTGCAAACGGGGAAAACCTGCAAAATCGGCAGTGTATCAAATACTGGATCTCCCAACTGTAGCAGTGGTGCCAAAACAAAACTTTATGCCAAAATCATCAAATTGAAAGTATTAAATCTGAACCTGTTTTAGTGAAATAAAACTACATTTATTGTGAATTTCTTTATTTTTTCAGCTCAACAATAAACTAAACTTAAAAGACTTCAATGACACGAACAAAGTACCGTACATTATTTTTGTAAAAATGGGATCTGCAAATCTTTGTACATTAGGGGAAAAGGGTTTCACCCCTTTGCCTCATTACAACAAAGGTATACGATTTCCTAATTTTGTTTGGGTCTAGTTATTTTTTTCTATATTCTTGTTAAAAGATTTTTAGTCCATTCTCAACAACAATAGCAGGATTTGGGCAATCAACTGTTGAAAATTCTTGGTCTATTTAGCCATGATTAATGAAAATGTCAATGTCTGCTTCTGAGTAAACGTGACTGGATGTTTCTTATCCTATTTATCATAAAATTAAAATAAAAGGAAAAACTGGTGTTTACAAAAGACAAATACTGTATGTAATAAATAATTTGGAAAACATCACCAAAGATAACTCATCAAAATACCAGTGGAAACATGGAAAAGGCTGTTCAGCAATTAAGCTCTATTGGCTGTAAAAACTTTTCCATTGAAAACTGAGAGGGTATAAATAGTATTATAGTAGCTAATAATACATGCCATTTAATATGAAATGCTATTTTTTTTCTACATCTTTGACATTGGATGTTTAATTTCCTAACAGAAACAAACTTCTTTGTTAAATGAAACAATTTTAAATGCAGATCCTCCAGGGGTATGACATAGTTTTGGCTTAACTGTGTCATTCTCACTTGACGTGAGGAACCTCACAAAATCATTCCAAGAGCCACAAATGGTCCATGAGCCGCACTTTGGACAACTCTGATTTAAAACTGTAAAGCAACAATTAATGCTGCTAAACTGATAACAGTTTTAAACATGTTATCTATAACATTCATCTATTGTTACTTTGATTTTTATACATAGACCTAAGCAAAACTCTAGAATAATCCCCCACTAAATTTAGTAGGTGTCAAATCAAGGTGGTTATTGCATAGAATAGTATTCCTCTTATCTATTCCGCTCTTTATAAAGCATTACCAAACATTTGAAGTCTATCAAACTGATATAAATTGGTTGGGTCAGTCGCGCCCTTTTCTCTGGCTTCTCATTAGAGGGTCTGTAAAATATTAAAGTTAAAAAAATAGTATGTCAGAAAGTTTATTGATTTTATAATGGCAACTTTTAAAACATACCTGTAGGTATACCTTAATACTGGTTACAGGCCCATGTTTAAATATGACCAACATGCATTTATTTGTAAGTACTTAGCAATATTTCATTATTGACAAAAACAGCGCACCAATTTGCTAAAGCAAGCCAAATAAATAAAATCTTTTAAATTGAGAGTAATCAGTACCCCAACTGCATCGGAACAAAGCTACAGCACCTAAACCTTAACCTAACTGCTTTAAATTGCTTCGAGCTTTCTCCCTGACCTGTCTATTCCTTGGTCTTCATGATGCTGGTTGTTCAATAATGTTCTCTAACAAACCTCTGACGTCTTCACAGAGCAGCTGTATTTATACTGAGATTATGTTACATGCAGGTAGACACTATGTACTAATTAGGTGACTTCTGAAGGTAACTGGTTACACTACATTTTATTTAAGGGTACCAGATTAAAATTATTTCCACAAAAGATTTTAAACTTTTTCCTTCCACTTCACAGTTATGTACTACTCTGTACTGGTCAATCAGATATAATCCCAATACAATACATTGGTGTTTACACTCGTAACATGACAACAGTGTGGAAAAGTTCAAATGTTATGAAAACACTTTTGCAGGGTAAAGCAAGTCATCTGCGCAACTGGCCTTCAAGATGTGTGTGATAATGATTAGGCGTTTCATTAATCAATAATGCAGCAAAGGTCACACTCACTCTGATATTCTTCATAAAACCAAAGTGGAGCCATTTTCCAGTAAACTAGTTAAAAAAATGTACCTTCAGCGACGGGGGAAGGGTGTGACCTTTTACCAAACATGAAACACAAACTCATTGATTCTACACATCTGAACTTTACTTTATAGTCCTTAAACTTCCCACTGGACTTCAAACAAAGGAAACAAAGACAACATGGCACACAATGTCTCCGTCACATCCAAATGTTTAACCATAATCATACAAAAACAAACCAAAATACAAGCATGTTCTTCATAGACAACGAGCAGTATTCTGTTAAAAGCACCACATACTTGAAGCAACAGAACAGGCTCACATTACAGACATGTCAGAGGCTGACGGAAAAAAGAAAAAAATTAACCCCAAAAAATCCAACAAAAGAATCTGCTGGATGTGCTGTAAAGGTATTGAATGCATATCAGATATCTTAGACAAAATGAAAAATAACCAATGCAGGTGAGAGAAAAATCTTTTGAAAAGAAGAAAACATAAAAAAGATTAGCACTGGCAGGTACATTAGAAGAAAGAAAAAACGGAGAAAAATATTTTAGGACAGCAGTTCTAATTAAACCTTCAATTTCTTAAAAAAAGTTAGGTTCTGTCAGTAAGTTAGGCCAATTTTTTGTTGTGCTGGGAAGTAACTGTTCTGCAAAGGTAAGATGGATTTTTACTTCTAATCAGCTGGACTGCACAACGGTCAGCTTCGTGTCTTTTCCCATTGACATTAAAGCTAGATGATATTTCACATTGCATTTCAAGCTAAAGAAAACATCAGGATGCTCTAATAATGTCGGGGCACTAGCAGCTGATTTAAGGAATTAATGATCGTTTAAAATCAAAGCCATTTAGATAAAGATTATTGTTGTTAAAAAATGTTTGCCCCCTCATTGATCTCTCCTTTTTTTGCTTATTTTTCATACTTAAATGATTCGTTTAATCAAATACAGTTTTATGTCAGACATTGTCAGATGGCTGCAGATTCTCCTTCAGGGTTTACTGCAGAATTCATCAGATTGGGCAAGTCATACAGGTCCTGAAGAAGCTAAGCAGAGGTTTTCATGCTGTCACCACCATGTTTGACTGTTGGTATGACGTTCCTTTTTTAAAATGCTGTTTTAGTTTCCAGCCAGATGTAACAGGAAGCAAACCTTCCCAAAAGGTCAGCGTTAGTCTCGTCATTCCACAGAGTAGTTTCCTAAAAGTCCTGCAAGTCTAAACGTCTAATCAAGATGCTTTTTTTTGGCAAACCAATGCTGCATTTTCAGATGCAATTTTTGCCCAGTTTCTTTATTACTACTAGAACATAAATATCAACTTTAACTGAGGCAACTGAGGCCTGCAGTGCTTTTGATGTTGTTATGAATTCTTTTGTAGGCTCCTGACTGAGTCATTGATGCGCTCTCAAAGTAATTTTGGCAGGTCAGCCACTCCTGGGGAGGGTCACTACTATTGCATGTTTTTTATCATTTGTGAGCTGTGGTTTACCACTCTTTAAATGGCTTTGCAACCTTTACTAGACTGACAGTTAAATGACTTTGTTTCTCATTTGCTCTGGAAAAGTGTTGTATTTGAGGTTATTTTTGGCCTCCTGGTGTCAGATAGGTCAGATTTTGTAGGTCTGCCAATAATCAGACTTTGCTGTGGTGATTAAAATTGAACCAGAAGAATTTGGTTAATTAATTTGTTTAACAAGTAATGACAGTTTTTTGCCTTTAAAAACTGAAATCAGAATTTAAAAACTGCTTTTTGTTTTTACTCTTTGGCTCGTATTTAAATTTGTTTGATGATCTTAAACATTTAAGTATGAGAAAAAGGCAAAAAGAAGAAATCACTGAGGGGGATATTACTGTTTTTATTTTTTACTTTAAAATCTGATCATATCCTTGAAGTTTAAAAAGTATTTTCCTGTTTATTAATCCTCAAAAGACCACAACTATAACTCACAGATATGAAAATATCCGCAAACGTTTGTATTTTAGTCAAAAACAAAATCCTGTAGTTATTTTTAACCGAGCCTTACAATATCTATGTCGGGCAACAAAGGAACAAATAATGATTGGTGCTTTTCAAAAATGTTGCATATATTAACCTCAAGAAATTCAAACAGGGTTAAGGCCTAACCACCCGCACAACATTGCCTTACTGCTGCAGAACATAAAGAGCTTTCTTCCTTCTTCCATGTCTGCAGAACATAAAGATTACGAGTTAACTCTGTGGTGCTGATTTGTCTGATACGGCAGTAATTCTGCAAAGGTTGAGGATAAAATCTGCAGAGTGGAATGAAATAATTGGAGCGATTCCAGTGACTCTCATCCAAAAATAAATGTGAGGAGTAAGGAGAGTTTGAGATGGTTGTTTCACCATGTCACCTTACTGACACAGAATAAAAAGCCCTAATGAGAAAAGTCACCTTGAAGAGTTACATGTTAGGATTGTGTTTATGTAATCCATGATGGCAGCAAGCTTGCTTGTCAAGTCTTGTGCCTTGGCAATGTGTCCAAAATGGAAGAATGTGTAATTAGGAAGCTTAAACAGTCAAAATAAAGTCAGATCAGGCAATAGCAGAGTATTGGATTCATCTGTCTGGATTCTGGAATGCAAAGGAGAGACCCATTCCAGGCAGCTGACACTTCATGATAAAGTACACAATGAGCTGAGGAAAAAACAGCCTGTCCTTCCCCTTAAGCTGGCTTTGCCATTTCTGTCTGTGAAAAGTGAAAGACATTTGCAGACTGTCAGTGGACTAAAAGTACACAAGCCAAAAACAACACACTCAGATGTTACTACCAGTAAGGAGTGACCATAAGACAGAAAACACACTGTGTTTCCCAGTGGGACAGAAATTGTTCAGCTACCTTGTGTTCATGTCACACAGCAACAGAAGGAAAACCCTCCAGGGAGCTCTTTGAGGATCTAATTTGCAACTTCGCTCTAGGAATCAACAATCCAGAAACATCGGTTTGCCTGTGCACTGTGGAGGTTTAGTGGATTACCAGTCCCAGGGTACAGCAGAGGAATGGAACATCAGGGGGTTTATTGGTATCCCACTAGTGATGGTTTATGCATTTAACAAAGCCAGAACAGGGTCTGGGCATCATTTCTTAGCTCCAATATCGCATTTCAAGCTGTGGTAAGATAGATGTCTGCCATAAAGTAACAATACATCTAGAAGAGTCAACAACTAAAGCTCACTGTAGTAATGGTATGACAGAGCATTGTGATACAAGCTTTTGAAGCAGTGGGTGGTGTTTCAAATTATTAAGGAAATGTTAATAGCCAAAATGATGCTTTTTTTCTTAAATATTATAAAACTCAACCTGAAAGTCATTTTTTAACCACTCACTGACAGATCTATCTATAAAGCTTATTGCAAAGGTTCCCGGTATCAAAGGAACGACAGCTATATTACGACCAAGTAAATGTCTACCAGGATAACCTGTCTTTATTTTCTTGTTTCATTATTTCCTTTAAAAACTTTTATCCGGTAAAAACTTTACAGTACTATTGGCATTACAGGCGTGGGCTTTCTTTTTTAATCCTCTCTTAATCCACCCGTCCATTTCTTTGTCTGCTGTGTGTTTGGCTCCGCCATCTGACTGTTGCTTTATAAGGAGCTGAATGACAAAAGGAGCTGAATGACAAAAGTTGTAATACTGTATGAAATATGCATAAAACATACAAATCTGAGCTGAATTTATATCTGTATCTTTGCTCAAGTCTGTGTATAAAAATCAAAAGCATAATAAACTTTGGGCATTGATATTATCATAGATGTAATAGTCAATATAATATGTTACTATTACTACAGTAAGAAAAAAAAAAGCTGCTTTTCGCTTTTAAATAAAAGCAATTACAGCATGTTGAAAAAATTGGTAAAATACAGTGATACAGTGAAACCATGGTATTTTTATTCAAGGTAACTAAACTGTGGGGATCTCACACTAGTCCACACCCTGACAGAGCTTTGTGATACAAGTTCTGCAGCACTTGTTGAGGTCATCGTGCACAAAAGGGTAAAACAAAGCCACAACAATGTCTTTCTTTCTTAGTATATGTTCTCTGCATGTGAGTCAGACACAATTTTATCAACCATCAAAAATATTGACAAATTAAACCAAAAACTAATAATTTTAATGAAATAGTTTGTTCGTTTGTCGTCTTCCGCTTATCTAGGACCGGGTAGTGGGGGCAGCAGACTAAGCAGAGAGGGGCCCATACTTCCCTCTCCCCAGACGCCTCCTCCAGGTCCTCTGAGGGAAGCCTGAGGCGTTCCCAGGCCAGCCGAAGGACATAGTTCCTCAGGCGTGTCTTGGGCCATCCTGTGGGCCTCCTGGGGATCCTCATTGGATGGGCCTGGAACACCTCCCGAAGGAGGTATCCATGAGGCATCTGAAACAAATGCCCAATTCACCTCAACTGACTCCTGTCGATGTGGAGGAGCAGCGGCTCTACTCCGAGCCCCTCCCAGATGGCCAAGCTACTCACCCTGTCTCTAAGGGAGTGCCCAGCCATCCTGCAGAGGAAGCTCATTTCAGACGTTTGTATCCGGAACTTAATTTTTTTAGTCATGACCCAAAATTCATGCCCATAGGTGAGGGTAGTAACGTACCCGACCGGTAAATTGAGAGTTTCGCCTTTCGGCTTAGCTCTTTCTTCACCACAACTGACCGGCACAGCGTCCCCATTACTGCGGCGGCAGCACCACTCTGATTAATTAATGCAATAGTGATATATTAAACTGTATGTTACTCCCCTAATGTTTCCAGCTTTTGGCATTCAGATAAACGGTAGAGCAACCTAATATTTAATCATTTTTGCTTTTTTACATATGTACACTTTTTAAAGAAGTTAAAGAGGAAGCAGCTGATGAAAATTCAAACAGAAGACATTCTTGAGGGCCAAAACTGTAATGTTTTGTGTCATAATGTCTCAAATCAGCCCCAATTCCACCTTAAAGTCTTCAATGTCAACTTCAAACATTTATACCAACGCCATGCTTGGCTGCCACTCATCGTCTGCCTTTGTAGAAGCAGTGAAAACCTATTTCTGTGCTGTGACTCATTCTCCAAACAAAGTCGAGGAATGAAGCAAAAGACGCCTCAGCTTCAGGCAAGGTGGAGCAAAAAAAAACGAACTTTGGATTAATGACTTGACATCTTTTGTCTGCCCCCATTTCTGTCTCTACTGATGACTTTGGCTGGCCCTCAATGTGTGTGTGTGTGTGTGTGTGTGTGTGTGTGTGTGTGTGTGTGTGTGTGCGGGGGTGTTTGTGTCTATGTGTGTTTGGAAGTAGTGATTCACTTCTCTCCCAGACACAGCTAGTGATAATGATTTCGTTTTCGTGCAGCGCAGGTTGGCAATGACGCAGGTTGTCATGGCAACAGCATGTGATGGGAAGCGGGAGTTGACCATATAACGCTGCAGACCTGTTGACAACTGCACATGTGTACACTGCAGCCGTTTTATTCATTTTTTTTTTTATCCACTTTGTGTCTCTCTGACAAACAGCAATGCTTGCTACAAAAGAAAAAACACAAACCAGTGTGCATCACAGCTGCTCACACAGGCAGCACTGAGCAATTGTTCTTACTTCCCTATTCACTTTAAGAGAAATTCTGCATTCTGCTCTTTACCAATGATATAACCTACCCTCAGGATCCTGTTAAAGGATAAATTCATTTTTTCTTCTTCTTCATTTCCCTTTTACATTTATTTTTTTCACTCACAGCTTGCAGAACAAAGCAGTTTGAAAAATGTATTCCTTTTCTTAATTAGGAATTGCATACTTTACAGAACAACATGAGATTTGTTATATTATGAAAATACATTTATTTTCAAAATCACAACATGGACACTTCAATTGAAATTTGAATGAATATATTTGAACTAGTCACTAATAGAATCTCTAATAAACTTGTTAGTAACCACATTGATATATTTTAACAGTTAAGGAAACAGAACATAAACAAATATAAGCTGAACTATCAACTACTTAAAAAACATTCTACAGGGCACTGAGAATAAACTTTCAGAGTATGTTAGCTGGTAAGAACATCTCTTACAAGACCCGGTGAGAACCTACGCATGCACGGGGAGAACATGCAAACTCCATGCAGTAAGACCCCCGGCCGAACCCAAGACCTTCTTTCTGCAAGGCAGCAATGCTATCAACTGCGCCACCGTGCAGCCCCTGTTTCTGACCATAATCTCCAAAACATTGCAGGTTTTTGAAAATCTCAGATGCACCATGTGTGTAATTTTAGACATGCCTCGTCAGAGGAGTGAAATGTTTACAAATGCCAAAAGTCCCTTTCCTGCGGGTCTGTAATGCTACACTATGTTGTGTTGTTGTCATTCACTGATTAACAGAAGATTAATCAGTCAAACTGAAATCATTGTACCATTTCTCCAAATGTCTTTTTTCATTAATATTTGGTCAACAATGGATCAAATTAAATCAATGAAAAACAAGCTAGTTGATAAGGAATAAAATAAATAGCTGTAGCACTATCTTAACACATCACCTATCCATCTCTAGATGGGTAGATTGTAATCCTCGTTAGACACTGGTCAACAGTGACAGCAGTTCTATGATTTCATATAAATACCTGGACTTTCAGGTTATGGCTGTTATTAAAAAATCTGTTTTATTTGAACACAGAAAAAAAAGTGTTAGCAGTAGAGAGAGGAGGTCAGGGGTGCTTCTAGAAGGCTGGTTGTATATCACTTACTATTTTCTAAAGACTTATATACAAAAAAACAAATCTTAGCCAGAAAGAGAGGGAGAGACATAGCCAGGAGCTTTCAAAATTGAGTTTCAGGCATCATAGCCCATCTGTGTGTTTATTATATTTCTCTATAAGCCTTTAAGATCTGCTTTGAGGCTGATGACCCAGCTGTACACCATATAAGAAAACCTGTAGGAGACTCATAATATGTGGAGCTTTTTCTAAAAGCAACTCATGAATTTCATAAGTTTTGATTAGACCAGCATGATTAATTTCAATGGAGAAAAAAAACACCAAAAACCCAAGATAAAGGAGAAGGTGAAACTCTGAAAAAGCCTTTCTGTGTTTTTAATAAATTATACCATATCCTTTTACACTAGAAGGGTGTCTTGTTTTTTTTATCTGAAATTCAGCCAGTAGGTCAGTGCTAAGACCTTTGTTATTTGTTAAGCTATTCATATTTTTTGCTGACAATGAAAAAATAACAGAAAGCAAGATTTTAGCCTGACAGGCATAGAAAAAGAAAACGTTCAGAGGAAATGCTGAGTGGCCAAAGTGATTGTTAGAATACACTTCAAATACTGAAGTTAGTGTTGATGTTAATGTTTAATGTTTTTTTTCCTGGCTTATTACACAACGTATACAATGTATGTTACAAACTAAAACCGTTAAATAGATTCTACTCTGAACGGTATCTAATGAATTCTGAATAATTTCTGCACATTAACAGAGCTTAGCTAAATAGCTAGCTAGCTTTCTAATTCAAAACTGTAATGATTTAATTCAGGGTGAGGTGCCACCATAAGTAACGGGACCCATGTTGAGGGTGGTGAAGGCCAACTGTGAGAGTAAGTGAGGGAGAGTAATATTATGTCATGAGCAGATGAATAAGATACTGTCAGAGAAAAAAGATGATAGATTTCTCAAATTAAAGGTGTTGCTCTTTGTGTTTGCCACGGCTGTGACATAAACATGTCTTTAAGAATCAAATACACAGTTGTACTAAAAGGACCTCCAAATGAACATCCACAAAAACTTGCATTCAGTCATCACGTTTACTGCATTTTTTAAGACCTCTGTTTTTATAATTCAAATGTTTTCTGATTGTTTTGTTTTAAAGCAGGAGATGGACTGGAATGGTGATGATTTTAAGTGATTGGCATGAAACTGCAGCATTAAGCACAATAACCTTAGGATAAAAACTAACTCACTGTTCTATAAACTTATGCATGCACATATTTTTAAATATAAGTATTAAAATGAATGTAGAACAAAATTAAAGGAAAACTGTGACCAGTAACAGTTTTCTTTGTACATCTGTCCTTCACTCTATGCATACATACACATACACACAGTAGAGCTGCTGACCTTAGTATTGGACAGTTAACCAAAAAGCAGAGCTAAGAAGACAGCAGCATCTTTCCTCAGTCTGGACAGGCAAACGATCAATCGATCCATCAATAAACATCTATTTGTTTTAGTGCTTTTCTATCTGGCACAGCACTGCTGCGCTGTCAGTCCCCTTTCACCATCTTTTACTGTGCAGCAGATCCTGCACACATACTACACCAAAGCAGCCAGACATGCTAAATGATATTGGCAAGCAACTTTGCCAACTTAATGCATATTCAGGAAAACTAAGGACTTTGTGTCTTGGCTACTTCAGTATCTACCTTAGTACAGCAGGACTAAGTGCTGATTGATAGCAAAAGCCTCATTAACATAGATCCTGTCATACAGATATCCAATGCATTGCCAAGAAAAAGTCACACTGATGCAACACACTCACTCTCTGGCAGCAAAGACCTTTCTGGGGAAGCAGCAGCACCTTGAGAGCCAGCTCACTGTCACGCTGTCTGAGCAAAAATACCACGTTGACATGCTGTACATGTTTACACAGTAAACTTGCCTGCGTAGGCAAATCCCAAAGGTGTAAATCTGCATATGGCTCAGTATCATGTCTGATGGCTCATATCTGGTTCATTTAAGAAGAAGGAAAAAGATGGGAGAGAAGTTTATTGTGATTTTAATTGCACTGACAAGATTGCAATGTCTTTAAGTGTATAAAAAATTATGGATTAATCTCTGACAGAAGGTTGAAAAAGTACCAATCCTAGCCATACATACTGTGATGCAAATAAACACAGAATAATTGATCTTTCACCAACAAGAAGTTATTTTGTCCATGTGCCTTAAAAATGTTCTTATAGGACTTTAGGTGTAGTCAAAGCAAACTTTTTATTCCCACAGGCAGTGGTACTAGAATCTCTAAAACAGAAGTAGTATATAAAATCATAAGTTGTAAAAGCTAAAACCTTTGATTTCACATATGACTCATTATTATTAAGTAAATATTACTTATATATTGATTGTTGATGGTGTCAAACCGTAAATGCGAATCTTTCTTTTAGTCAAGGACATTTTCAGAATTTTGAACAAGCAATAGTTATTATGTCAAGTTTTGTATTGGATGTATACGACTACATAACACTAATGTTATCCAATGTCAGCCTCTGATTAGCAGCCCTTGTGACGACTCCTTCGCTGAAAGCAAACTGCCACATTTTGTGAGGCAAGAGCTGGACAAACTAACAGACAGATATTTGGGAGCAGCATTGTGAGTTGAATTTGGTTTAATGAAAACGTAAAAATACAAAACCTTACAGGCTGACGCAAGGAAAACAGAACTCAGAGCATGGACTAAATCGCCAGGAAACACCAGGCATAGTAACAGAAGGATCCAGAGGAGAGCAAAAAGAACCCGTATGAATATACACACGGAGGAAACGGTAGAGAAATGACAAGCAAACCAGAAGAGCTAATCAGAGGAATGAGTTGCAGCTGAGGCAGAGAGAAGGCAGCGCAATCAGAGGATAAAGAGCAGCTGAGGCCGAAGAGTAGAGCAGAGCAGACCAGAGAAGTGGGAAAAGAGAAGTGCAACCAAAGGGAAACTGGAATTAAACTGAACAAGGCAAGACCTAACAAGAAAATGACCAAAATAAAAACACAGATGAAAATTAAAACATAAACACCAGTGGATCATGACACAAACACTGTCAGATGAAGAGCTGAGTCTGGGTTCAGCAGCACAGACATTTAGAACCCATCAAAAAGTCCTGCCTGGCCAGGTCAGACAGGACCAATTACAATTTCAGATTAAGTTGTTAGAAATGTGAATGAGCCCTAATATAATGTTGTTGGATATTGCTATTACACTACACTATTAAATAACAAATGCAGACTAGAGCCATAGCAAGCCGTGTAATTTTGTGGTCTTTGCTTCTACATCTTTCCCTCGTCTTTCTCTCCAGTTGCCTTATTTTGCTCTCGTGAGTCACACCTTTTGTTTAATTGCTTCCTTTCCCTCTGTGTATTCATTTTTCATGCTCCCTTCCTCCCATGACAGTTAATCTCTGTTTTTGGTAACGAGTATTTCAGCTTTCTCCAAGAGTAACTCTCAGGTTTTCTGGGTTTTTTCAGTCTTTTTTTGGACTCTGCCTCAACTCTTTTGATTTAAATACTGTATCTCTGCCTGACTGATCTCAGGGCAACAACGAGACTCACAGGACAAACAACCATGCACACTCCCACCTAAGGGCAATTTAGAGAGACCAATTAAAAACAGTCATGTTTTTGGATTTTGGGAGGAGTACCTGGAGAGGCAACAGTGCTATCAAGAGCACCACATTGCAGACCTGCCACTGTGCAGCCTGAAATATCACTTTGACTGAATAAATTACTCATTCTTTCTCTGCAGAAGGCTGAAAGTAGACGTCAACATTTTAAATCTATTGCATTCAAAGTTGCCCAGAAATATACAAGTTTAAACTATGATGACTGAAATATGACCCCTCAAAGATAAGCAACCTCCAAAAAGCTGAACACTTGCCCTTCACTAAACTCTACCATAATAGTTCAGGGTTAATAAAAAAAAGCACTACTTCCCACCAAAGTCTGTTCTGGGGTAAATTTCTATCCGGTGGATCTGTGTTTATCCCTGCAGATAAAGTGGAGATAGAGGGTAAAGAATGGCCCCATAAACCACCCTGGTTCCTGGAAAAGTTTCCTGCTGTTGAAACATGCCTCTTTTAACAATCACACTTTTCTCGTTTTCCTGGAAAACCTTTTTAGAGTGTCCCTGTTTTCATCTGTTCTTGCAACAATCTTTTATTCTGGATTTCCTCTGACATTACAGAACAATCCTCAGATAAACTGACCTTCTGGAAAAGATTATTTTATCAGCTGAGTTCTGTAAAACTCTGGCCCAGGTGTTTCTTCTCTAAAGGAGCTCATTGAGAACTTGACTAATTATCCTGGCCACTCTAGTGCCCTTTGTTACACACAACAGGATCTTCAGCAAGGCTAAACAAACCTTTTCACTCACCATCATCCTGTGTTTTAGATTGGCCTCGTGGCTGGTACTTCTTATCCAGGTGGAAGACTTTATTCTTCATGTCCCCTCCTGCTGGGATGATGTGGAAGGATGTGGATTTTTGGCTGGAGGCTCGTTGCATACCTTTTTTCAGCTACAGGGGTTACTTTTTCATTGAGCAGAGTACATCAACTTCTGTTTAATTCTAAATTACTATTACACTGATTTTCTTTTAGTGATGCAATTTGGATTAGCCATACTGACACTTAGGTACTAGTGAATGACGTCTTCAGAAACTTGATCAATGTCTGTGTGTTTGTTTCTCTGGGTTATATTTGAGCGTCTGTTCTTATCAGCATGTCCACATTTAGCAGAGTAAAAGACTTGAGGGCTGAACTCCACATCATGCCTGAAAAGAGTTTTCCCACTTTGGATTAGTCATCTTGCAAGGCAGAATGGAAATATGTCCTGATATGGCCGACTACATCAAGCAGAAAACAGATTCAAAGATTGCTGAGGGTTGCTGACTTGCCAGCTCTGCAAACCAATGTGAGATCACCTCACATTTGTGACATGGTACATTATTTAACTGAAAGTAGCCATCAATTGATGGTAACATTATGGTCATAAAGGCACTGTCTTTCCTATTCTGATGCTCAGTTTGATCTTAAGCAACCCACATTTGCTGCATCTAGAGACCTAAACACATTGAACATCTGCCATGTGATTGGCTGATTCCCTATTAGTCTTAACAGGAGTACTTAATAAAGTGGCCGACTATTGGCTCTTCCATGTAGGGACACCAGATGCCTGGTACCTATCTCTAGCAGTCATTGGACAAAAAATAGGGTCACCCTAGACAGATCAGCCCAAACGAAGAACAACCATGCACCCATATTCATATATATGGACAATTTAGACAGACCAATTGACTTAACATGCCTATTTTCAGACTGCAATGGGAGAACATGCCAATTTCATGCTAAAAGGCCCTGGCCTGGATTTACACCCAGGGCCGGATTTCCTACTGCAAAGCAACAGTGCTACCAATTCTGCCACTTGACAGGTTGTCAATAGACTAGACAACAACAGAAAAGGTCTGTGGTTCTGAGAAAACCAGATTACAGTAGCTTTACATCATAATTATATTGTCTCCTCACAAATAAAAACATTGTACTGGTTGAACATAAGGCTTTCTAATTACCACCAACTGATATGCACAGGGCATCTCAGCATATGCTTGGCACGTACAGCCTCTCCTTCTGAACTAAATTATGTTGATTCTTTTGTAGTGACTCTGAGACTGTGAGGCTATTCTTTCAATTTTGATCCATCTTCTAGGACAAACAGCTGTCTGAAAACACGATTAAAGGGAAAGATATATTTGCATTAATGAATCGGGGCTGCCGCCAGAAAACAGCATGTCCCAGACTTTAAAAGCTTTAATGTTTTAAATATGCACATTAGATAATCATGTGTTGTTTGAGTTTCATGACCCCCCTGGTTTCCTGTAGGATCATTTAACTTCCACTTATGGTGTCTGATTTTCAAACTGAGCTCATGCAGAGCATTTCAAAGTGCTTGCTTTTTGAAGTAATCAAATTTTAACCCCCCCAAAAAACTCATATTTCCAAATGAAAACAGATTCTGAAAATTCAGCTGCTCTATAATAATTCTATCTGTACCATGCTTGGATTGGATGTAAACACCATGTCCCATTCCCACACTGCTCTCCTTGTTTGAGCCATCTCATTTTTCATCACTTTGACAGTTTGCAAAGGTCAGGCCGACCACCGCAGGACAGGAAATGATGTACAGCTGTACAATAAACTCCCTAACAGAGATGAGAAAGACATCAGCTACTGGTGACTATTTTCAAGCTTTATGACTATTGACCAACCACCATTTTTTTCTTATTAGAAAATACAGCTTTAAGGCTTTTAAATGTACTCTGTGGGTAATTACTCTCAAGATTGCTTTCACATCCCCAAAGAAAATAAAAACAATGTTAATTAAACCACTTTCATTCTAAAGACTTCCCAATTTGTTCTTTAGACCGCCTGTTTCTAAAGAAATTAAACATTAGAAATGAAGAGTGCCATTAATAATGGAAGTTAAAGTAAGAATACGTAGTCACTTGTCTTCAGTCTGCAGATAACATGTTTAAAGAACAGCACACATGAGAAACTAAAATGGTAAATACTAAAAACACACAGAGCTTAAACGATTCATTGAGTATCTCAATTAACTTGATTAATAAAAATCCTTGGGGCACTTAGTTCAAGTGACTCCTGGACAATTATGGCAATTGTACAAAATTCTTACATTACACTTGCATTATATGTTATAATGAAGGGAAAAAAACATAAAGAACACCAAAATTGGTTTGTGACTGAGTGGCTCTGGAAATGGACCTTAACAAAATGATTTTCAACATGTTTCATGAGACAATTAAATAATTCATATAAAGGAAAACACAAGCTGAGAAACTTCTACATTTCGAGCAGAGAGGTTGTAGAAGATCTCAACTGTGGGAATGAGCTCATCTGCCTTGAAACCAATTTGAGGTCAGCGATTGTTTCTGAAAGAATACAAATGCACTGCTTTGTAATGTATAAAGACATAAAGACGCACTGAGGAGGGTTAAAATAGAGATTTAAGGTTATTCTCTGATTCAGACCTACATATCTGTTGACGACTAATGATGACAAAATAAAAGTCAAGAACCACCAGCTACACAAACATCATTACATACACCATAAAAAGCGTTGACTCCAGACATTTACATTCACTGTACAAAACATATATAACTTTCCCACCCCACTGGCAAAAACAACAATAAATCAGACTAACCTTTTCCTGTTTAGGTCAGTTACTAAAATTATTCTTTCTTTGCTATATGCTAGGAGAAAGACAAGTGTTTCAGAGAATGTTTTGGGCAATTTTCAGTACATTTAAAATTTTATTTACAATATTTGCATATGCTAAAATTGCTATGCCTTTGAAAATATTTAGCCCAGATGAAGATATCAGTCCAATAAAAAAATTGTGACTAGAAATGAAAAAGTGTG
Organism: Crenichthys baileyi; assembly: GCA_036173005.1. NCBI lineage: Eukaryota > Metazoa > Chordata > Actinopteri > Cyprinodontiformes > Goodeidae > Crenichthys > Crenichthys baileyi. The sequence goes on along the minus strand of JAHHUM010001231.1, from coordinate 314,668 downwards.
TGTGAGCAAAGCGGCCCAGGAACCTGACTCAGTTACACCAGTTCTACCAGGAGGAATGGGCCACAATTTCAGCAAACAACTGCGATAAGCTTCTTGAAATTAAAAAAACTGAATACCTCATTCATTGTTCCTTCTTAGGTAGGCAATACTAACTGAACAAAAAACAAGAAAATGTTTAGTCTGATTTATTGTTGAACCCTGTGAAAAAATGTTTTTATGGGGTTTTAATTATGTGCTATCAGTTTTATACATTTATACATTGCTAATAAACCTTAATATATCCCTAAATCGACCTTTCATGGTGCAGCGGAAAATGTGTAGTTGTACTGATGTTGCACAGGGAGGGAGCTTTTACAGTGAATCACATGTATATTTAATTACTCTGTTCATAAATACATTGCAAGCTGTTCAATAAAGTAGTCAATTAGAGACATATTCAAATGCTGCTCCCCATAAACAAACAAACAAACCACACTGGGACCATACCAGTCCATGTTGGCAAGGCAGCTTGTCAAACTATGATCCTGCTGTCAATATTATATCAGCAGTCAATTGGCAAAGGTTAATAACTAAAACCTGAGCCAATGTCTACTACTATCTTAACAAAATATTTCCTCAGATGAGGAAAAGCACCCCTCTAAGGTACTCAAAACTGTTTTTGTGGTTCTTCTCGTTCAAAAAGTTGTCTCCCGGAGTTTATTTTACTTTATGTATAAAAAGGTTCACTTTACTTGTAAAGCGCAGCAGGAACAAAATGCCGTCAGGCAAGTGCACAGACCAGGTCTCCGAGCAACATTTGACTTTGTAAAAGAGCAGCCTTCATCTTCACTTCAAACAATAATTGCCCTTAGGATCCGCCATAGGCTTTAAAACTTATCTTCCTCCTGCTCTCTACACTGCAACAATTAAACACATTAACTTGACTCATGATATAAAATAAAATAATAAAACGGAAGCCTAAGTCCTCTTCCTCTTTCATCCAGCAACGCTCAGTATCGAGTTTAAAGGGCTAATGCAAGGCAGAAAGTACAGCGTCATAATAGTTTGGATTTGTGTTTAATAGAAAACATGGATTTGTGTTTTTCTAGAAAACAACATTGACTACTGCAGAAAATAGTGTGGAGGATTCAGCCTACATCTTTCTCCATTTTTGATTAAAATATATTTACATATAAATGAAATAGCAATACCTTTTACGATACAGATGAAGCGAAACATACGGGCTATTCATCAATTGCATCAGCTCCATTATTGGACATAATATAATAATCAATTTAAGATGTACAAATTCATCAAAAAGAATTCTGCAATATGTCGTTTCCTTTTGGTAAATCTGTAATCTATGTTTTCTTTTAATTTTTTTGCAATCAGGCTTGTCAGCTGCACAATAATTGTGCATGAAGTTGTATAGCACTTTCAAGGCAGGCCTTTAGAGCAGCAGAGGAGTAGGAGCTTCAGGCAATTTACCTCAAATAACCCGTAGTCCTTTCAAAATGTTGTTATGGTTACTAAGGAAACATTCATGTAAAGAAAGACAGGTTTTCATGCCATCTTCCATTCAAATTTCCTAATCAGAGGACTTGTGAAGTGGGTAAACTAGTGGTAAAGAAACATTTAACACAATAGTTCAGAATTTAAATAAAAACATTTACTCAACCAGGAAAGATTTCATCAAGTAACTACAAAATGCTTTCTGTTTCAAACTCTTCCTCCGTTTCTGCCCGTACATTAAAAAGCATAGAGAGTCGATAATCTTCACTTTGTGGCTCTCTCTTTGGTGTTGCACATGTTTTGTTTTTTGAGGCGAGCAGAGCTCATTGAAAACCTCAAGAGCTGGAGGCGAGAACTGCTTTTCAGCAGGGAGTGAAGGAAGAAGAAGAGGAGGTGGTGATGCCAGTGGATGTGGTGGGTATGCTGAGCATGCTCTGTAAAGCCTGGGGCCCAGAATGAAGCTCCACTGACCTTGAGGGTGTCATTTCAATCGATCAACAGAAAGGAGCGGTGTATGCATGTGAGGGAGACAGAGGGAGAGAAAGATGGAGGTGCTCAACTCAACCAAACAAGGAGAAAACTGAAACCTGCACTAATGATGAATCATTGATAAGTGGACAAAGGAGTACGTCGTCTTTCATCTCAGTTTTTTGTGTTCTTTGCCTTGTTCCATCTTAGTTTTCAATGCCTCTGGTCTATCTCTAAAATCTTCTTCCTCTTACTTTTTTCTCAAGTCTTTTGATTTCCTCCTATTTCTGTTTTTCTACTCTTACTTGCTGACGAATGTCAGTTTTACCATTTATTTCCCTTTTCCTCTTCTTCTCCATCTGGCTCTCACTTTCTCCACTTTGCAAGTGCTGATTCACTTTGTCATTTTTTTCTGTCATGACATTTCTGTTTCACTGCTGTGTCAGAAACGGGGTTGATGTTGGCACTTCCCTTTCTACAGACACTTCAGGAGGATGCAGCTACAGTGCCTGTTCATACAACTTGAACATTTAGTTTTTATTATGTTGCACTTAAACGGACTTTACCGGTATTTTATCCAATAAAAACAAAGAGGTTCATGGTAGCTCTGAAGGAGCTGCAGAGATCCGCAACCCAGGCATGAGAATCTGTCGACAGGACCATTAGTTGTCATAAATCTGATCATCATGAAGAGGTGTCCTGAAGAAACCATTATTAGAAAAAGAAACACGGTAAGTTGGACTAGCCCCCTGCAGCCCTGAATGGATGGATGGAAGGATGGATGGATGGATGGATGGATGGATGGATGGATGGATGGATGGATGGATGGATGGATGAATGGATGGATGGATAGATGGATGGATGGATGGATGGATGGATGGATGGATGGATAAATGGATGGATGGATTATTCCAAACAGACCAAATCTCCTTTCTCTCAGGAATCTTACTGATGCGGTAGGTTTAGTCCTATTTGGGGGTTGGCTGGATTTGAAATAATACTGGCAAATATATTGAAAACTAAATGGGTGAGCAAAATCTCGCCTTTCTGCATCATAATCTTAAACTTCGATACAAAAAATGATTTGATTATGTTTATGTTACTGGTTAAGTAGAGACAAGTTTACACAGAAACAATTACGGCCAATTTATGGGTGCTGACTGGTTATTTTAAAAGTTGTCTGCCTACCCAGGGAAGATTATTGGCATTAAACCAACCCAAAGCCTACAGAGACACATTTGCATGCAGCCCTCCAACTGGGTTTTTCTGCTGCAATGATGTTGCACAAAGGATGCCATGAAGTTAAAAAATACCACTGCAGCACGATTCTTTGTTACAAGATGGGATGTCTTCATCTAATCAGTCCAATCAATGTTTTTTGCACTGATCAGAAAACATTTTGGCTCACAACCTATCTTGTTTAACCACCTGTCTAATCACTGTAGTAGGAAGAGCTTGTTGCCATTTATGAAAATGTTTAACAGTTCAAAAAACGAATGACACAAATACTTCGGTGAAGCATATCTGCCTTTAAAAGTACAATTGTTTGTTGCAGTCAGTTTGTTGACATCGAAAGCTTCAAGTTTGTAGAAGCAGGCAGGGGTGCAGACGAGTTAGCCAAGCTAACACCCACTTGAAAACAGAAAGAGGAGAAGAGACATCTAAAGACAACTCAAATTGCAAAAACTCAGGCAAATGTTAGAATGCCAAATTTTTCCCATTACTTCACTGTGTGAAGTAAGACTCCATACTTGCAGATAATCACCATTAAATCCTACCAGATAGGGAAAATTTTGTCCTCCTAGTTTGCCCTACCATCTACTTGACTTCAAAGTCTATATGATGTTTTTGGCATCTGCACCTGCCCACTGCAACCTGCTAGGTCTCTGCAGACATCCAGATTGTTGTGACCGCGTGGACTAAAGATTTTAAGAACTACAGTATAGGTTTTACAGTTATTTTATCCTCTCTTGTGACAGTTGACAAACCACAACATCATAAGACTTTAGTAAAAAGGGTATATCAGCTGAAAGGTTGTGGTACCACTGACCCAAAAGTAATATATGGGTGCATATGTGTCTGTGTGGTTTAACTACCATTTGTGTGATTCTTTTGTGCAACCTTAAAATCATGCTGATACAACAATAGGCCTAAAACAATAAAGTTGCTTTGTTAATTGTTTTAAGACCTTAGTATTACGCCAAAGAGAAGATATTGGGTTGCTTGTTATTTCCATAGCATCTGTAAGAAAGCAAAAACGCACTCACTTGCAAAAAAGTTTCAATTTAATGAAACATGCACTTAATAAAATGACGAGACCTGAAACGGCGTTCTAGAAAGTTCAACTAAATACGGTATATTATAAATGACATCAGGTTCTAGCACTTCCCTGGTTTGGGCAGTCAATTACTTATACAATACTTATGCAATAGTTTTACATTATAGAAAGTTCATAAAAATACTTAGGATTGTCCACTAACATAGGTTCATCTCTGCAGATGCAATTTCAAATATATTGCCAAAACACTTAGGGCAATTGCGCTGTAGGCAACACAAGACATATTGTAGCCCAAACAACAAGTAAATCAAAAATTTGTTGACCAGAGATGACTGTAGTATAACAAGAACAATATAAAACTGCACAAAACAACAGCACCCTGCAAAAGCTTTCACACCCCATGTAACTTTTTCATATCTTGTTACATTGTTTTATTAGGATTTTACAGTATAGACCAACACAACATAGTGCATAATTTTCAAGTGGATAAAGATTTTTCAAATGTTTTTACAAAGACCATCTTTTGCCACAATTAGCTGCTAGTAGTGTAGGATATCTCTCTAATAAGTTTGCAAAATAGTGCAGTCAGCTGACCAGCTTCCCTGTCCCTGCTGAAAAAGGTATCCCCACAGCTTGATACTGCCAACACCATGTTTTACCTTGGGTATGGTGTGTTTTGGGAGATGTGTTGTAATAGATTCTGCCACACTTGCAGTTTTGAGTGTTAGCGTAAAGTCAAATTTTGGTCTCAGCTGACTAGAGCTCTTCATGCACCTTTCAGAACATCTTTCAACAAAGGCTTTCATCTTGTCACTCTTACTTAAAGTCAGATTTGGTTGTCTTCTCAACAGACTCTTCCCCTTGCAACCTCCAGTTACCATGGGCTTTATACTGAGATTAATTCACGTACAAAAAGATTGCATATTATTTAAGGGTTTTAAAGTAAATGGGGCTGAATACAAGACTCTCTTTTGGGAGGCAAGTATCCTCTTTGTTCTACTTTACATTTATGCACTACTTTGTGTTTGTCCATCATATAATATACAATTTAAATATACTTTACAGTATAAAATTGGCTATTGTAACATGACAAAATGTTAAAATGTTTAAGGGATGTGAATACAAGGCACGGTATACATAAAATACCCCTCTGTGAGTCGGAAAGCAGTAAAAAACGTGCACTAAATGTTTTCTGTGAGTTATTAATGGAGGAGAAGCAAAATGTTGTATTCATCATAAAAAGTGTAAACAAGCTACTGCAGCTTTTTAATCTGTAATCAGAAAGAGATACTGCCAGGCTCAGAGGTTGTGTTTATTCACTGCACATCTGTTGCACAAGTCACAAGGACATGATAAACGGTTAATACACTTTTTGTTCACAAGTTCATCATCATTTTCAGCACTGACTGTGCTTATGTGGGTGTGTGTAAGTCTGCGTGCACATGCCTCTGATTTAGCAACCATGCTCAGACGAAAAAATGCTATTTACTTTACATTAGCGCCCATGATGTTTTGCCATCAGGGGTTTTGCCATCAGGGCAGGGGTTGTATTTCAGAGGAACTCTGGTCAATGGTGTCATGGCTATTCTTGCATCATAATTAGTAAAAAAAAAAGGTTTGACTTTACCTAAAGAAAAACAGAAATATTCTCTGAGTTGATTTCCAATATATTCCAAAAACAAACGTATTTGGGCTAGGGTAGAAAAACAGTTTCACTGCTTCAACAAAAGACAGACCAAAAACAACTCAGCTGTCTTCTCTCCCCTGCAGTAGGAGGCTGGCCTGACAATGAGGAAGGCCCTGAACAGCAATTATAATAAATAGTAGCTGTAATCATTAGCTTTATTTTGTATCATTTGTAACATTTACCATTTTAAAAATAATTACACTGTCAAACAAATGGTCAGATGTGGGAAATGAAGAATTTTAAACAAACAGCAGTTTTGTGGAGTCAGACCTTAGCCTCTGTCTGACTCCAATCTGCGCCTGCTGACACCATAGATACTCCTTTGATAAAGTCCCCCCAATGTCAATGTGCTGCAGGCCACACTCATCAGGCTGTTTGTGGAACATAAGGATGGGACCGCATCGTGAGAAGAAGGTCAAGAGTGGAAATAAAGAAAGATGACGCTCAAGGCGAGTAATCAGAAGGAAAGAGAAACAGTAATGAGATCTAACATCTTTAAATTCCACATGAGTGGAAGCGCATAGACAAAGAAAAGTCTTTGGATAGCAAGAAATACACAGCCATATATATTTTATAGAATGTATTCAAATGCAGAGAGGTTATTTTCTTCATTTTCCTTCAACCTTATGTAATTTTGCAGGAGGATAGAACTATGCAACTCTATAAAAACACAAAATGCACATATGCTCCTCCTGTCTTCCATCCTTCTTCTCTGGAGGTCAAATTTCAGCAATAAAAATGCACATATATTTGGCAAATACATTTGTTAAGTCTCTAAATCTCCAAATTTACATTCACCTTCTGTTTACTCATTTAAATTTGAAATGTGGACCTTCACTGCTTCAAATGCTAGCAGAACAGAAGATGCCAATATGTAATTCAATCCTGAAACAGCCATATCTGTAAATGGCACAAAATGACTTCCCCAGAACACTTAATGCCTTAATTCCTTACCATGTAGGCATAATGAACCAAACTAGAGTCAGCTGAATAAAAAACACTCAAACAGCAGCATCAAGCTTCATATAACTGTGGATATACTGCATATACAGCATGAATTAACACAGATGTTAATGTTAGTGAACAAGAAAGAGAAAACATCAACCAAAGATCAAAGCTAAACCCATTCTACCAAATCAGGACGTTAACAACTACAAGAAGAATCAGATTAGTTTCTAATGTAGCCATTGCAGAAGTCAGTGAGTGAATGTCCTTAAGATACATCTAAATAGACAATTACGACTGAAAAATTTATAAGCAAGTGTCTAACCATTGAGGATTCAGCAATGGCTACAACAGCAGCCTTACATCTCCATGACAAAGACTTTAAAAGTTTAACCTGCATGCATGTTATTCACCAACAGACCTGAGACCCAGGAGAATGACTAAGCAGGCAGCAGTTTCTGCGCAACCAAGGAGGATTCATGGATACATAATGATCAGCAAATTCAATAAAATCAAGTTGCTCTTACAGTCCAATTATTTTACACTCTGTTAAGTCTGACTTCCCAGAAACCGTACTTATCTAACAAAATCAAACTAAAGAAGTGTAATTCAGTAAATCTGTGGACTTTGTGGTGCAAGTTAGAAGTGATGGACCAATTGTCTACTTGACAGCATCAAAACAATGTACTGTCTTATATGGACATTTATTTTAAATAATAGACATATTATACAGTTCTAATCATATATTGGCACAATTTCCATGGAGGTGTATGAATTTGATTTAAATTGCTTTAGTTAAATATAACAGGAATACAGTAAATAACCCTTTCGGCTCCCACCTCCCAATTTTACAACACATAATGAAATACAGTTAAGCCCAAAGGTAGTCGTACCCCTGGCAGATTTTGGTTTAAAGTCATCTTTTAAATTTACAAACCAGTTTCCTCTGACTGGAAGCAATATTACTGTTTTGGACTGGTCCAGCCAGAGACTCAACTTGAATCTGTAAAAGAATCTGTGGAGTGATTCAAAGATCAGGGTGATGGCAAGGAGGCCTTCCAACCTCAAAGACTTGGAGCTCATCACAGCAGATAAGTGGACAAGATACCAGTGCAAACATGCAAATAAATCAGCAATTATAAAAATGGATTAAACTGTTCTAATGGGAAAATCTGGAATCTAAGTGATATTCAGACCAAAGTATCAAATTTCAGTAAGACCTCAAGAAATTGTGTCAACAGTTTTTAAAACAGCATTATATGTCTTTTTTTAATTATTAGAAGTGATTAAAACGTCCTATTAATTTCTCATCCTGATTTGTTCTATGATAAATGCTTTTTTACATAATATTCTACATTAATCCATGAAACCATCCACATTTCATCACCCCAAGATAAACTTGACAAGATTAATCTAACCAGTCTGTAAAAAATAAGGTTGACATACCTTTGATACCAAACTTGGAATTTCCTCCAAACTTTAGGATGACCAGCATCAGCAAGAAACCAGTAAAGGCTACAGCAGCAATCCCCACTACTACATACACCTGCACAATAACAAAACAGAGTTATATATCTGCTTATCTACTGTAGAAGCCAGCAAATACAGTGACAGCTACACCAAATGCAACACACAGCACAACAAAATATAGAAGACACTAGTTGTTCTTATATCGCTGAATATTCTGAGCTGGGTTCATCTGTTCACATCTAACTTTAAAAAAGCAGATACACCAGTTTTAAGAAAGGTGATACAAAGAATGAGACTTACAGCTACTCTATCCTCAGGTGGGTCTAGAGTAGGAGTATCTGTTGATGAAAGGATAAAAGGAAAAAGAGAATCAAAAAATTAGTTGTGAGAAATTATCACTTTATTATCTTACATTTTTCTTCTTTATCATTGGTAAAGAATATAATTAAGGTGTGAACGAGCTGAATCATTTAACTGCTAAATAGCTGATTTTGGATAACAACTGTTGGTGTTTCTTTCTTTCGTAGTTTGAATGAAATTGTCTGTAGTTTGACATCTATAAGGAAGCAATGCAACGCTCCTGATTTATTTACTTCCAGGTTACACGCAGGCAATAAAACAACTTGATGAAAGATTAGGGCTTAGAGCTGAAAAAGTCTTTTTCACTGCATGACTTGGTATAGTATCTGAAGCAGCCTACACAGGAAGCCCTCAGGTTACGCACGGTGTCACCTGCAATCTATTTTGTTTTGCATCAGAATAACTTTGATTTCTATACAAACTAAAACTAAGATCATCAAGATGCAGATTATACTTTCCTGCTAACTTTCCTACTTTCTTGAGAGTTTGGAGCTTTGATTACGCAGTAAAATATAGAGATGCTTTACTTAATGATGTGATTTTGAACTGAAATATAACTGAAATTAAGTGCCATAATATGCCTTTTGAATGTGCTGTGGTTGATGGTCAAGGACTTCAGAAGATTTTCTGTGTGAAATTGTCTCCCATTCAATAAAGACAGATTCAGGACCCCTACAACACATATCTGGTATGTGTCAGATGCTGATTTGGTGCTGTTGCTGATGCAATTGTGGACTTCCAGAGTAAATTGGCTTTTCTAGCTGACAAGCTAGAGACATGTCAGAGCAGTTGTCGGTGCTCCCAAATTCAAAAAGAAGGTGTCGTCCATGGACCATCATAATCAGTTGTCCCACGTTATTTCTGCTATGGTGAAGAAAGAGCTTTTCTCTGTATTGGGTAGATTTTGCACAACCACCGTTTTTGCATCAGCCCAAGCACAGTCAGCAGCCAGAAACATCTGTGCTGAGAGGGATAACCTGTGGCTGACCTTCTGTGGTGCGATCCCCATGGCCAATTCAAAGGACTTTGTGCCAATTTTTCCCAGTCTCGAGACGTCAGAGACGTTGCTGAGATACTGAAACACTGCCACACTGACACCTTGAAAAGAGAGACTAAAGTCTTCTGCGACACAAGTTTGATTGTTTATATTACTGACTAATGGGAAGTTACTGGGCAGAATGAGATTTAAGGACAAGAAGCTACTGGGATGGACTTTGATGAACTTTACCACTCTCTCCTCCTTTTTACCAATAAATCTATACTTTTTTTCAAGCACTAGACCCTGGGTGTGCTACACGACTGAATACAAGTTTACCCAGCTAACTCTAAAAGTGAGTAAGGCAATGTAGCAGACTTTATAACAAACTCTAAAGAGAGAAGATATGTTTCCAATGGATAGTGATGAAACAAAATGGATTACAGAACAGGTGACCATAACGCTTAAGATAACCAAACCCATTGCTAGGGTGGACAATACAGGATTAGGATGGCTTCTACAGCCACTGTAGCCTTGCTACATCATCCTGTCTTGACAGTACATAGTTGTCACAGTTGGTATGTTGTCTGGTGTGGCTCTACTACAAACAAGTGGAGCTTATGGGTTTTCTGACTGCCACTGCTTAGGGCTCTATACAGGGGACAATTTTATTTTATTGGGACATCAATGTGATTATCTATACCAGGAATGTCCAAATTGCGGTGAGTACTTTCAGCTTTTGGTCCCCATAGCAAAACATTCGTACACCACTGCTCTATACCTGCCTCAAATAAACTCAGGATCAGATAAGGTTAGCTTACAGAATGTAGATTATTAAATGTTATTGTATCTTTGCCCATTTAATGCCCATTTAATGACTGAAGGCTTTAAGGTAAATCAAAAGCTTATTGTCAGTTTGTAAATGTGTTGTAAACCAGAGTGAGCAAATAAACGGTAAAGCTGTACCTGAGGTTACATCTGCTGGCAGGAGGATGTGTCAAGACAAAGACAGATAGAGACAAATTAGATCTAAAAGTAAAACATGTTTTAGTTAAAATATTTTGACATGCAGCACTTAACAAGTAACCTTGTAAAACCATGCCCGCTCTCTCAGCTAGTTTAGGACAGCAAAACCATTTTACAAACACTGCACACAAACCAACAGACAACACACACCAAACATGCACAGCAGCTTAAAGGAAATACAGACAACATCAAGGAGACAGTGAGAAAACAAAAGTTGTGTAAGTATGTAACGCACCCTCAGGACCTTGAAAGAAACAACAAAACAAGAGAAAGACAGATTTCTAAAACAAATTTTCAGTCAACTGATAGGGACAATGTGAAACATAATCTAAAAACAATGACAAAATGAACAGACTGAATAGGATATATTACTTTTATACTTGAGAGAAATAAAACATTTTACTCACCATAGTAGGAAGGTTCAGAAGGACCTACAGATTAGAAGAACAAAAAAATACATGAAGTTAAACCTTTTTATTTCTGTAATATGGAAGTTTTAACTTCTTCTGTTTAAATTAAACGTTTCATTCTGTAACTCAGTCAAGATTAATAGAAACAGAGAATAAAATAAGTTTCAATGTTGCTTCTCACCATCATAGGGCTTGTGCATAAAGTGAGCAATGATCTCCTTTCTGTCTCGGCCATATTCATTTTTAACCACCAGGGAGTATAGCCCGTTGTTGAGGTGTGTGGGATTGTCCAGCTGCAAGCAGCCATGGTATTCTCTCTCTGTGATGTCGTAGATCATGGTCATAATGTACTCCCCCTCTGTCACCTCTTCATTGTTCAGATACCACTTGAAATCTGGTGCTGGGTTTGCTGGAAACACAATGAAAATGGTGCAAAAGGCTCACTTATGTTCATAGAACTAACAGAAAGAAGAATAATATGTTCATATTATATGAAAATTGGAGTAAATTGTTTTTTATGTGATTGTCTTACAAACCTGCTACGCTGAAAGGGATGCACCAGTGATGGTCTGGGATAGCATCACTCAGTTTTGTGATTTTAGGTGGAACTGAGAGTACAGAGTCAAGAGAAGACAGATTTTACATCATAACTAAAAGTAGAACAAGCAAAACATGCAAAGTTAATAGGTATTGAATTATGAAAAGAAATCCTTCAAGCCTTTAACTCTGTTTTAAAGTCTACTTCTGTTCTAATTTTATTACACCAGCTTGACAGATGGTGAACCTACAGTGTATATCCAGCAGCAAAGAGGACTCCCTCCCTCCGACAATATTTTCAGCCGTGCAGCTGATCTTTTTGTTGTGGTCCAATGATGACAGGTTTGACAGCCGCAGCACCGAAAACTGTCCAGAAGTCTCGATCTGTGAGAGAAAACAGAATTGGGTAACAGTATTCAATGATGAGTTAGTTTGAGTTGTATCTGTTTTTGCTTACTAAATGTTTACCATTTTTCTGTCAGGTTTTAAAAAGAGTACAAAATGTGAAACTTGTTTGGGATTGTACGGGTTCCCTTCAGGTACAGTGGCTTTCGTCCACAGTCCAAAAACATGACTGTTATGTTGATTGGTCAATATAAACTGCCGTTAGTTTGAACGTATGAGTAAAGCTTGTTTTTCCTCTGAGTCTCTGTTATGGACTGGTGACCTGCCCAAAGTATTCTGCCTGAAGATAGGCCCCCCATGATTCTGAATGGATTAGGCAGGAACAGCTAATGGATTGAAGGATAGATAGAAATAACAACTACAAAGCTTTAATTGATGATTAAACAGTTTTTCTTTCCCATACCAAGTACTCCTGACTCAGTGCTTCTGTGTTCAGCTGTATGTCGTTTCTGGACTGTTAGGCCTACAAGCAAACTATGTGTGTCAGAAAACTAAGACTGCACATCACCCTGGACATAACATCCCCAAGGTGAAACATGGTGGTGGCTGTATAATGCTTTGGGAATGGTTTTCTTCATCAGGGACAAAGAAGCTGGTAAAGCCTGATGTGAAGATGTATGGAACTAAATACTGGTCATAACTACAAGAGAACATGTTAGAGGATGCAAAAGACTTTACACTGGGACAGACATCATGTTCAGGTAAGGCATTTATATCATAACTTGAACATTGTTGTTCACATTTTCCATTCAATCCAATGGGCACAAATTTCACCTTCTAGATGGGTATTGCCTGCAAGGGAATATCCCAAAAACTTGCAGCTGTAATTGTAGAACAAGGTTGTTCTATGAATTATTGACTAGTTTTAGAATGTTCTCTTATTTAAAACCATATATCCCTTTTTTCTGCACTTATTTAGTCTTTAGTCTTACTCGTCTTTTGCATAAAATTTCAAGAAAAGACATTGGGAGTGGAGGCAAGTGGAAACTAAGAAAGTTTAAACCTGTAACCATCTTTAACAATTCTTAGCATAAAAATAAACTCACAAACTGCTGTATGTATGTGTCCAAAGTTGTGTGTAACAGCTCACCACGAAGTTAGTGACCAGTTCCATGTTCCAGATCAACTCAGGCGAGGGCATGCCAGAGGTCGTACAAAAGAGCTCCACATTAACCCCTTCTATTGCGGTTACTTTGGGTGGGCTCAGCGTGGCCATTGGAACCTCTACATAAGACAAAAGAGCAGGAAAGAAAAGGAGTTGGGGATGGAGAGAGGGTAGGAAGGCGGTGGAGAAAGAAGTGAACTTAGGATTTCTGACCAACTCTTGTTTATCCATTTAAAACACAGGGCACGCAACAAGCCCTACAATGAACAAGGAGAAGCAGCCAAACACACACAACCACCAGAGAGTAAAAAGAAAGATGCACCGGGAAAAGAGTTCAAATTCAATCTCCCTGTCCCTCTCTGTTTCTCCGGCTTTCATTAGGGCACACTCACCCCAATCACACAGTAAGACAAAGAGACAGAGTTCAACACAGTGATGGTTACACTGATTACCATTGCATGTCTATAGCAGGCCAGGCACTAAATTGATTGGACACAGTCTGAAGCCTCTGTCAAAGCAAAGACACTGGTGACTCTGTGTGTGTCTCCAGCTTTGACCAGGAGGTGACCTGGGTATGACCAATCAGCCTGAATAAGGACCTCACCACCATTGTCCCTGACATATAAACTCTGTTGGTAGTGAGAAGAGGAGCACAGAGAGGAGAGGGGAGAAATAGGCATTGACAGCTGCTGCAGATAAAACTGAAAAGATTTCTTATCAGCTTCAATCCTCTAACCTCTTCTGTCCGTCAGCAAAGCCCTTATCTGCAGAGAAGCCCACTCAATCACCCTGAGATGCAGTAAAAACCAGTCATCTTGCTGGTGGCAGGCCAGCTAGCGTATCAGATTCAAATATCTTAACAGCCTCTCAATGAATCCGCTTCTACAGCCACCTCAACCATCTGCAGGTTACATTAAGCACACCAGCACAGTGATATGGACACATCCCTGACCATGCCAACCTTACAATTCAGTATAAAAAAATATCTACAAATCTTTTAAAGTTGTTCTTCTTAAAAAATATAAAATACTAGTACCTGAAAGGTCGCCTTATCAACAAGTGGAGATAAGGAGTTTAAAGTAATTAGCTGAACAAGCTGTATTCGACAATTTATCCTATATCTCTAAAAAGAATACTATGAAGTGCCTTTCTTAACAGAAACCCATAAAAGGTCCTATTTTCAGTTGTCAAAAGCCACGTAGCAAACACAGCAAACATGTGGTAGTAGGTGCTGTGCTCAGATATATCAGAACTGAATGATCTGGGTATGGATGCAATATGCTATGTTTGGTGGAAATCAGCTAGAACACACTACCTACCCAGTTAACCATGGTGGTGGGAGCATAATGGTATGAGAATGCTTTTCATCTTTGCCCCACACATTGTTTGATACTGCCATGTTTTGTGAAGCCCTCGTTGCTCTGGTTCCAACTAAGGTATTTCTGTAGGTGTTGTACTCATATTTAATTGGCATAATATAACTGTTCCCCTTGTTCTTAGCCCCATAAAAGATTAATTTACTGCTTGCTAGGTGTTTGAACAAATTTTTCTGCCAATCTGAAGTATCCTAAATTAAAGTTAACTGTAAGGATCTGAAGGCACAGCTTGAAGTCAAAGTTGTATTTTTTAGCTGATTGATTTTTCAAGAAGATGGGCTCCTATTTACCATCTATTGTCTGTCATAAATTTGTATTCTTTTATGATTCAATTATAACACCAGAATGTATTTTTGTCTGTAGCATAATTAGTATTTTATTTACATAGATCTTAAATTTTAATAAAACGAGCGGAAATAGCCTTTTCAGGATGCACCAGGAACATTAGATATGCTGATTTGAGTTTGCATTATTTCTTAAAACTTAATGCCAGCTGCTTTTATTCATCTAAACCAAGGCTTTTTCAGTGGAACATATTAACATAAAAGGCTTTTAGTTGTAAAAACTGTAAATAAAAGGCACCTACTCTTTGTTGGATTCTTTAGTGGTGATTTGTGCATTTTATTCGTGTCTTACTCAAAAAATGTCCCTCTTGCTTTTTTCTCAAGATGATTTTGAAGTTTGTTGCTTATTTCCTGTAAACAATGACTTGAATGTGGAAAAAGTGATTTAACTAAAGCTAAGAATGTCTCATCTATTAAGCAATGTTAAATAAATATAATTAACTTTACATATATGCCATTTGACAGTTTGTTGCGGCTTTAACCTGTGAATATTGCCGCTATTCACCTGGAGCATGTGCTGTGATACACAAAGTTACCTCTGTCACAGAGTACTTCAACATCTTTGCTGGAAGTGCCATTGCTCTCAGCTATTTTGATCGGTCACAATAGAGAAAAAACACAGAATCTGTGATTTTTAAGAGTAGCAGACACTAAGTCTGTAAGTTTGTTGTTTGTCTTGTTTGTTTAAACATAGTGAAACAGCTGCTGCTCTCGAAGAGGGATAATAGAAAAATGGAAAGTATAAACGTCAGGGATTTGTAGAAACAGGCTCATTACTGCTTTCTTTTTGGCAGACAGATTGTCACCTGGAACACCAATCATCGGGTCATTTAGTTTGATCTGCTTCCTTTGTTTATCTTTTAGTTTCATCCATGCATATCTTTAAGACACTGACATTTATTTTTTCTGTTTTGATCCTAGCCATTTATTTATTTATGCTATTATAACAAAACCTGTTCACAAAAGACAATGTCAGCTATGGTTAAACACTAAATTAATGTTATAGACAGCCACAGTTCTGTTTTCTGGTAACAGTATGGCAAGCCAATTCATTATATAATACTACACCACATATTCATTTTAGAAAAATTCCAAATTCCCCAGTGAAAGTGAACATTTCAGTTATCCAGAATGCTGTTGGCTCTATCACACTAAAAATGTCACAAGTCTCAAAGATCGTCCTTAATGTCTGTTATGCTTTTTTTCTTTAAATATCCATAAGTATATTTGTCCTATCTAGACTGATTAAAATTTACTTGGAGAAATTCCGAAATTTACATTTTAGATACATGCCTTTCCACTTTTCTCTACCATTAGTTTTATTTTAGTCAGTCAGTCATTTTCTACCGCTTATTCCATAGTGGGTCGCAGGGGAGCTGGTGCCTATCTCCAGCAGTCTATGGGCGAGAGGCGGGGTACACCCTGGACAGGTCGCCAGTCCATCGCAGGGCAACACACAAACAACCATGCGCACACTCATTCACCCACCTAAGGGCAATTTAGAGTGACCAATTAACCTAACAAGCATGTCTTTGGACTGTGGGAGGAAGCCAGAGTACCCGGTGAGAACCCACGCATGCACGGGGAGAACATGCAAACTCCATGCAGAAAGACCCCCGGCCGGGAATCGAACCCAGGATCTTCTTGCTGCAAGGCAACAGTGCTACCAACTGCGCCGCCGTGCAGCCGTTTTATTTTATTGTTACTTAAAAAAATACTGTTCCAGATATTTGAGATAAGATTTTTCACATCTAAAAAAAGGAAATTAAATTGTCTGCTGGCATTTGTAATTTTAATTTTATGACCAGCTGAAAATTATTATCAGAACTGAGTAATTGTAATAAAGATTAGTACTGTATACAATATTGTCACAATATTAACACTTGGCAGCAGGTAATTTTAACACAAAACCGGAGAAATAAAAATATTTGACAAAAAGCAATCCTACAGAAGATAAAATTTAAGTTTCTCCTGGTTAGACTATTTTTTTTTTCAAAAATTTGCAATGCCGTTCTAAATAGAAAGAATGTACACTGAATATCTGAAGCCTACAAAAAACAATATTCCTGAATGAGAAAGAGTGATGTCTTTTGTTGCAAGAAAAACATGCATTTCATTTAAATGAAATGTTGATTGTTGGTTTAATAAAAAGCATCTCGTTTGATCTAAAAATAGATATAGATATTAGTTAGGTTTGATTGTATGTTACACAGCCTCCCATAGAGGTGAAGAAAAACATTTAGGGTGGATATGATCCCTCTAGACCCTTATGTGCTTCAGCTATGCAAAAAGATTGTTGTATTTCTTTACACACGCTAAATGTTGTCTTATTCAGAATAATCCAATTGTCCAATAAAGATGATTCACTTAATAGCTTTGATCAGCTAAGCTCTTCAGTTCTTAGAGCTGCTTATAAACCATTTACTGTAAAAAACACTGCTCTTAGAGGACAGCAGTATACCTTATACAGCAGTATACCTTTACAATTAACCCGTGCTAGTCTGCGCTGCCATTTAAGGCTTGTGCCTACATGTTGTTTTCTTGTTTGAAGACAGAAAAAGGGGAATGATTGAGGGGCAAAGTCATTCCAGCCAAATAGATGAAGTGACAGCGAGACAGACAAACATAAAAAGCAGACAGATGAAAACAGAAAACCCATGCACACAGGTCTGGTAATGGGTCTGCTTCCATTTCCGGACCACAATAATAAAGCTTTTTCCCCCAGATATTCACATTTGTGCAGGGCCATTCTGAGCTATAGGTAAACTATGCTGTGGGCTCTGGCAGGCCTTGGGCTCTATAAGAGATTCAGTTTCTTAAAGAAATGGTTATAAATGCACCAGTTGTACACAAATATGGGTGTAAATTAGAAAATTATCAAAAATTTAATTTTTATAGTAATTCAGTTTAAAAAGTAAAACTCATTGATTATATACATTCATTAAACACAGAGTGATCCATGCCAAACATTTACTTCTGGTAATTTTGGTGATCAAGGTTTACTACTAATAAACATCTTAAACTCATCTTCTCAGAAAAAAAGAACAATACATAATACAGATGAAGGCTTTTTCAACCAGAGGTTTTTCTTCCACTACACTTTCCATAAATATGCTTGGATATGGCACTCTGTGGAAGATCTTTTGTGTCTTACCCTCCTAGTGGAGGGTGTCAGTGACTGTCTCCTGGGCAACTTTCATGTTCAGTGTGTTCCTTAATTTTGTAGGTTACAACTGTCACAAACATAACATTTCTGTGTAAACAACATTTTTTGGACACTATATAATAAGATATATTAATATTAAACATATTAATAAGAAACTGATATTTGTGTTTTCATCAGCTGTAAATTATTGTGTATAGCATTAACCCACATAAATGCTTAAAATACATCACTCTTTGCATAATGATGATATATACAGCATGTTTTAATTTTTGAATTGGAAAAGGGCTCACAAATTCTTCTCAGGTTCTGCCAACCTTGGGCCAGCTCTGTAAACTTTGCAGACTTCAGCAAGCCTACAAAAACCCTAAAAATTCAGAATTTTAGATTAGCAAGTAAGGCACGTAGCTGGAAGAAGAGTGTTAGAAACAAATTATGCAGCGTTGAGTAGTTCATAAGTTTTATGTGCCAGTTTTATTGTTTTAGACAGTGTGAGCCTTTTAACACCTGCCGCTGTTTGAACTCCAACATTTTTTATGTGTCACACAGTGGATTAGATTTTATATTGCATGAGCAGGGCTGTAGTAAACTCAGAACGGTACATCTATAATAAATTGCATCGGTCAGCCGCCTTTTCAGCAAGTTTTTTAGAGTAGATCTCCGGCAGTATTCAGTCGGTGGATGCTAACAGATAGAGATCAGTGTCTGCTCGGCCCCGGGGCTTCACTGGGTATTTCCTCTCTTTTGTGCCTCCCTCACAGTGTCAGTCAGAAATGGTCAGGCACACAGACACAGGGACACACATGAATCAGACAGACAAATGGAAAATGAGAAATACAGATGAGGCACAACAACCAGCAGTTTGGCCAGACTGAGAGGTCCTTTGGTGTATCACAGTTAGCCCTGAGGCATCATCTGGCACTCCTTCCCCTCCACGTCCTCCTACTCATATGTCACTCTACCGGGGGTCCCCTGCCCACCTCTCCAGGGGCCCTGTTGTGACTATGCTAATGCTAAAAATAAACTCAGTTAATGGAGGGGATGCAGAGGGGACAGATCAATAGGAGTTATCAATGACATTGTTAGCTTCCTGTAAGGGAACTTATTGTTTGTGTCCTGAGTGTCCTGATGGCCCTGGGCTATTTCTGACCAGATAGTTTACACTGTCACCACCGACATGGCAATAATTCTTCCAGGTTTATGATTTTGTTTTTTTAGATCTAGCAGATAAAAGTCCAGCTGAAGCACAAATATATTTTTGAGCAAGAAAACCTAAAAATCTTTAAATTATGAGACAAAAATTACATGTGGCCTTTCCATTGTTTTTCAAAAAGATACGTAATTTTAGAATGCATGATTCTGACACAAAAAGAGCTTTCGCAGCAAAGTTTCTCTAAAGTTGATGATGATAAAGCACACGTAACAGCAGGTTGCAACAGCCACTTGTTGTAAACATTAAACAGAATAGTTACAAAAAAGACCATTCTAATGGGAATATGTTGCTATGTGGATGCATAGCTAGTTATTGGCAACACAGAAAAGAAGGGAGTAAGCACTTTTAATCCCTGCACCCCCACCCCAAAATTGGGAAAGACTTGTGTACAAAAGTAGGTGAAGAGGATGGATCTCTTCTCATGGACCAAAAATGGTCTCTGTGTTAAAAAACTTTTTGCATCAGGGTTATTAAACAGTGTTTTTGCATTAGACCATAGTCTTTTAAATAAGGAACCACCCAAGGTTAAGGGCCATGGACACAACACAGTTTGTGCCAGGGCTAGAACTGTAAGCTCTGCAGAAATCAGCAGCCACAAGAGTCAGGCACACCATGGATGTTGGTTGTGGGAAAGCATAACGTTTCTTATGTAACTTAAATGCATAGTGTTATTTTTTGTGTATCTACTGTCTCTGCTGATTACCACAGCTTGTGCTTTCAAATTAAACCAATAATCGCTCTCTCCAAATGTTAGTACCACATGTTCAGCCACAATAATTAGCGGCAGCAGGAAATCATTTTTGTTAGTGTTTGAGCCAAATAAATAACTGCAACAATTTTAGATGAGTTTTTTTAAATTCCTTTTCAGTATTTAAATGTTTAGCATTAGCTTGAAGTGGGTTTTTCCCCAAAATGACATTTTGTAGTGAGAAAGTTATCTACAAGCAGACCCATAGAGTGTAAGGATCACTGCTGCTATTTTTGCAATGTTCAGAACTTTTTTCCATACGCAGCTATTTATTATTACGGCTAAATATATGTCGATTGGGCTTTAAAATCTCAGAGCCAGTCTTTTGGGTCTACAAGTTACAACCCTTATTGGACAGATATCCTAAATCTTCACCTTCATAGTGCTTGCACAAGTGGGCTATTTTGCACAACTGAAAGGAACGGATGTACAAATTATGATTTTCACAATTTAAAAGAATTATACGGATAATGTTAATTAATGTCCAAAATAATAAACGCTGTTTCATTTGTAACAAAATGAAATGCAAACTCTAAATAATCGTTAAGAGATTTTCAATTTTAGTCTGATACTTATAGGATGCAAAAATGAAAAAAGAACAAGGGTTGGTCCAATGCAGACATTCCCAGACAGGTCAAGCTGTAATTCGACCCTGTCTATGAACAGAAGAGAGTCCAAAAAAAGAAGATTCATGAAAAATTCATGCAGGGCATATAAAGCAGAGAGGAATAAAGTGTCAATGAACTGCTGACATTTATACATTCAAGCATGATAAACATTCCCTTATGCCAGCACATAAAATGCATAAGGTCTGTAGGAGTCTGCCCTGCAGTGAGAGAAAACTTCTAGATAAGGTCCATAATACACTTGTTCATAAATCTCTACACTGTTACAAAGTTATCTGCTAGTTATGCAGAGACATTATTCCCAACAGGGGAAGCATACTGCATCTTTGCACTTTTTAGTAATTTTTTACAGTTAAGTGGATGTAAAAAGACTTTATTGTTCTTGTAGTTCTGTAAGTTCAGTGTTTTCGTGCAGCTCGCTATAAATACAGGAGAAAATGAAGAGACTTGATGAAGAGAACATGATAATGCCAGGATAAAAGGAAGTGAACCTGCTGAGTGAGAACATGTCACCACTGTTAAAGGACAAAGTACAGATGATCCTTTTTACACTAAACCTACAGCAACTAGAGACTCATCAATGTCATCTGTGTGTTAAATTATGTAGATGTACCTCTTGATGAAAATATATTCTGTAAAGTGTCCTTTCTAAGCCAACTTGCAGGCATTTCAGATTATTTGGCCCCTAAGGGCATCTCAAAGAGCTTTCTATTTTATACAAATCATACAAGTCCAATAAATCCCTACAGCATGTAGATATACAAAGGTGCCACTGCCACTTTTGTGGCATAAAGCAGCATAAAACATCAACTCTCAAAGTGTGTGTGCTTGCTTTCCCTTTTTTCTCATTTCTTTGGACACTGATGTGTAGGACACTGCAGCTTCCTCTGCTCCTTTTGTGTGTGGGGGGTGAAATTAGAATATACAAGCTAAGCACAGCTCTGTGTAATTGAAATAAAGTGTGGGCAGCATTTTCTTTGCAGCCTGTACACACACACACACACACACACACACACACACGTGACAGCAGATACGGATAACTGATAACTGCAGAGGCTGTTGTCGTTGTGTGAATTGTGTTCTTTGTACAGTTATTCTCTTAGGTGATAACAGAAAAGCTCCCTTATTGACTCATATATTCCCCACACCCACTGTGAACTGACAAAACACTTAGCACATTTGGTTCAAAGTACCAATTCTCAGCCTGCATTGAAACACCAACACGTCTCTGCAACACACAATTAACACAGCACATTAACGCAGAAAGGAAGCAAAATATTAGAAAATGAAGAACTTTGTAGAAACACCTCGATCAAGGTAGCTGGTAGCATGTGTGTTGTCTCCAGATGCTGAACAGCTTGTGGATGTTTTTCCAGTTCCTGTCTCTGTCTACCTGTGTATGTGTGCGTGTGTGTGTGTGTGTGTGTGTCCTCACCACAGTTAGGTAGAGTCAGTCTTGAAAGTGGCTTGCGTGCTCCTCCATCCTCAATGCAGCGCAGCTCCTGAGTGTCCGCTTCCTCTCCTAACCAGAGCTTGATCCACATGTTCTCACAGGAGCAATGCAAAGGGTTTCCTGACAGGATTCTGGAAGCACACAAACACACACATAGTGAAGAACCCTGACAAAGACTGAGTAACGACAGACTAAAAGCAAGCAAATTGTAACTTTCTGACCTCTGGTTTCAACCAGCCTGAAGAAAAACTCAAATACTTCAGGTAATTTTTTTCTCTACAAGGTCACATCTTGTTTGCAAGCTAATTAAAAGGTTTCCATTATTGCATCACTGTGACCTTCGACTCGTAAAGTAAAGAATGGGTAGAATGCCTTTATTTTATACAGCAATTAAAGTAAAAATGATTTTGACCATCACATGTTAGACTACTCTGGGTCTTCATCAGCGTATTTGCCTGTTGTGCCAACTGCTCTTCTTTTTTTACACTAACAAACTGTTAAAGTTAAAAAACTAACAAAAAGTACAACTTATAAAGTAATTTTAAAAAAAACGACAAAATGTCAGCAAAAGAAAAAAAGCAGTGAGTGTAAAAAGGACCCAGCTGCAGTGCTACAAGTTCATGCTCTTCAGATCAAAATAGTTGTCTTTAGAGTAAAATCTGGAAACAATCTCATTTTAGGATATGGTTACACCGTTCACTGATCACTTTATGGGTGGGTATTATTGTGAACTTGATCACCATTTTCATTCATGTAGACAAGCATAGAAAGTTAAAAATTAATAACTGCAAATTGTTTTAACTACAGCTATGGAAAGCATGAGGGTATCACTTCAAAATTCCTATACTCTTGTCACACTATAGCATTACCATACAATATGCACCACTGCAAAAAAGTGACACAACTGTGTCTCAAATATTGCAGCAATGACCAAACAATAAGATAATCCCATCGATGCTATATGGATTCTTTATGAACCTCAGCATGCCAGATGCTAGAAACTGAAACAAAAATTCATGGCGTGACCGAATTTCTTGTCAATTTGGCTAATAATTTTCTAACCATTTGGGAGAACTCATATAACATTGAAACTCATCTCCCAGGTGTTCAGTTGATTCTTCATTTTGAAAAAGGACAAAAATAAAGTACCATAATGGCACAAGTAACATACCAGGTCCTGACACAGCAGAACACTGTGAATTCCACACCCTTGATCCCAGTACAGAAGCACTATTCACACTGGGAGCATTTCACAAACAACACACACAATTTAAAGACATGGCAGGACTTCATGATCCACAAAATCCTTCACCTTCTCATTCTTAGAACCCCATAAATGCATTTTTCCATACACCAGCATACTCAGCAACTTAGTGTTCTTTGGTTTTACTATTTATAGGCATTTGGCTATAATTTGAATTTTTGAATTATTTGTTACAGTAACTGACAACGTTTAACCCATAGAGAAAAAGACATACAATCAATATAACAAAGATGTAGTTTTTTCAGAGTTGATATTCATTTTTAAACAATATAATACCAATGTTTTACCTTAGGATGAATTTAGAAATCAATGTTTAAGGGAATAACCAATTTTTTAAATGGACCTTGGAATGCTGTCAGTCTTACACATTGGTTGGGTTCAGGTAATCACTTAATCTGTACCTCATTAAGTAGAATAATGTGTGCTTGTGTTGAAACGTATCAGACATAAAAAATGAATAGTGGTCATACATGTAGAGATGATGAATTGAAAAAAATCTGCAGTGGTCTCTACTTTTTTTTCCCAGAACAGTATTTGAAATTTGGGAATCACAACTTTCAGAAATAATACAGTAAAATAGTTAATAATTAAATGTATTTGATAAAACAGCAACTTTGTCCTTAAACAATGTGGGGTTGGAGGGCTTATATTTCCGTACTTCTCTGTAAAGGCTAGCTTGCTGTTTTTCCCCCGCTTTCTGGCTTTAACTTTGGAATGGGTTAGCTTATTATGTTTCTACTGAGAGACCGAGAGAAGCTCTTTCCAGATGTTGCTATTCTTTCTGCAGACAGATATGAGAGCTTTATCAATCCTGCTGATCTAATTTTCCTTCAGAAAACCCAATTACAGTTTTCCTGCAAGTGCAAAACAGCTCATTTAAGACGATTATGGGAAGTTCAAAGAAACTGTCAGACATAATCAGACACTATGAAGTAACTCAAAATGGTTTCTTTGGCCACACATGGGATATATATTTTACAACTCACTATAGTATCTAAACACTTCTCACAACAATAACAGACATTAATTCTGATCGGTATTTCATGAGCCATGCTTGTTTGGAGGTAGATGGCACAACAATCAGTCACAGCCTGATTGTGTTTTGATCAAACATCTTTGCAGCCTAAATCTAAGTTTTAAAATAACTGCCTAAGGATTTGTTTAAGGTTGGCAAAAAATAAAATCAAAACTTAAGTTGACATCAGGAATCCTATATGCACCAATTTAAAGCAGATAGACACTAAGAAGGTGATGGTGAAAGCTTCTGTTTACTCACAGATATGAGATGTTGAGGTGTTTGAATATCCTCCAGGAGAGGGATGACAGGTTGTTGTCTTTCAAATTCCTGGAGATTAAACCATGCATAAGTAAATGGCATTGAATATAAACAAAACAAAAATAATTAGGAAAAACTTTATTAATTCCTTAATAATTTAGATGGATTATCTTGCTCAGATTCTTAATTTTGGGCCTTCATGTGCTTTCTTACCTCCTTTCTTACCTTAATTAATGATTCATTTCTTTATATTAGAAATATGCCTTTATATATTACAATAATATATAAGAACTATATAATAGTATACAATTCTATTTTCACATCAGCCATAGATGCAACAAACTGTAAATTAAATATTTGCTTTTTTATACAATGACAATTCTTGAACCCATTTACATAAAACGACCCTGACAAATTAGCCCACAAACAGTAAAGAACATATCTGCACAGTATTTGTCATGTTAATAGAAAGAAAGGAAAAAACACCTTTACTTACAGATACTGTAGCTTTAAATTGCTCTGAAATGCCAGCTTTGATACGTATGTCAGCCTGCTGTTGGTCACCGTTCTGACACAAAACAAACAAACATATCAGTATCATTAGAGTTTTTGGGAACATTAAAAACATTAAACATGATATTAATATCAAAAGCAGGAAAACACACATACATTTAATTTAAAAAATGGTGTGTAAATACCATCCTCAATGATCAAAGGAAAAACATGTATTGGCAGCAGTTAAATCCTTCTTATAATTGGTGATCAGCTTTTTGCATGTTTCTACTGCTATCTTGAAGATTTATCTTTGGTGATGAGCTCATTGAGATTGGAAGACCTCCTTGCCATCAACCTTATCTTTAGCTCTGTCCACCAATTCTCTAAGAGATTCAAGTTGGGACTCTGGCTGGACCGCTCCACAACATTAACATAACTTTCAGTCAGAAGAAACGTGGGTAAAACTAAAAGTGTCCAAAATTACTTTAAACCTAAATCTGCCAGGGCTATGAATAATATTGAGCTTAAATGTTTAAGATGGCCTATTGAAACTTCCTGGTGTAAAACAACAAGTGCACTTTATTTTTTAAAGAACCAAGTTTGTTTAGAGGCCATCCTCATAAAAAAGCTCTAGGAAATTGTTGGGAATGTTGGGAATCTGTGTTGAGATATAAAAGCTTATACTTTTTTGTTCATAAGCAGCTACTTTGTTGGTCTTTAAGAAATGAGCAAGAAATATTGAAAATATGAAGTAAAGTCTTTTAAGTAAAGTCTGTAACACAAAGCTGGCTCTCAACTGTTGAAGGTTTTGTGGGACTAGTGGCCTTTATTCTTTAGAAGCTCATAGGCTTGGGCATCAATTCTGGAGAATTGATTGGAAACGGGACTAACATTACGATTCTCATGGAATTGTTCAAATTTTTAATTTTGACTCCTAGTTTAGATATCTATTCAATTGAGAGAAGAAGCCTTAACTTTAATAAAATGCTCAGTGCAACACTTCCAACATGATCAACGTGATTAAACACGTCCTGATTCATGGTGTTCCACCGGCCCTTTTCCACAGCTTATACCAACATTGAGGCAGCTAACAAGTTACACTGGACCTAAAAGGGTAGGTCATCTTAAATGCAAATACCCAGCTAACGTCAGCCCATGTATTTTTTCATAGTCAAACTACTTGAAATTGCTCACGTTGGCCAGACTGTTGACCAGACTCCACAATGTCCAACTAAATTAGCTCTGAGGACCCCGCTGCATGGTGGGTGAACCAACAAAAGACTTATCCTTTGCTGTCAGATCTCACTTTCTCATATTTATGCATTCAAGCTTCTTCTACACCCAGCAAACGTGTGTTCTCCACTGCAGTGTTCTCCACTGTTCAGAAAGCTCAGATATACTGCCTGAGAACGTTGATATGGTCATTTGCCTCAACAATAACTGTTTCTGATTAAATCCTATACCTGCTGTAAATCTGGACTGGGTTGAACAAGCTGTTCGTCTTTGTTTGATATTCAGCACCAGGTTAGCCCATCAGTGGGAGCTCAGTAACATGTGTAAGTAACTGCAGCATCAGACACTGAATATGTGAAAATGTGTTTAGTGAGGTTTTCAGAAACAAAGCTCTGTTATGAAAGTGTACCCCTGTGAAAACTTGAATATAACATTTATATTCAAGTTTATAGGTTTGATATTGAAATACTGGCTGAAAATAGCCCTGTGAGAAATCCTTAGTAAAGTTAACAAAAAGTAAAAGGTTTATAGAATTAAAATTCATAGAGAAGTTCAGACCTGTTCATCCAGAAAGATCTCTGGTTAGCTAGCTCATTTGAACCATGTAAACTTTTTTGACCCTGCCTCTTAAAAGAACCAGAATCGAGAAGCGATAGGAACTGGAATCGAAATAAGTAATCACAATCGGAACCGGAATCGTTCAATTTCAAACAATGCCAAATCCTGGTACCTAAACAGAAAAGGGCAGAGAGAGCAGGGATGCATGTACCAAATGGGATCTGAACTGGGGGAGAAGCTGCATTGAGGACTGCAGCCTTTGAGCCACATGGTACTACAAGTTTCTGTGAATTTAGGGTTATGCTACAGCAGGTCCACCCCCACTGAAAACATGTGCTTGGTATCAATTTCTTAATCCAAACAAAAGGGTTTTTTATTTTATCTTTACGATTTGGGAGATTAGAGATAGAAACTAGAGTGCCTATGCAAACAACAACACAAGAAAAGTTTATAAACAAGTTTTTAACAGCCCCAAATTTCATTTTTAATACTTTTAATATGATGAGACGTATATGTTTAATAACACTGTTAAAATAAAAAAAACACAGCAATTGTTTTTATATCATACACATTGACAAGTAAATGTTGTTTCTCAGGTAGTATAATGTCATAAAGGACTCACAGGTTCCTGAGGTTTTTGTAGTGGTGCAGGTCCTTGTCATTAATGGAGGAGAAGCTGCTATGGTTTGCGATGTAACTGTCAGGGGATAGAAGCGTGCATAACACAAAGATAACTTGTTAACATGAGGAAGCACAAGCAGGAACTTGTCAACAAGACGTAAACATGTTAAGCCTGCATAAACAGAGATCATGTTTTTAAATAAACTTTTTCAAGGATTGCAGCTGATGCACATCACACAGGAAAACACTGTTGTAGCTTCTCAGAAAGCAAGGAAGCAGAATGGTTTCTCGCCTCTTTTCCCTTAGCAGCATCTGAGCAAAGCACTTGACCCGCTTGTGTTTCAGGGGCCAGCAGGAGACGGTTTGCAAGCAGCAATGTGCATGAAAAGAACTGGGCGAGCATTTTTTGAAAAGCAGCATATGTACTTCTCATATATTACAGCTCTGGGATTAGATGTCTAAGAACATTTCAAGCTAAACAAAACCCTAGGAGAGAACTTAAGAATGAGCTATTTTACTGACATAACAGAGTCATAGCAGTGCTAGCTGTATGGCTCAAGCCCTCAGGCAAAAAACAATTTCCAAGTCAGAAGATTTACAAAAACTATTATGTTTCCTTCAGCCCTGATAAAGAATCATCTAACTGTTTAGGTGTTTGGCACTTTTTAAGTGTAAAAAATGTTTATTTTACATTATGCACAGGAACAGAAAAGGCGTTCAAAGACTGTAATTGCAACATATAAGGTTTAGTTTACACGACTATTGTTGTGTTCTATCACCTAAAACCTTCTCCAAATCCACATTATTTTCCATCAACTCTCTGTTGTTATTATCTGTTGACATTATTTGATCTTTCTCGAAACTAACTAATGAATATAGACCCTGATCAGGCATAACATCTCTTCTTCAAGCAGAGGTGAACAGTGCGTCCTCAACGGTAATGTGCAAGACGGCAAAATAGGCAAGTATAAGCGCAAAGGGGGCAGTCAGAGTGTTGCCACAACCTTATGCTTAATCCGTGTATATGTGCTTCTCAAAGTTAATTTCACAAGCTATGACTCAGAAGAAATTTCTGAATAGTGTTGTTACAATGAAGCTACAGAGGTTTTAACACTACCAAGGTTTTCTGTTTGGTAAAATATCTTTGAAATTAGGTATATAAAAAACAAATGAATTATTCAGTGCCTCAGTGTAGGCAGATAGACTTCAGTTTGCTAATTATTACTTACTTTATGTATGTATATATAATTTTAAATGTAAATTGTGCTTTCAGAAAGGCTATAACCGGGCATTTTATACATAATCCAATAATATTATACTAATTTTGCAAACTTGCATACGTTATTGCGGCGAACTGCATTTAAATATGTTTGACTAAGCGACTGCAGTTTGCACAAGCCCGTCAGAAATTACACTTCACAGCCAACTGTATTTGAGTACAAGAGCCTAAATTGGACTGGCATCTCATTATATTTTGACCAACTGCTGACATCTCGAGGAATATTCCCCCAAACAAAGGAAATCGGGACATCTCAGCAATTAACGGACAAGTTACACCATCTTCACGGCTTTTGGCAAGGTCGTTTTAGGTTCAAACTGTCGCCAAGCACTCCATGATTGCTTCTCATGCTCATTTAAACAGCCTCCAAGGCTTCTCCAAGGCCGGTGATAAGGTTTGTTTCTATCCAACCAAAGTCATATTATCAAGGACGTTTTTACCTTTGCCGAAAAAAAAGCTCATTTTCAGATGACCTCATCTAAAATGTAATTTACATGGCTCCAAAACCCAAAAAGCCAAAGAAGGATCTCGTCTTCAAAAATGAGCAAAGATATTCAGTCTGAGTAGAAAATTGCCGCTTAAACAAATTCCCCTTCAGCTTCAATTCTCTCATCTTAGTTCAAACAAACTCATATTAGCCATCTTGGGAAGTGTCTGTGCTAATATTTGGACTGTGGTGTCTGATGAGAGCGCAGCCGACTACACGCACGCAAACATAGACTGTGGTGGACTGTTTATTATGTATAAACTCTGTCAGAAATTAGATTTGTTTTAAATAGACATTTTGTGCATGATGATTGATGCGCCTCCTGATTGCTATAAGTGTATTAAGCAATGCATGCACATGAATCGTGCAAGTAGAAAGGTCTGCTGCTTACATTCTTGGACAATCTGAAACAATAAAGCCGCATTAGACTCGTGCATGAGGTTACGATTCGTTGCATGAAATGGTTTTTAAATCCCCCTCCATCCTGGCTCCTTATTTGCTGTCCGAACATCACCAAGACAGGATCCTTGAAGGGCGAGCGTTTCTTTAATTGTAGGAAGGGCAACGCAGCCGCGACTAAATGATTTTTCAAATAAAATAGGTTAGGCTGAATGGGGATGTGGTTCTGACAGCTTCCACACTCACATGTCGGTGATGTTCTCCATCTCCGCCTCGCTCTGCAGGACCGGGAACGAGCTGATCCCCAGCTCCGGGTCCACGCAGGAGATCCTGGTGCTGCTGCAGGAGCAAGGCGAGGGGCATGCCTCCGCGGACATCCACGGGTCCCCCGAGCCCACCGTCACCCCGACCGCCACGACCCACCACCAGAAGCACTGCCACGAGCCAGGGGTTCCCCACACCGAGGGGAGAGCCCAGATCCCGGGTCCCAAAGCGCACATCTCGTGTGCCAAATCTCCGCTATAAGGCTCGCCGAAAAGCCCCTCGGCCCGGCCCAGGTTAGCTGTAATCAGCCCCGGTTCGGCCAGTCAAAAAGGAGATGGAGGAAGAGAGGTGCGGGATAAAAAGCAGAATCCGATGCTGAGGTGGCAAAAACGGGCGAAAAGAGGCTAGAAAACCATCAGAGGTCTCCGAAAGGACATACGAGACACGGAAAAAGGTGTGAAAAGGATTAGAAGAGCTGCGTTGTCCTCCAGAATCCTCCGTCAGACAGCCAGTCAGTCAAAGTCTCATTGCCACAGGGGCGCTGTGTGCCAAGCAGGATCTCTCTCCCTTCCTCTCGCTCTCTCTTTCTCTCTGTATGCCTCTCTTTCTCTCAGATGTCTCTGACCGGAGCGTCCTCGGCACAATGTTCTCTGTGTGTGGATAAGTGTCTGCTGCTGCTGCTGCTGCTGCTGCTTTTGCTTGGTGCTGGGATAAAATGTGCGGCGCGCAAAGATAAAGGCTGCGATGAGGACAGATGAAGGAGGAGACGGGGAGAAGGGAAAGGATGAGAACCCACATCAAAGCAGATCATGTATAAAGTGAGACACCATTGATCTCTGTTAAAAAGGCGATGTTCCTTGATCTGCTTTTAGGAAAATCTGGGGACACTGTTGGAATATTTCACTGCTTAAGGCAAGGCGAATGCATCCACGAAGCTGGATACACTGGTTGGTAATGAACAATCAGCCGTTTTGACTTAAGTTTCTCTACTTTCTGAGTGTACAGGTCCAAGAATGTTTGGGGACCTAATAACAATTTGATTTGGGAAACCTCTTTTAGGCATAACCCAATCACCCACCACAGCACCCCAAATGGCTCTTAATTGCCCAACACCGATCGTGTGTCTTAACACTCCATTCATGGTTGACCTGCAAACCATAATACAGAGTTAACACCTGTGACGTGGCAGAATGGGGCGGCGGTCCCAATTTTCGAGAAAGAGGACTGGAGAGTTTGATCCCACTATCAAGGTATCACACTTCACAGCCTCCCTGGGAAAGGCAAAACAGTTTTAATTGTATTTATGAAAAAAATATTAAGCATCACACAAAAAGAAATGATTACAAATCCAAATTTAAAACAAATAAAAAGCTAAGACACGATAAAGCTGAACTGATGGAAAAATCTTCTACTTTTATTGGAAAAGCTGTGGTAATTAGTAAGGTGCTCAGTGTAAAGTGTCCTGATTTAAAGAAGCAATTTCAGGTTTTTAGGCAGTTTGTTTCAGAGCTGAGTAGCATATAAACTAAATGCTGTCTCCCTTTGTTTAGTTCAAACCTGGGAACAGTGAGTGAACAGGTTTCTCATGACCTGAAGGATCTTTAGTTCCATACCTGCTCCATACCCTAGCTCCTTTTCGGGGCTTGTTGGTTCTTGTTTACCCAAAGCCAGAGCTGTGTCCACATTCACAAAAATAAGCTTGGTCTCAGTCCAGGTTCCCCTT
The DNA here is from genome assembly GCA_036173005.1 of Crenichthys baileyi. Lineage (NCBI taxonomy): Eukaryota > Metazoa > Chordata > Actinopteri > Cyprinodontiformes > Goodeidae > Crenichthys > Crenichthys baileyi. Next base: position 282,988 of record JAHHUM010001231.1, on the reverse strand, counting down.
TTGTCATGAAACCTGTTTGTGGCATTCATAGGCAGGCGCTCAAGGCATGGTTTGGGAACTAAAAGGTCTCAGCTTAGTATTTATTTTTATCTTTAGTTTTGTTTTTTGTTTTTTTTTGCAGATGATGTAGTTCTTTTTGCATCTTTAAGCTGTGACCTTCAGTGTGTATTTCAACAGTTTGCAGACGAGTGTGAAGCAGCACTTTAAGTGTGACGGCATGGTTCTCAACCAGAAAAAGGTCATTTGCTCCCTCTTGCTTAGGGGTTAGTCTCTTAGTGGAGTCTCTAGGGGTCTGATTGACGAGTGATGGAACGGGAGATGGATAGATTAATTCAGGCCTCATCTTCAAGAAGGTGGGCCCTGGTCCAGTCTGTTGTGTTGAAGAATGAGGTGAGTCAAAAAGTAAAGCTCTCAATTTACTAGTCTTTCTATGTGACATGAGATATGGATTGTGAAACAGTGAGAGCATGAAATTAGCCTCCTCCAAAGTGTGGATTGGCTCACTGTTAGAGGTAAGATGAGGACCTCTGGGGAAGCTTAATTCAAACAGGCTGCTCATCTGCATCAGAAAGAATCAGTTGAAGTGGTTCAGGTATCTAATCAGGATGTCTCTTGGACTCTTCCTTTTGGAGGTTTTCAGGAGACTCAGAGGTAGATCCCTCTGGGGTGACTATATATATATCCCATCTGGCCTGGGAACACCTTGGGATTGCCTGGAATTAGTTGAAGACTGTTGGTAGGGAAAAGGATTTTAGTGTTTCTCTACCTGGACCTGTTACTCCAACAACCACATTACATATAAGCTTAACAATGGATGGATGGATGGATGGATGGATGGATGGCAGTAAATAAATAATAGTGTCACAATCTGTGTTGTGCAACTGTGTGTGTGTGTGTGTGTGTGTGTGTGTCTTCCTGTCTTCCCGGAGAGGCTTTGCTGGTGGGCGTGGTGTGCAGACTGCGTCCACTGTATCCAATTTTGGCTGGAGTGTTTTTAAGGAGCTGCAGGACAAGCATTCTTCGCCTGATGCTCAACATTGAGTGGTCGTGTGGATCACAACTCCGGATTCACTTCCTTCACCTTCGGACAGAAAACGCTGGAACCCAGCTACCAGCTGGCTCTGCAAGCTCCAATTATCCTCCAGCCTGCCCGCTCTCCAACTTCGATGCCTACGGATTGTGCCCCAAGAACCCCCTCTTGAGATCATCTACCTGGAGATCACAAGCCAGAGAGTCTGGACTAGACAACCAGAGATCGCATCCTTTGGGAGAATTAAAAGGACAGTTTTGCCTCTTGAGATAATTAAACTTTTGAAACTTACCTGTGTCCTAGAGTGATTATGCACGTGGGTCAGGAAGATCAGTTCTAATATAACAAATAGTAATGAATTGCTTTTTCATTTAATCTTTGGAATCCCCTGCGAACAGGAGGCCCAATGCAGCAGCTTTGTTTTCTTGTGCCTTAGACCAGCTCTAGCTGGATAAGATCTGCCTTGAAGACTTTGCTTCATTTTACTGCCTTGAGATCATTGCAGGAATGAAATATAAGAGCCTGTCAATTTAGAGGCTGTACTGTAATTGTCATAATCATTCTCATCAACACTGCGGTTGTCATTATTATCATTTCGTTGTCATGCTGGGCCTCTCTAAACCTGCATACAGTTAATTAGTTCGAATCAAAGCTGTTCAAATTAGGCTCTTTCTTTCTCTCTTTTTTTCGTTCTTTCACTCAAGTGCAATTGTTCAAATCGTGATGAGGGAATATTAAAAAAATATAATGGAAGGTAATATACATGCAAATTTCCGGTTGAACAACATGTTCTGACTCCTAAATGAGCGGACAGAAGCTTAAACGTCCAGCTTAAACTTGCATGTGGTGGCTACAGCAGACAAGAGTGCATGAATGACCAAGAAAGTGGGACTAGTTGCCCCCCGTCAAGTTTTTATCTGGCATCTACTTGACCAAGCGTCACATTTTGAAATCATGAGGTTACATTTAACAATTATATGGGGCTTATAGCTTTACTGGACTTGAATCAATATGTCATCTCAGGGTGGAGGCTGGATGCCAGTCACTCTGCAGCGATACATTTCTTTTAGCTGACTGTATTTCTAATAAGAGTGGATTTGTCTTTAGCACGGTCGAGCCACTGACGGATAAAGCTACTTCTCCTCAATCTGTCACGATGCAGCTGAACGACAGAGGATGGCAGCACATCTGCCTTAGAGCAGCAGCAGCCACCCCAGCATACTGCAGCATGTGAGGAGCCCTCTCCAGTGTCCTGTCTCTCCCCGTGCACCTCAAACATGACGTTTGCGCTGACGCACAGGCCGTGCTGCTGAATAGGCGAGCGTAATTATGGAGATCTGTCTCTGCCTCAGAGTGTACACGTTCTACACAGACAGAACATGGTGGGCGGACCAGTTAAGTCACTGTAACACAAACGGAATACTCCAGTTTCTCTCTGTTCTTTTTGAAATCCGACAGAGGTCGTAACCTGAGTTAAAGGTCTCTGACATTAGAGCAAGCAGTAACCCCTTTCAGCACTTACAAATAAAACATCAATTTAGCATCAAGTTCTGGGTCACAATATGTCACACATGAGGTTCAAAATCATTTCAGGGTATTTACTCTTCGTACCCCAAAGGTTATTCACAATGCATGTTCAATTAGCAACTACAAATTAAAACATAATAACAAATGTCATAGCTTTGTAGAAATTACACTAAATTCCTAAACAGTAAAAACATATTTTCAAAATGGACAAACTAATTATATTTATAACATTGCATTCAAATTGTTAATTTTAAATTAAAATTATGTCTGTATCTGGTACAATACAGACCAAGATCTACATTTATCTGGATCTGTATTTTACAACAGGATGTATTTGTTTCTGTACATAGTGCCCTAAATCCAAAAGCTGCATCACCAATAGAATCTAGCAACCCTTCCACACTAATGGCATCTGCCTTACCTCACCGCATCATTATAAATTAGGGTATGGCACCCGATTTATATAAGGTTTTTGAAACCCAGTCTTGTCCACCTTGTCATTATATTCAGATCTACTCCATCACAGTTGTGAGCTTATTTTTATTAATCAGATTTTTGAACTCTTTTCAGATTTTTTGCATTGCAATCTGAAAACTGATTTATTTGATTTTTTTATACACTCCCAGTATATCAGTTTACAACACTATCCCTGTATCATGATGTCAGGATTACTTCTACTGCTCCAGCACAGTTACATTCAATTAGTTCAATATAATCTCCTATGTTGTTAAACAATAACTTTGAAAAATCCATGTTGTCACAATATGTTGGTCATGTTATGACAATAATTCAAACATTCTATTGCAATGGGCTGACTTGTTTTATTAAAATCATCTATTTCATTTTATCACATATATCAGCTGTGCAGATCATTCCATTGTCACCAGCACAATCACTTGTAAATAATACTGGTGTGCCAGAGTTGGCTGCGTTGTTGCAACATCCTTTCGGTTATCACAGTTATCAGTCTAGTTTTTTTAACAGGACACAATAATCAGATTTTACACAAGGATAACCTTTTTGAGTATAATAAAATGGGGTTTGATGCCACGTTTTGTGTTGCATCGCATTTGCTGCGTTGTTGCATCTGTCATAATAGTCTGTATCAAATGTCTTTAAATCACTTCTACTCTTGCATCACTTGCACATCCTTTTGCCTGATAGTCACTCAGGTTATCATACCTGCCATCACCACCATGTAACTGTATCACAACCATGTGTTTCCATACCACATCATTTTCAGTTTTTATTTCTGGACTACACTTATAATATTTCCTTCAAAATCGTCTTTTGTTCCTCATAATAATCAGTTCTGTAGTTGAAGTAAAATAATTAGTCATTTCACATTACAATCACCTTTATTTTTGAATGACAATCATGTTTTATTTGATCAAATCGCTTGTCTTGATACATCAAAATCAGTTGCTGCAAGAAAGCTGATCAATAGCCATCAGCTTTCTTGCAACTTAATAATGTGTTTCATTGTTGCATCAATTATCTTTGATGCTGCATAATAAACACTGCATTGTTGTCTCAGAATCAGGTATGGTTGTTTTTCAGTGCCTGGTTTTGCTGCTTTGAGATTACATTTGCCATTCAAACAATTTTCTGTGATAAAAACCAAGCATTTTGTTTTATCACAGTCAGTTATGCTGTTGCACAAACATTTATTTGTTTCCTTCCTTTATATTTACATTAATTTATGTTACAGTTGAGGTTTTCAACCATAGATTTATTAAATTTAACTCTTGTTGCATCACAAATACATGTTCAAACACAAATAAGTTTAGTGTCATATGAATTCAGTACTTGGTACATAAAACACTAATCTCACCGGCATTCTCATAATAAACCGATCAATAAAATCTCAAAAAGCGATACAAAAGTTTTAAAATTAATATGGTATAAATACATTAACACACATCACCTAAAAATGATGTTATAAAATTATAGTGTAAGCTCAGTTAACGTCTTAAATAATCAACATTATCTGCAATTATTTAAAAACCACTGTCTTACTAACAGTCACTTGTGTTAATCTCTCATAATGACTTTTGCATGACAGTCACGTTTTGACTTCAGGACTGTTTTCTCTGTTTCTGCAGTAGAATAACTTCATTAGGGTCCTCCCTTATAATTAGTTCAGCCTTTGCTCTTAGCATTTGAAATATAGCTAAATGAAATCACACTTTATGTACGGCTTTTTTAGACTAAAACACAAAAATTAACACGAAGCCAATCTTTAGTTTCTTTGTGTGTTAAAATTGGGGACTCTGTTACAGACAGAGACTGAGACAGTGTTGAGTGAAAACAAAGTTCAAGTCATCATTCTTTCTATTGAATGTTGTTCTGTCTTTCCTGAGAGGCTTTATTTGCCCATGATCTGTGGACAATCAAACCTCAGTCTGTCAGAGCTATTTTCCTGCAGTGACCTTGTTCCATTAAACTTGTGGGCATCAGCTTGAATAACGGTTTATAATGTGGACATGCTGCAGAATGGAGCAGCTTCTTTCTATTTAAAAAGATTGATGGAAAAAACCTCTTTGTTCTGCAATCTCACCCTGTATGTATAAACAGTGACGTTGAAGTTACTTAAGACATATGCAGAAGAGAGCATGAGCCATACAGGTGTGAAAACAAGAAAAAGTTAAAATCATGTCAGATTCTGTGTGCAACAAAAAGGTTATTATTCTCAAGTGTAAATTATATTATCTATCTGTCTAATAACAGAGCAGCTTCCAAGGACTGCTTCTTCCTCTTGATTGCCTGTAGACCTGAGTGAACCTGGTTTAACGTTCATAATGTGTTACTGTGTTGACAAATTATACACCACTGCCCTCTACTGGGTCACCAAAATACCTCAAATATAAATGTATTTACATTTTAAAGACAAAATGTGACATGAATTAATACAGGGCTTTGCTAAGTATTCGTACCACTTGAACTTTTTCACATTTCATGAAATTACAACAACAAACTTTATTTACTTTTACTTTTCAGGGACTTTATGTGATATAGCAGTACAAAGTAGTGCATAATTGTGAAGTGGGAGGATAAATACATGGTTCAAATGTATTCAGTCCCCATTTATACTCATATCCCTAAATAAATTCTAGTCCAATCCATTGCCCTCAGATGTCACCTAAATAGTAAGAACACTGTTAATCCCTTATAAAAAAAATCGATATGACAAAACTGCAAACCTACTCAGACATGGTCGTCCTCCTTACACAGGCAGAGCAAAAAGAGGATTGATCACAGAAGAAGCCAAGGAACCCATGATAACTTGCAGAAATCCACAGCTCAGGTGGGAGATGCTCAAGACAACTATTAGTTCTGCTCTCTACATATATGGTCTTTATGAAAGACTGGAAAAAAAGAAAGAAAGCTTTATTAAGTTCTATTTACTGGTTGCTAAAAGACATGTAGGGGACACAGCAGACATGTGAAAGAAGGTTTTCTGGCCAGATTAGATCAAAAAGCACTTCTTGACCTACATGCAAAACGCTACGTGTGGAGGAAAGCTAAGACTGCACAACACCCTGAACACACCATCCCCACAGTGAAACATGGAGGTGGCAGAATTATGCTGTGGAAATGTTTTTCTTTAGCAAGGACAGGGAAGCCAGGTGGAGCAAAGTACAGGATATTCCTGGAATAAAACCTCTTAGAGACTTGAGAACTTGTAAAAAAAAATGAACCATGTATCATTTTTATTCCAAATCACTATTACTGTTTGTATTACTCTGTGTTGGTCAATAACATTCAATCCTTGCAAAAAATTTTTAATATGACAAAGAGTTGAACTTGTCTGAATATTTTTGCTAGACTTTGTACATTAACAAATAGAATAAAAACGTACATTTTATTTCAAATATTGATCATTGCACGTTTGTACAACAGATGTACAACAGAAAGAAAGAATGTAAACAAGAACGGCAGCATGCAATGTAAAATATTAAAGAAGTAGCGTAATAATGCAGCAAAGAATGCGGTGAAACACTGGCAAAAAAATGAGAGAGGAAAAATAACAGCAATAAGGAAAGGAGACCCAGGAAATGGAAGAACGAGAAAAAAAGAGCAGATTTTGTGAAAACCTTTGGGTCAGATCTGCCTAAGAGGTCTCTCAACAAGTTGGTCAGTGTTTGAACATTAACAAAAAGATAGATCATGGAGCCCAATATTATAGAAATCCAGGGAACAGACAACGAGGCTTTTAAATTAGAGGTAGGAAAAATGTATAAATTCAGTCTTTTCTCTTAAGATTGTAAATCTATCTATATGCATCTAAAAAATATGTTTCTTCTGATTTTGGCTGCTTTTAAGTTTTGTTCCTCAAGAAGTCCTCCACAAATTCTAAATACTGATATAAATAGGTCTTCTGCAGCTCCACAAATTAGATTTGTAGTGTTAAGAAGTTCTAGTGTGGTTTCAGATCCTGGCTTTGAACAATCCTCACATTGCTTCACATTTTTACTATCCCAAAAACTATGTGCCGCCAGCAAACACTGTGGATTTTGTCTCTCACAAAAAACTGTGTCTTTATGTGCAATTAATTATTTTCAGTGTAGCTGTCTGTGTGATGAAAACAGGATCAGATAAACCTTGACGCTGAGTGTACCTACAGAGAGACAAGCAATTCAAACAAAAAGACAGACCGCCCAAGGAAATGGTTGGTGATTTTTCTTTTGTTGATTTTTGTCAAACATGCAATATCTCTTCATGTCTTATAAATGGCCACCTCTTCTCTTGTTATCCCCTGTTATCTGGCTTGTTTTATGAACCCAGCGTGATGGAGATGAAGCTGGAGGCGCTCCATGTCTGTTTGGCAGAGTACAAAGACCAGAATCTGACTATAAACCTGGTTTTAGGAGCAGGTAGATTATCTTTATTAACCTCGGTTAAAGTGTAACAAAGGTCATTAAATAGGTCTTTTGTCTCAGTCTCTAGATTTTAAATGCCAGCAGTGTTAGCAGATGCCTAAGTACCAAAATATGCACCTTCCCTTTTGTTTTATACAATTATTTTCTACAGTTGCACCTACAATCAATTCATTTTCCATAATTAAATTGAAAAATCTTTATCTAATCTCTATCTGGCTTCTGAAAGCTGTGATTGGTTGTTGCAAAAAACCCAAAAACAAATGCTCTCCTAGTGATCAATGGAGAGAAATTAACCGATGATAGAATTTGACCTGGATTCAGAAAGGTGTAAATTAGGATGATGAAACTTTGCAAAATGAAATTAATTATCAGACAGCATCAAAATGTTTGAATTTTATTTACATGCTCTTCATTATTTTTATTTGCTTATTGTTATGTTCACTCGACATGTTGGTCGTTTTCCTACTTCATTTGATATTAATGTGGACACTCATCTGTCAGCATTTTACTGTGATTACCTTCTTGTATAAAGAGGTTTTATTTGACAAAACGACCAAAACGAAATGGAGAAAAAAGGTGGAGAAAACCAAACTGGACAAAGGAGCAGAGCCTGCTGTTGGCACAGCCGGTGGAAGATGATAGAGGAGTCTGGAAAGGTAGATTTGGTCATGGCATCACACCGCGAACAAACAGGCCGACCGGGAGTGCTTTCCAGAGCAGATCAGTGGGTCGTTCCCTCTGCTTTCACGCACCAGCCTGGAATGTGATATAGTGTTTAGATTATTGCACTTTATCTTGTCTAGACTGTGTATTTATATATATACTTTTTTTTTGTTTTCCCAATTTTTGCCAAATTTTTATTCTTGAAAGTCTGTAAATATTTAAACAAGTCTTTACCATATTGTAGTTTTGTCTGTACTAAATTTTGTTCACTTTTCATTCACAGTTTTTCATAATTGTTTTTGTTTTGTTATTCCTCCTAATATTACCTTACTAGAGCTGCACCTTTAATCTGTCCTCCTGCTGAAACTATTTAATTTCCCCTTAGGGGGATGATAAAGTTTATCTTACATTATAATAATTGTATGATTGTTATAAGTTTATTTGTTTATTTACTCGACTGTTTAATGTTTTATTAATTCACTGTTGTTTGTGGTACGGAGAATATCTCTCCTTTCTCTCTCTTTCTGCCATTTTTCCTGCTTAAGACACTCTTAGGCTCACAAAAAGTCCTCCTCACTACTCTTAACATTTGTTCTCTTTAGGGCCTGTCTTAATGCCTAAGGTGCTCTGTGAATAACCTTTATCTTAAATTAAAAAAATTTTAATCTTAAATAATAAGGTAAAATTCTGAGAAAAATTTTAGAATTCCAAAAATTTTAAGATGTTTCCTAAAACGACGTCACTAGGAGCTACTTTTAGTTTTAAGATTTTTTCTGAATATGGGCCCTGGTCTTTATCAGGTTCTGCAATGACTTAAATCTAACATCATGTTTATAAAAACATACATCATACTCCACATTGTCGTTATCTAATAAATACACACAAAGCAAAATAGAAAGGCTGTGTCTGTCACGGTCATGGGTTTGGAGGTAGGACCAGAGCGCAGAACATGGCAAAGAGGCCGCATGGCGAGTAGATTGAGGTTTATTGAAATTGTACATGGACTTACAGGCAGGCAGGCAGACAGACAGACTACAGAGTGCAGGCAGGTAATCCAAATAACACAAGTTCAGGAGGCAAACAGAAAACAAACCACTAGGAGAAACTCCGGAGGATAACAAGGGAGTAGACGTAGTTTACAGGAGGAACCAGCAAGGAACAATGAAAACCAGAGAGCTTATAAACTGAGGGAAGTGGAATGTGGACCAATGAGACAGGGAGGCAGGTAATCAGAGGAAATATGTAACAGGTGTGGACCAGGCTGCAGGGAGGCTGAGGGAATGTGTCAGGTAAACTAATGAGCAGGAGGAAAACAGGGACATCAAGAACTGAGCAAAAACTAGACAAAACCAAGGGAAAACAGATCTACAGGAAAATGTAAAGCACATGAAAATAAGAATCCAGTAAGTAATAAACTAAGAAAAACCCAAAATGGCAGATCCTGACAGTGTTAGAAAAACATGGTATATATTTACTTTTTAAAAGTTGACCATAGGCAGGAAAATGAAAATTAAGGTTCAAGAGAAGCTTATTTAAAAGTCTGTAGAAGAATAACTTATTTATAATGATTGCCAGGAGAACCAGTCTTTTGTTTAAAATGAATAAGGCAGTCAGGCTTTCTTTTATAACATTGCATTTAAATGAACCAATAGACTTCTGGAACAGTTTTCTTTGGAGAGATGGTACCAAAGTAGAAATGTGCAACTGTAAAATACAGCACCATGTTTGGTGAAAACATAACACTACACATCAGCAGTTGAGCAAGATCAAGTCAGACATAATGGCCTCTGCAGACCAAAGTATTCTATGGTCAAAAGAGGCCATCCGTCTGACAGCTGAAGCTTGGCCCAAACTCTTGTCTTCCCAAAACACAGCAGCTAATCTAAAACAGATTAGCTTAACAAAAGAATTAAGTTGTTGCAATGGCCCAGTCAAAGTTCAGTCCACAAACTGAGTGAAATGCTATAACAACATCATAAGAAAGCTGTGCTGTAATGAAGGTCTGTAAGCTTTCTTACATTAGGAAAAGAAGCTATATTTGTGTCAGGCACTGTTTGCGTATATTAAGTAGCAGTTGTACCGAGTAATAAAAACAACCAAAACTGTAAACAGAATAGGTAAAACAAAGAAAATCAATGTGTTCTGCACTCTTAGTTGTTACTTGATGGTCTCGGAACAGTTTTTCTCCATTACGGCCTTACAAAGATTATCAGGAAGAGTGGTTTCTGTCATATTATCCAGTCATCTTCACATTAACCGCAGTTCGTCCTGTCTGCTTGGCTGACGGATGTACAGCAGCAAAACAAATGAGGTGAAGGCATTTATTTAATACAACATTAATAAAATATTACTGGTTTCTAGAGTGCTGCAGTATATTTTTGTTCCAGCTGACCAAAGTGTACAGCACTTTGTTCAGGTATTACATTGCTGTTAAAGTGCTTTAGAGATAAAGTGGTATGGTATAAATATCATAAATAAAGTGGTTACTAATTAAAATTTTATTTCAGGCTTCATTTCCATGGTGGTAGCAGCAAGTGTCCTAAACTTCCAGCGGGCTGTGGGGCTTCTGGTCATCTCTTGGGTTACTATCTTTTTCCTTGTTTGGGACTGGATAATGGAGGGATATGGTGACTGCATGTGGGAGGCTCTCTCTCCTACCAGAGATCTTCTCAGCAGAAACTGGTTTTGGATCAGGTTGTTGAGACAAAAGGCATCTAAAGCTACCCTGTATTTTGTTTCACAAGATAATCAATCTTGTGTTGATGTTATAGTTACTTGTTTCAGTTCACTTAGATATTTTCTGTTACCTCCCTGCACTCCTTGCCCATTTGTGTTAGTTTGTCACTCTCCCACAGTTACCTTAAGTCTCCCTTCCACCAGCTGCTTCTGATTCCCTTCTGATTTGCTCCCTTAGTTCATTGGTCCATTCTCCACTCTCCCTCAGTGTTTATTCTCTCCAATTGTCATTGCTCTCCACTGGTTCCTTCTGTTTACAACCCCGACATCTACACATTCCATGTCTGTTACCCAGTTCAAGTTTTCCTCCTTGTCACTGTTATTATTGCAAAATAAAGCTCTTTAACTAACCATACTGCTCCCGAGCGTTGTTTGCACGTAGTCTGACAGAAACACATTACGCGACAGATAATGCAACAGTTTTTCCCAGCCCTGTAACATTTGTAAAAGTTGATTATACCCCCTACTATCACTCCCTCCATCCAGGATAATGTATCCCTCTATACTGGTAGCCATGGTATGCTGACTGGTTCTGGATACCGCAATGTAACATATTACATATATTTTGCCAATTTAAAATGTCCGCCTTGCAGATGTTTCTGTCGTTCACAGATGCTGGATCTCAGTTTGTGTTTGGGGATAGTTACATAGACCACTTCTTTGCCTTCAGGGTATGACGCAGAAAAATGATCACATTAACGTGAACACAAGCTCTCACTTTTTAAACTACCGTAGTTTTGAATCATCAATAAAGTTGTATTCTTCATTGACATAAGAGCTGGGTAGTTTTGTGTACTTTGATAGAAAAAGAGTGAAACTAAGTGCAAACAAATTAAGAAAATATTAGAAAAAAGTACAGAAACAGAAAATCGAAGTAAATATGTTGTAACAAGTCAGACACCTTTGATTATAAAAGCTGGATACTTTAGAAGGCTCCTGATATATTATGAATAAGATCAACACCAGACTCCAGGACATTAGAGCTCATGTAAAGGAAATGTTGCACATGTATCTCCACAAAGGTACACTTGGTATTTTTGAGCTCTGTCATCTCCATCCTCTACTATCTTGGCTTCATGCCCTGGCTCATCAGCAAGGTAAAATAAATATCACATCTTTAAACTGAACATATTTAACACAATTCGATATCAGTTTTACTAGAGTTTACTTTATCTAATTGTAATGTTTTGCTGTTTGATTATTTCATTTTGATTTTTTTAATGCCAGTCTGATTTGTTTTCATTCCTAGATTGGATTCATAATGCAGGTTTTCATCCCCAGCAGAGTCAATGGCTGCAGCTAGAAACATTTTCCTTGGAAATGTAATCCTCTGTAGCTCTAAGCAGCAGTCAGTAGCATGATGCTGTATTACTTTACTGATCTCATTAAACCCAACGTCTATCTTTGTGCCTCTTTCAGACTGACGTGGCTCTCTTGATTCATCCCTACATTAAAGAGTTAACTGTCTCAGAGATGCATGTTGTGATGACAGGGGGCTTTGCCAACATTTCTGGCACGATTTTGGGAGCATTTATTTCACTTGGGTTGAGGAAAACTTGGTGGTGTAAGGGTGTTCATTAGGTGGTAAAAAGCTTTAGTTAGGATAGATGTTCAATGCTGCCTCTTTAACTTTCAGATGTTTAAAAAGTCATACTTACCCAAGGAAACACCTGGGGTTATTTGGAAGAGTATATATTAACAAGCCAATATTTGACTGTGTGCGACGAATTCCCCATTTAAGGCTGTATAGGTTCAATATAGCGAAAATGTGACTTGACAAACCGTATTGACACAGGACAAAATTTTACCCTCAGATAAAAAACAGTTTTGAACCACTACGTTTATGTCTTTTTTCCTGTTTCTTAATTCTTAGGTAGATGCACATGCTTACAGCAACATTAATGTCTGCTCCAGCCTCTCTGGCCATTGCCAAGACTTTCTGGCCTGAAAAGGAGATTTCAATATCCAATCATGACCTTAAACTGATCAAAGGGTAAGCAAAGCCATATTAATAACCTATAAATATACAAATAGATTTACAACAGTAATGAGATGTAAACATGCTTGTCTGTCAGACTGATTTGCAGCAACTAATAAAGCTTGATAAATTAGGGATCCACTACACTACTCTGAAGCTTACAAATGTTTTTTTTATGAGCACTGTTTTTCAGTATTTGCATTATTGCATGTGATATTTTTTTTAATCTGAAATATTGTAATATTTCCTGGTTCCTTCGTAGGAGATTTTGCTATTTTTACCATAACGTTCTAACTTAACTAAGTACAGCAGTGAATGTTTCAAAACTGAGTACAGGGATCAGTGAAATAATACGGCCATGTCTGCATTACCTGTCTCCTCAGAGAGAATAAAAACATGCTGGAAGCACCGTCCCAAGGTGCATCTTGTGCTGTAGGTGTGGTAGTAAACGTCATATCCAATATTATCGCCTTCGCGGCCCTACTTGCCGTTTTTGATGCCGTCCTTTCCTGGCTGGGTGGGATGTTTGACTGTCCACAGCTCAGCTTCTCGATAACCAGACTGCAGTACAAATGCAGACATTTCAGCAAATACATCAACAGGGACCAACAAGTTTCCTCTCACTCTGCCTTTTTAGCTCATCTGCTCCTAAGTCTTCATGCCTCTGGCCTTCATGATGGGCGTTTCCTAGGAGGACAGTTTCATCGTTGCCAAGCTGATTGGCATAAGGAGGTTTCTCAATGAGTTTGTGACATATCAGAAGTTGTCCGAGTTTATCCAGAGGACAGCAGGCGGGCCACAATATGTGAATGGTGTAAAGCAGTCTATATCTGTAAGTGTTTAGCATGTTTATTAGCTGTTTTTAACTATGGGTATGTGGCTGGTTAAATTTTAGTTTATGTATTGAAAACCGATCAGAAATCTGACATGTTTAAGCAGAGCCACAAGGCATAATGATGTAGCAAGCACACGGTCAAATGTCTACTTTATTATCTACAATGTTAATATGTGCAATATTTGTTCCCTTAACTGCAGAGACAATGAGATGATAATGACCTTGTTGTTTTGGGTTTTGTTAGTTTTTTTTCCTGCTCTATGAAATGTGTGTATGTGTGTGTATGTGTATATATAATATATGTATCAGAAAGTATTTTAACATGGTCAAGAATGCATGAACATTTTTCATTTGTTGTTTGCAACCTGGATGAATGAAAAATGAAAAAAAAATAGTTTTTAACATGGAGCTAATCTGGAATGTACACACATACCGTTTCAAACCTTCCCACTCAGACACAAGCACTACTCTGCCAGCAGATGAGCATACTTGACATCATGAAGACTGCACTTCTCATGCATCCAACCTTAAGTTGCCCATTATAGCGGCTAAATTCTGTTTGTTTTATACTTGGTGTTTAATAGTGTGATTCAAATCACCTTTCTCATGCGTGCCTCTTTGAATGTCCAGAGTTCCCTAACAAAATTTCCTCATATGAGGTTAATAAAGGATTCTTGATGTAACAGAAAACAAAGCATATTAGCATACTGCAGATGCATATACATCACTTTAAAAGCGCACGTCAATTGAAGCCTATTTTATCTATATATTTCTTGATTTTTTTAAACTGATTATTTTATTCCTTTTTATAGGTCCACTCTGAAGCTATTGCAACATATGCTTTATGTGGATTTTCCAACTTTGCTTCCATGGGAATGTCTATTGGAGCACTCTGTGAGTGAGTTACAAATTCGGTACACTGTGGGAAAAAAACTTTTGTATTTTGTAATTACATTTTAATTGACAAAAAATTTTGGAAATACTTATTTTTGTAAGTTTGTACCTAATAACAGGGGGCATTTCTCTGTCGACTTCTATGTTTTCTCCACATATCTTTGTTTATATGCTTATATGTGGTGCATTTTATCCAGAATTTCATTATGTTAAAAACGTTTTCTCCAAAATACAGAAACAACAATTATAAATGAACTTAATTACTTGGCAGTTGATATGACTGAGTGTTAAACTGTTCTTAAATAAATAGCTAAAACATCACTAAGCTGCTATTACTGCTATTAACCAAACGAGGTAGTGCAAACATTTTGGCCATACTTCCAAACTGTTGCGCTGATTTATCTCGGCTGCTTGAATACCATTGCCCTGTATTTGCTGCTGTGAAATGTTTTGATGCATTTCTCCTCATGAGGTTCTCCTAAAATGTGGGCTACTGTTCTTTTAGCTGTCATAGCTCTAAACAGATGATCAGATATTTCCAGATTTGGCCTCAGAGCACTGATTGCTGGAAGCACGGCTTGTTTCATGACAGCTTGTATTGCAGGTGAATCTTTTATGCACGTACCACAAACTGTTCGGCTAGAACTTGGGATTGGGTTCTGTTATTTTAGTTTTCAGGTAAATCAATAAAATCAGGCTCTACTGTTCACCTAAAAACGGCACCTACAGTTTCTAGTTAGCTATCTGTATCCTACTAGAAACAGAGAAAGTTAAGAAGATAATGTGAGTCCCTTGTTGTAGACAAGGATGTCATGCACAAAGATTTTTTGTTCCCAACACAAATCATTTAAGATTGGAGGTTTGCTGATAAAGGGTTGCAATCAGATTCTACAGTTAGGTTAATAAAATGAGTTCCATGCATAAACTGGGGTTATGTAGGTTGGGAAGGCTCCTAAAATGTTCTGACAGTGTGTCACGAAAATTAGAAAAGCTTTACTGCTTGTTTTTAAAGATATATTTGACTCGACACCTAGTTAATTGAAGAGCTATACTCTTCAATTAACTCGCGTTTTTCTCCTGCTGACATTTTCTTTTTATATAAAGTTATATAATGTTTACTTTTTTATTGATATGACTTGTTTGTAGTTTGGCACATATATTTAATGGCCAGTCCTTTTAATTGTGTGCAAAAAAAATTTACCAAAAAGGTTGCTCTTCTGCTTCATAAATGTAACACTTTGCTTTGAATGTCATAAAATGTACTAAATGAAGGTTCTGCTGTTCTCCATGCAGTGAGCAGCTACACAAAATGCAACAGGCAACAATATGGGTGCAGCTGACATAATGTCACAAACTAACCACAGGTCTAGTCAGGGTCTCAGATAGTTAAAAAAGGACATCAGGACCTTGATCACATACATTAACTGATTGGGACATCCCTACTAAATTCATAGATTGTTTCATATCTGAAGTGAATATGAAAGGAGCTAAATACAGGGCAATCTTAAGAAAACCTGTTACAGGCTGCAAACGAATTTGAGACTGGGGCAGAAGTTTAACTTTCAGAGAGCGATGAAGTTGCATGGGTCACATTAAGATGTGTTTTAAGAGAGAAAATTCACTCTTCTTCAACGTTTGTTGAAGTCTATTGTGTTTGACCAAAGCTAGATGAATATACACTGCAAAAAGGCACAAAATACCTTTAGAAATGTGTTCCTCAAGCCTCCAACAAAACCATTGATAAACCAGAGTCCTTGTTTGTCTGCTGGTTCTTAGATAAATAACTACAAGATGCTTCATTTCAGTGTCATTTAACGTTTTTTTGTTCAGCTGTTTGGAGATTTGGGGAGAATTTTCTGTAGCACCAGGGGGACACCTAGTGGTACTGCAAAACATATATTTAGAAAATTGTTCAAGCGCAAATAACTATCTAATTTTGTTACTTTATTCCATATAAAATGTAATCCTTATCCTGTAATTTTCTCTTTTAAGGTTTATCAGTTAGAATCATAAAATTAAATGTGACAGCAACTTGCTGATTTATTTCTGCGTGACGGTGTGTGATTCGGGGAACCTGACAATTGGAGCAGGATTTATTGAGAGCACTCTGCTCGACTCCACCCAAACACTTCAGCTGCAGTTTCATGCTTTAATTTTTTTTCAAGGTGCATTTCAAGTGTCTTTTTTTGTCTAATTATCACCATATATAGGAATGTTTTTAGTTCATAATACTACGTTTTTATGAAAGTAAGGACTAATATTTATAATGACCTAATTTTCACTTCTTTAATAATTATAATATAAAAAAAACAAATGTTCTGCTGTTTGATATCTTTTCTTATTGATGCTTTAAATATTATTAGTAATATTAATGATGCAACATACATTGACATCAGTGTTTTGTGCTTTTGGAGGACAATCTTTTGTAAATTTCACCTATACATAATTTGCCATCTTCTTCTTCTTTTTCCTCTTCTTCTTCTTCTTCTTCTTCTTCAACTATCGTTGTTGTTACAAATTATGTTTTAATAATTACATTATTTATTATCATCATCATATAAACCTTTATTAATTTGTTGGAATCTCAGACTATTACATTATTATGGTACAGAAATTAGGAAAACGTTTTGGTAGCTAATGTCTGTTATCTATCGTGTTTATGTATAATATGGTACACATGGTTTTATTTATTTTTAGTTTTAAATTGAACTATATGCTCTTCTATTTAAAAAAAAAAAAAGCATACCTGTTTAATATACGAGACACGCTTTTGTTGTTTTGCTGCAGAATCCAACAGTATCCGTTTTGACCAGTAGATGTCACTGTTGAGATTTAGTTCCTTTTCCACAACATTGACACACCTGAGACCACTGGTTAAAGCTCGCACATCTGACTGGCAGAACGATTTTACAGGAATCCATCTCATTACCACTGGCCAATGTGATAAAATCAGTCTGCTCGGGTGAACAAAGAGGAAGGCATCGAGAGTGCAGTCAGAGAAACGCCAAATGACAGTGTCTTCATTAAAAAACGGTACAAGCAAAAGGTCAGATGGCTCCCTTCTCGGTGGGCAGGAGGTGCGTTCACATGTGCGAATTTCACACACCCACAGAGAGGGAACATTAAAATCAGCCATCAGAGACTGACACATAGGGCATTTTCAGGTTTTCTATGTGTCCTCTGTGAAGAAAAAAATAAATCATCATGTTAATATTTAATTATAAGAAGCCACCCCCAGAATTTTTAAGCATAGAGATATTAGGAAAAACACCATGCTTTTGTTGTGTTATAAATACTGGCAAAAAATGTTTTGCTGTTTTTATGCATGTGATGAAAAAGTCTGATATTTATTTGTCACTTGCACATTGAATGTTATGATTTATCTACATTTATATCTAAATTATTACTAACTATTTTCAGACCATTTGGTTTTTGATGCCAGTTGAGCTCCTTCTGTTTGAAGAACACATGAATAAATAACTCTCAATTAGTTATTAAAGATGCTTTTCGAAATGAGTTATTAACGATGCTTTTCGAAATGGACTGCTAAAATCTACCAGAATTACACTAAATAAACTTTTTTATGTTTTTGGTTCGTGTTGCTTGTTCTTGTGTGATTTACTTATGGTTGTTTTGTTAGGATTTGCAAATCAAAATAAAAAAATATATGAATTTATCTGAATAAGCATGTCTGTTATAAAAAATAATGAAATATACCCTGACTAGAGAAGGTAAAGCAATTAGTACCTTCAATGCTGAGATATTTAAAAAACTGTCAGAAAAAGGAGTATAAAATCTCAGCTAAATGTAAAATGTACTTTGCGGTTCATTATTAAAAATTTGTTAAAGTTTGCTCTTTTTAGTTTGAACCTTTTTGCTAATATGCAGCAATTTGTCTGGATAGTTCCTATATTTGTCTTTTCTGAATTTTTTTGTTCTTTAAACACACATGCAAATGAAGTGGAAGTTCTCAAAAACATGTCCGAGCACCGCACCAATAAATAAACACAACTGAAAGAAGTGAGCGAGAAGTGAAGTTCAAAAACTGTCAGGGTTATTGATTAATTGCATTGTGTGGATACACTAAAGCCTATGCTCCTACTACTTCTAAATTAGGCTCTACGTGCAGTTATCAGTGCTGTTAACTTTAAATTCCCTCTCTGTTTTATTTCTTTCATGAAAGTAAACCTGGCCCAGTGTTTCTGTGTAGCTGTGACCTTCCTGTGGAAGGGCCCACTGAGCTATTGGTGCCGATAACTGAATGTTCTCTCTCTATAGATGCTTGACTCTCTCTGTGTTTAGCATGTTCTCTGCCCTAGAAGAAGCCACCAAAAGAGCTAATGCTGCAGTTAACTTTTGATTCAACAAAGAAAAGACTCCTGGACCAGTGCTTTAGTGTTTTTTGTGTGTCTGCTCCATCTTTTCAAACCCCCAGTCGATCAAGGCAGATGGTCGCTGGTGATTTCTTGCTTTTAAAGGGGAATTTTCCTATCCACTGCCACCACATACATTCTCACTATGAAAAATTGCTACCAACAATTCAAACCATAAAACTATATGTATTCTTGGAAAATTTTAACTCATATTAATGTGCCTATTCTAAATAAAAAAAATGTAAAAAGTTGCCTTTTATATCAGCACAAAGGAAATTTAGATAATAATGGGCACATAGATGTTAGTAGAGATAAAACCCTGTGCAGGGGAAGAAGATGTGAATGTGCAGCCTGGTGGATATTGGATTATATTACAGCACCTCTCCAGCAGAGGAAGGGAGGGATGAAGGAGGAGACAAAACCCAAATGATGGAGATGACATTGACCTCTACCACCACTTTAAGCAGCAAAGATAGATAGATAGATAGATAGATAGATAGATAGATAGATAGATAGATAGATAGATAGATAGATAGATAGATAGATAGATAGATAGATAGATAGATAGATAGATAGATAGATAGATAGATAGATAGATAGATAGATAGATAGATAGATAACGTGTCACGTTTTGTGCCTAGCAAACCCTTACTGATTCTAACTGCAGCTTTAATTGCTCGTTGACACTTAATTACATGGACGTGTCGACGCACAGAGTGAGAAATTAATCAGGAGAATCCCCGACAAATGTGTGCAGACAAAGAGATGATATGCATCCTTAATTGTGTCTAATAGGTTTACGACATGTTTCTCATCGGAGTATTATGCAAAAAAGCAGTAATTATGTTCTTCAGATGAACATCATTTACACAGACGTACCTAAAACTGTACATTATAAAGGAAATTTTTGCTAAATCTGAATATTTCATGTAATGTGCCTTTCCATTTATATTATTGTCAATATAAGCTTAATTTATTATTATAATGTATGTTGTCTAACTATATAACCTATATATACTCTATCAAATCAAGCAACAACTAAATTAGATTTCAATGTATTTTGATAAGGAGTTTAATGCTTGCAAAAATCTAACTTTTCGATCAGGAAGTTGGGACTTTAACCAGGATTAATGTGTTTTTACATATTTTTTTTTCATATTTGCATATTTGTTTTCTGTTTGCATTTTTAATGGATGGTGCATTTGGAACCTCATTGGCATTGGAGCAGCCTTTCCACTATAATCATATACAGGTCAACAGACACACATCACCCTGGCCACTGAGTGGTTACACTTAGTAAAGATGTAAAGATGATATTTGTAACTAATGCAAGAATGTTTACACCACACCGTTTGCACTTCTATCTGTAGAACTTATTCTATTTTTTGCAGCATCATATCTAACCCTATAGTATTGTTTTGCATTTGAAATGGTTTTCATTCATTTTTATTTATTGTTTCCGGACTGTCTAAACTACCAAACGGTATTTCATTGTAGACACTAAAATGACAAATAAAATTTCATTTCTATTGTACTCAATTTTATTCTACCCTTGATGACAAAATGAATGTGTCCGATGTCATTTTTGTTTTGTTCATTTGTCATCAGCCCGTCAAGGAACTTTCATTAGTAATTCACGGCGTTCTGTTTTCCTGGGGTATACCTGTGAAGAGGCCCGTTTCATTTAGCCACTCTTTACAATTGGAAAGACAAGAGAACATGCTAAATGAATCAGGTAATGGTTACGAGAAAATAACAACTCGCCTAAACATGCTCATATCAACAGTCACAGCAATAATTTCAACTTTTGAAACAACTGGAACTGTGAAAAACAAAGGAAGGGGCAAAAAATCTCCACTCTTGCCTTGCAGCAAGAAGGTCCTGGTCTCAAATCCCAGCTTGGGGTCTGTCTGCATGCATCTCTCAGGGTACTCTGGCTCCCTCTCGCAGTCTAGTGCATTGGTCTCTTTAAATTGCCCTTAGGTATGAGAGTGTGTGTGGATGGTTGTCTGTCCTGTGTGTCTCTGTGTTGCCATGTGATAGACTGTCCAGGTTGTACCCTGCCCCCTGCCCAATGACTGCTGAAGATCTTTAACAGTGGGCCTAATAAATGTGAAGGGAGCTCTAGATGAAACAAAAAACAAATGAAAGTTGGCAATTAAAGATGGATCAGGGTCTCTTCATAAAAAGTGAAGTGACTCAAAAGTTGTTGTTTTTTTTTGTTGCCTCAGAAAAAGTATTCATTATAGGGACCATGCTCTATTATATCAAGATGTCTTTATTGTCATACCACAGTACACTGTAGTATGAAAATACATAGCAGCCTAAAAAAAATGCAGCAATAAAACAATTAAAAGCACCGTGGCAAAAATATGAGATATTTACAGAGCATGTAGAGTGGTAAATATAAATATAAAATGTTTAAAACTGAAAACAAAATCTAGATATATACAGTTAGAGTACAAATATAGATATTTAATATAGTGTAGTTGAAGAATAAGGTGCAGTGAAACAGATAATTATGTACATGTAGAATTTCACATTGTTTAGTCTATTTTAGTGGATTGTAGTGTTTAACAGTTTGACAGCAGCGGGGAAGAAGCTATTTTTTAACCTTGCGGTCTTGGTTCGCAGATAAACTGCTGATGTGAGGATGCTTAGTTGAACAGAGGAGGGTTTTATTTTCATCCAAGCGCTTATCAAAAAGTACAGATCTGTGCATTGATCTTGAAGAATCTTAAGCTAAATGTAGGACAATTCCTATAGAACTATGAACACAGCCAGTTTTCATAAGCATCTGTTTCATACATCTGTTTTTTTATCACTCAGGACACAGCTCCTGAGGTAGGAAGGCGCCCCAGTCCACCATGGGCCCCAGGAACGTGTTACCACAAAGAACCAAGTCCTCCAGGCGCAGTCTGACAAACATAACCCTGCAAGGCCCAGTGTGGGGAATCAAGATTTACTGTTTTATGGCAAAGGTTTATGTCTCCTAGAAGCAGTCTGAAACCTGTTTTTCATTTGGACACACACTCTCTATCTTCTAGTTTGGGTTGAACTTGTGTTGAAGGACATAAGGGATAAAAACATGTCAGTCCATCATTTATGTACACTGTAGACACCACACAACAAAGAGTCTTAATTGATTTGACACTTTTAGCTGAATTTTTTTTTTAATCAACATAGTTTGGGGATTTTTTGGTTAATTTTAACAGCTGTTTGTTTATTTTTTTCATATCTAACAAGATGTTGAATATAATCTCCTTCAGGTCAGGGGTGAAGATGGTGCTCATTAAATTATTTAGCGAGAGCTACATTCAGCCTCTTATTTTCAGTTAGTTCTCAGAAACGATGCAGGCTCGCTCTCCTTTAACAACACAAATCTGAAACAGCTTCTGGGAAAAACCTCTGCTGAGAGACTGTTTTACGACTAAATGTGTGTTTAGCCGCATGTGCCCTTCATCCTATGTGCTTTCACCCCTGCTGAGAGCGCTCACAGACATGCACACACACACACACACACACACACACACAGTACTTGCACTGAAACACACATCCATGAGTGTGCGCTTGCTGACCATAGCCCGAGCTTGTCAGTCACACACACATCGGCACTCCCTGGAGGCCAGGCGGGTGGTCTGGCTGGGATACACATGGACACATGCTGGGATCATAGCTGCCATGTGTGATTCAAATTTCTCCTTACTTTCTCTTCATCTGTCTATCCTCCCCTCATCCGTGCTTCTCTTATAACCAGCGCTGTCCTCCCACCTCTGCCTGCTGTGTTTACACTCCTGCGCCTTTAAAAACCCTGACTCTGATAAACATATTCTGCACACAAACTCACCAGCCAACTGTTCCTGAAACCCATACAGGCAATTAGACACTTGCAATTAAAATCTGGGGATTTATTGCACCTTCTTAGTCTCTCTCTCTCAAAGAATCATGTGTTTTCTGCCTTGATCCCAGACTCCACTCCTTCCTTCTGTTCTTGGGTACCAAACTCCTCATTACTCCAATTTAGAGGAAAGGCTGACCCCCCTCCTCTCTAATGGATTCTGAAGGCCTGAAGAATATCAAGTGCTGCTTAATTCTTTAATACTATTCAGCCTTTACATTCACACCATCCCTTCACCAGCTCTTCTGCCCCCCTTTTCATCAATTTGTGTCCCATTTAGTATCCCAAAAAAGGCAGCTACTAAAACATGTTTTTTTAAATGGAGAACGAGAGAGATGTGAGTTTTAAAAGCATATCAAAGCATCACATCCCATCCCTCTTCATGCAGGCTGTTGTTCCTGGTATCCAACAAGTGTTTACATGTTGTTGCCGCTGCTCATGCTCCAATGAATGTGTACTTATTTAACCCTATCGTTTCGCTGAAATTGGCTGATCTCCATGGTGACAGTAGCAGCAGAGAGCAGGTGGAGGGCCCTTGAAGATGCATTAGGACCTTCTTGCAATGAGCAGGATGCATCTTCACTTTAAGCTGAACTGTGCATCAGGGGCCCATTTCATGGGCCTAAACAGGGTTCATTGTCTCGGCCTGAAACTATTGTCAGGTCACTTGGCATGAAAAGCTCAACTATATATCAATATGCATAAATTAAATAATCAACCTTTGGACAGCAAGTTCAAGAGAGGCACTCCATGGGCTGAAGAGCCCCATGCGGACCCGGTGACCCACAGGTCACTGGTTCTCTACAAAGTTTACATTTTTTTTTATCTGCAAAATTGTTATGAAAAAAACATCTATCAAGGTGACTTTGAAAATAGTTTGCTTCTCACTGGAAAAGACTAAATTATTTTTTTAAAAAGCTAACAAGACTTTTCCATGACTGACCACAGGCACTTGGCTAATTGTTTGCTTTAGCTGTGTTGTTAAATGAGGAATAAGAAAGAACAAGATTTTGTGAAGCGGTTATCAATCGCTCTCCTCTTTCTGAGGCCACTATCTAGAGCTTGAATAAATAGTTTCTGGTACACAGAGACAACACAGCCTGTTACTCTGGAGATTGAGCTAAATATACAGATAGTCAATCCATTTGAATATTTATGAACAGCTTTCAAAAACATCATTAGGTGACAAAATAGAGCAGAGTAAAATACATAGAGTCAAGTAGCTTAGTTTGATACCTGGTTGCTTGCAATGCTTTTTTTTAACCATGTGCGTTCTTTCACTTTCAAATTAACTAATGACTGGTAATGGTTTTAGGCTTGGCTTAAGAAATATTTAGATATATTTTAGTGGTTGGGCTTTTATTATACAACTTTAAAAATGTTAATCCACTGTGAATGGCAGTGGTATTCATCAATAAACTATTTGTTTGTTCAAAATCTTCACCAAGGGCTGCTGACGGGGGAAGATATTCCATAAATTTCTGAACAGCTGATTGTTATGCTGTCAGAATACAAATAATAAAATCTGCACTTTGTATAATTTTTTCCTGGCAAAAACGAAATGCTCCAGATTGAGAGAGATTTACATTGGAAGGGTAAGCATTTTGGAATGGCAAAATGCTGCAAATTAAACAATAAATAAAACATAGTGGTTGGCCAAAAATATCAGATTCCAGTTAATTGTGCTTGCAAGTCAAAACTTTATTTTACATGTTCCCAGTTTAGCTAAATCTGTTTCAGCACCCCCACAGTGCTTCGTTGATCCAGAAAACAAAAGGAACACAACTTGCCACACTTTTCACTGCCAACATCAAGCGTGGCTGCTATGGCTAGAGTAGCCAAAAAGTCAATATAGCTCAAGTAGAAGTTAAAGGTAGTCATCCAAAAATGTACTCACATAAAAGTAAATAAAAAAAAGTAAAAGGCTACTTAATTGATCAGCATTTGATCATAACATCTGTTTAATTTGTAAAAAAAGATATGGTGCATCTTGGGTTAAAATATGCTTTTTCTTCATTCAGTAAGATGACTTGAGATGGGAAGAGTAGGAAAATTGCACTCAAGTAAGAGTATTATATCAACAAAATAATATTATTCAGTAAAACGTGAGTTGCAGTTAAACTACTTTTAGAGGAACAATTATTTAAAACGAATCAAAACTGAAGTAAATATAATGTAAAGTTACTGGTTACTACCCACATCTGATGCTATGCGCAAAAATGTGATGATGGCTGCTGTATTTTAAATTGTATAAATAGTATTTTCATTAGCTGATATCAGTGGTGTACACCTTTATCATGAGATATAGTGCTTTTTTACATATACGTAAAACATAGCATAAACCCTGCTAAAAGTTCATTACTAATTATACTATTATAGAATAAATATTACCTTTTCAAAATAAAAAAACATTTAAGCAGGTATTAAACATACTTTTCATTAACCCCATATTTTTCTATTTAAAATGTTTTTTATTGGTCTGAGTGGTCTGATATTATATTATCAACATTAAGTAAAAAAAACATTATTATAATTAACAGAAATAAAGGCTTGAAAACACCACTCTGTGTGTAATTAATCAAGATAAGTGTTTCACTAAGTGAAATGAAATAAATAAACTTTCCAATAATATTCTCATTTATTGAACATACATCTATACTGGTTTTTGAACTTGAAGATAGAGATTAGATTATTTGGTATGGTGGTTCATCTGCCACTACTGGCTAGGTAGTGGCAGATGAACCAGGAAGCAAACAGAAAACAAGGTCAGAAGCACCGAGCCAGGAGTAAAGGAATACCTTCTATGGAAAGAGAAACAAAGCAGGTACATAAGGTTGAACACAGGCGCACTGCACTATGGGTGTTTTCTATGGGGAAGAAATACAAAAACAATACAAAACACAGATTGCAGAATAATCTCTATCGTTAATACAGTGTTAAATGTAGAAATAAGAAAAGAAACTCTTGTTAGACTGGTGTAGTCTGCTAACTGAGGCTGGGGAACCCTAGATAGACAACTTGATACCATGTCAGGTCAACTAAACCTGACTGCACTAAACAACACTTTAGAAGGATTTGTTCTGATTCTAACTGAATGAGTCAGTTGATCTGAAATGTATTGGACCAAACTAGATTCTATATACCTGTGTATGAATTGGGCTTGCAAAATGCCTTGAGAGGACATTTGTTGTGAGTTCATGATTTATCCTTTGTCTAAGATCATTATATTGCTGTGGTAAGAGAGTTGAATTACCTTTTAATTTTTTTATTATTTTAAAAAATCTTTTTAGTTATTGTCATAAAACTTCAGAATGTCTTGCCCAGAACAGCATAACTGAAAATGCTGTGAAATCTCCAGTACATAAGTTCTACTGTATTTTCTTATGATAAATTTATGAAGAAATCAAAGGCTGAAAAGAATATCTCATCCAAATATACTCAAAACAACTTTTCTTCAAAAGTCATAAGCTGCTCAAACTGCTTTTACCTTATGAGACCCAGATGAGAACATCACCATATTTTTTGTAAAAGGCAAAATAAATCCATTCCTTGTGTCTCTATTATAACATGGAGAAATTGTACTTCCTTCTCTTTGCTGCAGTCCTCACTACCCACATCCTGTCGGTTTCTTCTCATGCCATTTATTATCAGGAAACACCTCTTCTTTCTCCTTCTGCTTTTTTCTGAACTCTGTTTGCTTTTCTCCAGCCATCCTTATCACATATCAATGAAGATTGTTCTATTGTCTTTCAGTTATTTTCTTTGATGCCGGAAACCCAGTCAAATTGGGTTTTGGAAAAGCATTCTAGTTTTCCTCAGCAACTGATTATTTAATTGAGTAGTCTGTCAGAGATGGAGCAGACAGCGGGGTAGTTTAATTGTAACTTTTCAAAGGGACTAATGCATGCGGTTGAACTTTTGTTTTGTCCTGTGCAAACTGCAGCCGAGGAATGGTTCTGGGAAAAACCTTGAACAAACCATCAATCAGAAACAAAAGATCATGTTGCTTTAAAAAAAAGTACATAATGATTGCTACTAATGTTAAAATTGTATTAATTATTTTGCAGATTCATGAGGACTCCATGGAGAACTTTGTGAAATACAATGATGAATTTCTGGCATCAATAGAAAAACAACTGTGGTTACAGGGCAAGACATTTGCAAGAGTGTGATAATGCATTCTAATGGATGAGCAACAGTTATTAGCCAGATGGAAAATTTCTGATCTGATCCATTAATACAACTTGATTATGTCCCTTTAGACACCCAAGATTTGTTATCCATGAGTGTGAATGGGCATAAATTAACTACTGATTTTTATTTTTTAAATTTGCTTGCTTAAGCAACTCTGGAATGGGCTACTTGTAATTATTTTCTTATTTACTTTTACATGTTTGTGTGAATGTAGATGAGCAGAGACTGGTCAAAAAAGCAGAGCTGAACCAAAGTAATTTAGAAGGTTTAATAACTGGTTAGATTTACAGTTCTTTTCGAAACTAATTTAACATTTACAATAAACATCACAAAACTGTTTAAACAAAAATCGACTTTTTGACCTGAACTGAAAGGAACAAAACAGCCCTGATGAAAATATTTGTAAATTAAATTAAATTATGCTGGAGGATATCAAAGAATATTTCACTTGACTTATACTGGTAAGGAAAAAACGTTTTGTGAGCATCTCTGTCATTTCATAATTGTGCAACTGGATCAAATTGAGCTTTAAACCCATGCTGTCATGCTCTGTAAGCCTTTGTGGTCTGTTTCTCACTTTTGTTTTGTGTTTGTATCCTTTTGGGATGTTGTTTTACAAGTGGAGACTGTTTAAACTAACAACGTGGCTTAGGTCTGGCCGCCAAGTAACTTCACCCTGAGGGCAGATGAAAAGGTGCTAAAAGAAATCTCCAAAAACTTTCAAATCACATTTTGGGACCTACAGCAGGCTCAGCAGGTTATTGTGAAACTGCATATCTCTGCACTGAGAAAGAGACTGACTGAACAAGTTTAACTTTCATTTCAGGTGTACAAGGAGGAAATATTTGCTCTCTAAGGAAAACATGAAAGCCAAGCTTAACTTTGCCACAAAGAATTTAGATCAAGATAATAATTTCTAGAATTTTCTTTGGACAGATGAGCCTGAAACTGAATTATTTGGATGACAGAACAGAGAAAATGTTTGGCATAAACCAATTACATCATTCCATGTAAAAGAACCTCTGTCCAGTTATGAAGCAAGAAGGTGGAAGTGACATGATATGCAGTTGCACCAGGACCTGAACCGGATTACCATCGGAGAATATACCATGAATTCTACCATGTATCAAAAGGAGAGGAAAATGTGTGACCATCTGTAAAATAATTGAAGCTGAAGCAGAACAGGACCCTGCAACATGAAAATGACTGAAAACATCCCAGCAAATCCACCAAAGACTTATTGAAGATCAAGGAATGGAAAGTACTGGGCTGAGTCAAAGCCCAGATCTGGATCTCATTGAGGTGCTGTGGGGTGGAGCCTAGTGGTTAGAGAGCAGGCCATTTGCATCAAGCAGGGCATTTGTTTGACGTGTACCACAAGTACCCTGGTACGAATCCCACACCCTGCCCCGCTGGGTCCCTGAGCAAGACCCTTAGCCCCTGAATGCTCCCTGGGCGCTGCACAATGGCAGCCCACTGCTCCCAAAGGGATGGGTTAAATACGGAGGACAATTTCTCCATTGCGAGATCAATAAATAATTAATATGATTATTATTATTATTATACAAAACCCCCTCAAACATCTTAGAGCTGAAAGTGAGGAGTGAAGCAAACCTTCCTCAGAACAATGTCAGAGACTGATGGCTACAAAAAACGACTTACTGAAGTTAGGTATGGCTAGCTACAAGTGGGTAGGGGTTTTTTGAAATGTATTCTTTTTGAGTAAAACAATGTCAATATTCATTTTTTACCTGTAATTCTTTTTGACTCCTTATATAAAAATCACATTTCCAGAAAAATCATTTTTTTGCAAGGTTAAGTCTCTTAGATAATTAATTTGTCAACAGTCAACTTAGAGGTTCATGTGGGTATGTTTCGGATTTAAAACTTAATTACTGTGAATAATGTCAATAAAACATTGAATAGCCTCATAACCTTTTTCTGCATAGAAGCTCACTGTTAGCCACCGAATAATCTCTCTTTTTTTCTCACCTTGTAGTCTTTTCTGATGGATCCCATTTCCTCTTATTCCCATCTTTCTCCCTATGTGCCTTCCAGTTAACCTTTCATTTCCTGCATCTTGAATCAAAGTCATCTACTCTGCTCGTAAACATGCACATAAATTAATAATGAACAATAACCCATCAACATCTGTGATCTCCTGCATCAGTAAATTTTGGGAGGATTTCCGTGACCTTGTGTGTAAAGCCATTCATCCCTCAGAGTGCTCCTGTGATCTAAGAGCCTTGCTGACCAGATCAGAACATGAGCTTGATACACCTTCTGTCTTCTGTCTGTCTGCTATGGTCTTTTCCAGCTCTGTATTGTGTTAATATGAACTAAGGCTGCAGAAATGGGTTTCATGATGTTCAAGAGGTGTAAGGGCAAAGCAGATGCACTCTGCACAGCTTGTCAAATTACCATCCTAATGGCCAGCTTGACAGGCTGTCTCCGTTCTGAAGAAAGAAAGGACAAGTGGAGAGGGAGCGAATAATTTGCTCTCCTGTCATAGCAAAATCATCCATTCATGTCTTATATGGTACCTCTGTTTCTTTTCTTTCAAGTCCTGAATCTCAAGTGGTGGTACGGGAGCAGGATGTAGGGAGAGGGGGCAGCTGCATTGTTGGCCTGTCAATCGTTTGTCTTCATTTTTTCAAAGCTACTTTGTTAATGGGACTTCCTATTAAGTCTAGTTAACAATCATTCACTTGAGTCATCCATAAGAGGTTGAGCACTGGATTAATGGTTTTGCCATAACTAAAATAGAACATCCTCAAAAATAATTGTGATCTTTTCATATTATTTTTATGATATTCACTATAAAGAAAATTCCATACAATTAATGTGATTACCTTATCTAATTTTATTTTTCAGTAATGTTTAGGTGATTGTCGAATCTTTATTTTAGCACCAAAGCAAAATCATACAAGCAAATTTTCTGCAGAACATCCATAAATAAATGTTGTATGACTTTCAAAGGTGGCACAGATAAACTGCTACTTATACAACTGGAGAAATGATATTTTGTGCATGTTTGCTTGTTTATTGCACACCATCATATTTTTTTGCATTTTACCTCCACTTATATGTTTACAGTATGCTCTTACACAATTAGCACATAGTCCACTGTGAAATCAAGAATAACAAAAATTGTATTTGGAAAAGGCCTGAGTCTATTTTTTCTTGCTAGTATTTTATTGCCCTAAATTGTAAGCATAGTAGTACTACTGCTGCTACTACTAATAATAATAATAATAATAATAATAATTAAAATAATAATAAAAATAATAACAATTAAATAAGAAGAAAGATTCATTTAAATTATTACTATCAATCAGAAAGATACTAACAGTGATGGCAGTACGGACACCAGCAACCTTCAGCTTTATGAGGAGGTTGAACAGGTGTAATTCCTGTTCACTACGTTTGAAATTATGTTTTTCTTTCATGAATAAAAACTGAGAACAAATGTGCAACGTAAGACCTGATCACCATCTTGAACTAGAGGAATAATTATTAAAAAAGAATACCTGAAAAAAAACCTAAACAATGAAATTGCTGAATAGCCCTTTTAAAATGACCACTTCATATGTCTTGGTCTGGTTCACTATAGTCGATTGGTGAACGTTCTCCAACCCTGATGCAAAATGCATTAAGAAATTACGAGGCATGGCAATTTATGTTACTTTGTAGTTACATTTTGTTTGAGTGAAAAAACCCAATTTACTTCTAATCCTTTCTTCAAAACAGTATGTTATTGCTCTGTAGCTTGAGATAAATAACACATACATATTGTAAGATGGTGGGGTTTATCTGTGATTGTTTGCTTGACAATGCACCCAAGAACAACACATTGCTTTTATGTGCTTTACTATTATTTGCATTAAGGTAGACATAAAATCAGGATTTTTGCAAATAATCTAAAACACTTTTTAAGACTGCAAGTCCAAGTATGAGCACAAAAATGCTTTTGTCATTTCTTATTCAATTATAGTTATTATACACACCCACCCACCCATCCATCCATCCATCCATCCATCCATCCATCCATCCATCCATCCATCCATCCATCCATCCATCCATCCATCCATCCATCCATCCATCCATCCATCCATCCATCCATCCATCCATCCAAGGCAAAAATAAAATCAATAAATACATGTTTTCATAAAATATTGTTTTTTTATTCTTTAATCATGCACATCCTCAACATAAAGGCAGCATGCATGCACACGTAAAGTCCCACACACATGCACAGACATAAAGAGGTACGCTTTTGCCATGACAAAAAACCATTTGCTCATTTTGATGGAGGCCTAAAAGAGAAGTTGAGCTGTCTAAGTGGATTTTTCATTACTGAACGTAATAGAGCAAAGAAAATTACAGCTGCTACAGCAGGAAGGGCATTAGGATTGCTCATGTACTTTTTTCCATGGATATTTGTAATTGCCAGAGTGCAGATAGATGAACATTAGAGAAATTATCACGGTGCTCACGGTGCTCTGTGTAGTGATGTGTGTACTTGGTCCTCTCCTGTCTCAGTCTCCTTCATTTGTCTACCATCAGTAATTTGGGAAAGGTACATCCAAACCCATAGGGAAGTGAAAAAAACAATTTTTTTCTTCAGATACTCCAAACCAACACAGAAGTGGAAAAATAACATAATCTAAAAAATAAGGTTCAAAATGGAAAGACATTAGGGCAGGCAGATACTTCCTTGTGTCGACTTTTAGATATATCAATTATCCTGGGCATGAAAAACTTTTACTCAAAAATTGTAATTTTCTCATCATATTCTGCTGTCGGGTCTTCCAATGAACTCACAGATTCACAGGGTACAAAGTGCAGCCAAAGTGTCCTGTGATTTTAACATATTTAATGAATGCAAAACAAAGAATATTTACTGCAGATTACTATACTGACTAAAATTTATATTTAAATTAAAAGCCATGCTGTTTGCGAAAACAGTGGCCGTTTAAATAAAGTAAATATACTTTTACCTTATACAATTTAACTTTCATTCGGATATATAAAATTTAATTTAGAACAAATGCTGGCTGGACCATTGTTTTATATATTTTTTCTGTTCTGGCTTATCCTGCAGAAACATTCATATGATTCTATTGAAGAGAAAAACACAGCTTTCTGTGCATAGTCCTTTTATATTCTCAAGTACTTTTTCTCCCAATAGTATTTATAGAGGATGTTCGACTAAAGCAACATCTCCACTGAGACAAAGCCCATCTTCTCATTTCTTTTACTCTATCAGCCAATATTTATTCCACTTGTATCTGTCCCTTGGATTCTTATTTTTTTTCATTCTTGGCCACCCCTTTCCCTATATCCAGCTTCATTAGCTCGTAACAGGCCATCAACATGCATGGCAGGGTCCTGATTTAGACATTCAACTCGATTAGCTCCTAATGAGCCGAGAGCGGCTACCTGAATGGAAGTGTGCACTGCGGAGCAGGATAATAACCTACATGTACATGGAACATACAGTGACATAAATGTAAACAGTTACACTGCGGGTTTTGATATACATTTCAATTCCCTTCTTGTAGTTTTGCTCATTATCACACAAAGAAATTATTATCTTTGTGAAACTTCGATTAATTTAAACTTTATAATGACAGAAAAGCTTAAAAATTATTTGTATTTATGAAAAGATTAGATGTTTTATAACTTTATGTTCACCCTGCAGAACTTAAAGAACATATAATAACCATCATGCTTGTCATGCAATTATTGTCAGCAAATTGAAATTTTGAATAAAACACACTAGTGGTGCCATATAAAAGATTTTTTTTTCCTTTAAACTTTATATTCTTTTCAGTATAATTAATCTGTGGAGAGGTTTTACATGCTTTTTGAGATGTTGTCCTGTCTGAGACATGCTGCTGGTACTTCAGCCATGTTTTATAATCCGTTATTATAAATAACCATGGCAACAGCTGAGTTTTGAGGGGGGGGTTACATTAGGAAGCAGATATTTTAGCTCTACTGTTGGCGAGTGTTACATCCTAATCACATGAGAGTGGAAGAGGTGACATTAGAGATATAAGGCTTTACCTTTTTCTGTTATTATGAGGGATATATTATCACTGGTAAACAAGATGTATGAGCTTGTAAGACTTACAGGGAAACATAGTGGAAGGCAGTTTAGGAAAACATGGCTGCAGGAACATATATCCGATTCATACTTCCAATACTAGGAATATGCACATAGACAAAGAAGAGAAAAGTCAGGAGAAACGAAGAAGAAGTCGTTATTATGTGCTAGATTTAATGTGAAATATAGAAACATGCATCACTGTGAAGTGGAAGGAAAATAATGCATCACCATTAAGAGACCGTTGCCATTGTGCCACATGGTGTTGGCAGCATCATGCTGTAGGGCAGAGACCTGGAACCTGGTAAGAGTTGATGGGGTGGTGGATGGAGCCAAATATGAGGCAATCCCTGAAGAAAGCCTGCTAAAGGCTGCAAATTACTTGAGACCGAGAGGGAGTTTTACTTTCCAGCAAGGACAACAACTCATAGCTGGTGGTGGATTTCTGCAGGTGCGGACCCACCACACTGACACTGGTGAACATCCAGGGAACTGACATTGAGATAGGAGACTTTAATGAGTACCTAGGTGCTCGCCTGAACAATAAATTGGACTGGTGTCACAACACTGATGCTCTTTACAAGAATTCCAGAGCAGACTTTACCTGAAGTCTCTCCTGAAGACGTTTTTAGTCTCTGTGGTGGCATGAGCCATCTTCTATGGTGTAGTTTGTTGGAGCAGCAGCTTATCTACAGCTAAGATGAAGCAGTTAGATAAGCTCATCGGGAAGGCCAGCTCTGTCCTAGTATGCCACCCCGATCCAGTGAAAATGGTGGGAGACAGAAGAACTCTGGCAAAAATAACATCACCGTTGAACAATGTCTTGTTCAACAATGTATGAAGATGTTGCAGAACTGGAGAGCTCCTTCAGTGACAGGCTACTGTGGTGAAAAGTGGTTTTACAAAGCACTGACTCAGAAGGGGGGAACACAAATGCATGTTTTGCAGGATATTTGTTTTGTAAAAGAAAAGATTTAAAGCTACCACCTTCCACCTTACAGTTATGCAGCACTTTGACTAGGTCCGTCTCAAAAAAAATCCAAGTAAAATACATTAAACTGTGAGTTGTTGTCCACATAGTCAACTTGGAGACTGGTGATTTGTGATGGCAGTCCCTTGCATGGATAAAAACCAAGCCTGCAATAACATGGCTATGATAACGTCACACAATACAACACTACTTCCAGAACCCAGTTGTGTTTACTGTCAGGTTTTAAAAATAACTTTTCTCCAGCTCGCACAAGGATTCACACAGTGTGGTCACCAATTCATGTGTGAAAACAGCATCTCATGCTCACTGAAGCACTCTTTTGCGGTATAAGCCAGATGAATCTAAGACCATGCCTACACCATGAGGAAAGAAAGAAAATCTAATGGAAAATAAATAAATAACTAAACTGCTCAATAAGTACATTCAAAAGTGTCAGCTTACCTCTTTACAGTTCCTAATTTAGACCAAACCCTCTGAAGCAATCACAGATTAGCACACTGGTCTCACTAAATCATGATATTTGCAATGGATCATCCACCACCTGATGTGCTCATCTGTCTGGATAGGAGAAAACCAGAAATCATATGACCACATGATTTTTCTTTAGCTATCCATCAGAGTAAAATATTTACAGTTTCCCCCTCGTGTCTTAAGCTCTTTTCATGCATTGTTCTTGCAGAAATTCTGTTCCCTTCTGGTCATTAGCTAAATCTAGTTTAACTCTTTTAAAGATCACAGGGAGGCTGGAGCACATTCCCTTAGCCAATGCACAAGAGGCATGGCACACCACGGACAGGTTACCAGACCATCTGACAATGATTCACAGGCATGCACACCTAGATCTAAGTGCAATTTAAAGAGGCAAGTGGACTGTGGGAGAAAACCATATTATCTGGAGAAAACCCAGAGATGCATGGAGAGAGGATACCCTACGTTGCCAGAAGTAATCATTCATCTGCCTTCACACACAAAATACCTTAACCTTCCTGCTACTTCCCACTGCTCAAATTTATGTGTCAGGTACTTCATGTTTGTTTGTCGGCTACTTAATAAGGCCTTTAAACAAAACAACCGTTCTAACCCCCCAACCATCCACACACCTGGCTTTTAAATCGAGAATATCTGCTATGTGACTGTGGAGAAATATGCAGATCACCATAAAATCTCACTGATTAAGCTAAAATAGATAAGAGATGTCTTTTTGTTATTCTAATGTCCTTATAACACATTTCTGTGATATATAACGTTTGGAATAAAAAGGTATTTCTGTTATCAAGAAAGAACAGTAACATGTTTTATTTTCAGTTTGACCTCTGAAAAAACAAACTGCTGTTAGCTTCTCACGCTTCTTCTCACGTTGGCCCTGCCTTGTTTCTCTGTCATCAAAGTGCATGACAAGCGAGAAAATATGGAATGTATTTAGAGACATGGTTTATGGAAATATTGCCCTTTCAGTGCCAGCAGCCCAAAGACTTGCTGTTGCTTCGCCTTTTGACTTGTACACTCCTGTCAAAATTAATAACTCAATGTAGGCGATGGGTTATGAGCTTTCTGTGCAAGCATTTATATGTTTGCTCCAGTTGTGTGAAGTATTAATATCTGCACCCCCACTTCCCACAGCATGGGAAATATCAAATTTCTCGCAGTGTTTTCCCTGCACTCTGTCATGTAAATAATATAAGTGGTTTTTGTACAGCTATAGTTATGGTTACTTCTGGTAAGTAGGGTTAGGGCCCTCAAGTTTTTTTGGAAAATTAGAAAATTACATGTTATATTGACCACAATATCATCCAAAACATATGTGTGTAAAATATTGAAATTACTTATATGTTTTATACAGCTAAAACAGCCTGGAGTCAACATGACCCCAAAAAACACCGATGTGAACAACATGTGTACAGGACATTGAAAAAATATTTTCATGTTAATTTCATGTTCACCCATATGTCCTCGTTAAATTAGGAAAAGTCATTAAACATGAAGCCAAAAAAATGATGTCCAATATTTAATTAGTGACGTTAAATATTGACTGGAGATTTTTGACCACAAAGGTAACAGGAGGATTAAATCATATCCCAATCTTAATCCATAAAGTTAAATATATCTGCCCACCCTTTGCAGCTATAACAGCTTAAACTCTTCTGAAAAGCTTGACACAAGTTTCAAGAGAGGCTTGATGGGAATTTTTGCCCATTGTTCCAGAACAACATTAGTGAGTTCAGTCACTGATGTTGGACAAAAATGTCTAATTTATCTCAAGGGTATTCTATTGTGTGGAGGTAA
Source organism: Crenichthys baileyi (assembly GCA_036173005.1). Lineage (NCBI taxonomy): Eukaryota > Metazoa > Chordata > Actinopteri > Cyprinodontiformes > Goodeidae > Crenichthys > Crenichthys baileyi. Next base: position 246,591 of record JAHHUM010001231.1, on the reverse strand, counting down.
CAACTCTGTGAAGGCCACTAACAGTGAAGATTTACACTTAACATTTGCTCACCCATGTCTTTATGGACCTTGCTTTGTGCACTGGTGCTCAGTAATATTGGAACAGGAAGGAGACTTTAACTTTAGGTTTCTTCTTTGGCTCAGTTCAACATTGGGGTGCAAACAAAAGAAAGAAACATTTAAGACAATAAGAAAGGAAATGGAACCAAGTATCTTTTCAGGTTAATAACGGGATGTCTTAGAACGTGATTGTTTAAAGAATAAGATGCCTTTCACTGTAATTAGAGTAATACATTGCTGTCAGATGTACTACAATAATCACTGTGATATTTTACCAATGGGAGGCTGCTTTTTTTAAGTCACATTCAAAAGTAGTGATTCTTCAAATTTTAATGACTTATGTCTTCAACATAATAAATTATTTCATCTGTTGCCACATAATAGAGACAAGAGAGGTATTTCATCGATCATTTGTGAGAATGATTACCTCAGTAAAATTAGTGTGTAGACTGTAGGTATATCTCTACCAACAGATACAGCAGGTACATAGCAATTGTATGCCATCCTATTGCTTCTTCAGACTATAGCTTTTTTATTTTAACTTCCCAAATATTAGAGAAACTGCTTTGACCCACCTCGGCAAGCAAATAAACAACTGGAATAGACTGAATGCAGTTTGATTTTTTACCCGGAGTGAGGTAGAAGACACCCTTATCCTTTGGTCGGTGAGAACACTCATCTAGATGTAATAGACACCACCGTGAGGATTATGTTTCTTCGGTCCTTGTATTACGAGTTATAATAATCTAATGTGCAAGAAGTTCTATTAAAGATCGCAAAGGACTCCTGAACATCTGGATTATTTAACTTTACAATAACATCATGTTTAATTTTTCTTTGTACACCTCAGACTCATCATTTTTTATTTTAAAGATTTTTTCCCGGCACTAATGGCCTTTTCCTTGGTAGGTCGACAGGAAAGGGCTGAAGATATGCAGCAAAAGTGCCTGGACCAGGAGTCAAACCAACTCACAAGGACTGAAGCCTCGATGGATTTCATCCATATTTTTTATGAAACCAACACAATGTACTCCATATGTGTAAAGTGGAAGGGAAGGGACACATAGTATCCGAACCTTTTTACGAAAATCTGAAAGTGTGTCTTGAATGTGGTTTTAGCCCCTTTATTGCGACAGCCCTAAATAAAATCCAGTGCAAGTAATTGCCTTCAGAAGTTGTCTAATTGGTAAAGAGAGTCTACCTGTTTGTAACCTAATCTCAGTATAAATGCAGCTCTTCTGTAAAGGCCTCAGAGGTTTGTTAGAAAACATTGGAAAACAAACAGCATCAAGACCAAGGAACGCAGCATACAGGTCAGGGCTAGAAAGCAAAGCAGAAGTTCAAAACAGGGTTACATTATATAATAACATCCAAACCTTTAAACATGTTACAGAGGATTGTTCAATCCACCACCTGAAAATAGATCAAGCGTGACACAAATGCAAAACCTACAGACATGGCTGCCTACCTAAACCGACAGGCTAGGAAAGGAGAGCATTAATCAAAGAAGCAGCCAAGAGGCCTATGGTAACTCTGGAGGAACTGCAGAGATCCACACCTGAGGTTGACAAATCTGACAACAACATACCCATTTGTGGTGCACTCCTTAAATCTGGCTTATATGGCAAAGTGGCAAAATGGAAGTGTTATGAGTTTATCAAGGGCCATGTAGGAGACACAGCAAACGTGTGGAAGAGCGAGCTCTGGTCAGATGAGCCCCAAATGTAACTTTCTAGCCTAATTGCAAAACGCTGTGTGTGATGAAAAACAAAAACACTGCTTGCGTTAAAACACTATGAAAACAGTGAAGCATGGATGTGGCAGTAGCATGCAGAGGATGACGCTAAACATACAAGTCAGAGCTAAGTTGAAATAGTTTACCTCAAAGCATATTCATGTGTTAAAATGGCTCAAAATGGGTGCGGTGGTGGTGCAGAGGTAGAGCACGCAACACATATATGATGGGTACAGTTCTTGACACATCTGTTGCAGGTTTGAGTCCCAGCCCGTTGACCTTTGCTGCATCTCTTCCTCTCTCTCTCTCCCTCTCTCTCTCTCCACCCCATTTCCTGTTCTTCAACTTGCAAAATAAAGGCCACTAGTGCCACAAAATTAAAAAAAAAATGGCTCAAAGCCCAGACCTAAATTCAATTGAGTTATGGACATAGTAACTCAATAGATTTGCATGTATGGACTCTATACAGTCACGCACTCTTTACACCATGCATTCCTTCCACAATAATATTCTACTTGTGTTGGTTAGTCAAATAAAATTAAACTAAAATGCATTGAAGCCCACGGTTGTGGTGTGACAAAATAAAGAAAAGCTCACGTTGTGCACATATATCAGACCTTTAGGTACAGAGATTCAGTAATCTGTGGTGGGGTCTGGAAACAATCACCTCATTCTGAATGTTAACAAAACAAAGGAGATGCCTCTGGAAATTAATCTAAACACCAAGATCCTGGGGAAAAGGTGGTAGCCGATAACTATGAGTGTTCACTGTGGGCAACAGTTTGCACTGGAAATGCAAAGCCTGCACTTATTATAAGGGCTTTGTACAGTTTGGCTTTAACGTAAGGTTAGACCCTTTCAAGATTTGCAGCTAGATATTTCTACTATAATAGAACTGTTACAACCCATATGAAGTAGGAGATAAAAAGCTGGATTCATGTTAGCGTGATGACAAATTAGCTATTAAAAGAAAGCTTAATAGATACTCCCCAAACCCACAGATACTACAGGTGAAAAAACATGAAACAAAATCTATGATAAAACCTTTTGATATCTTTTTATTTCAAGTATTTAGAACAAAAACAAACAAATCATTACATTTAAAACCAAAACCATGGACGTGGCTCTGAGCAGAAGAGAAATAATCATAGCTCATCGCCTCTCCTTTATCCAACCCTTCCTTTCATTCTCCTCTGAGGAAGTTTATTAAAGACCCATGCTGCCCTTGCCTATTCAATCACTTTTCAGTGCAAAGTAATGGCCGTGCTGGATGAATGCATAGACCGCCAATTCATTACTGCAATCAGAACCTGAACGCCCCCGAATCCCTACTCTCATCTCCACTCTTCTCTTTATGTAGTTTACGGTGTTACACAAAGTGAGTGGTGCTTAACTCTGGGTTGTCTAAACCAACATTCTGCTAATCAATACATATGAGTATTTAGATTATCCTTTCCTCTGTTAACTGCAAGCAATGCAGAGTCTATAATAGCACAATGAATAGATGAATTATGTCCTGTATTGCCAAATGACAGAATGCTACATTCACATATAGCAGATGGGATGCATTGCGACACAAGATCATCAGACTTCCAGTTCACACCTTCTGCTGTCTAAAAATGAAGCAGAAGGGCAGGTTGATCATCAATTTCGATCGTAGCTTTATTGGCAATTTTTCATCTCTGCTGAAGGGCAATTTAACGTTTCCTTTGGAGGTAATTTTCTCTTTTTTTTCCCACTTCCACTCAGCTGCATTTACTTTCTCCCACCCTCTGCTCCAGCTCCTGCAGTATTCTCTCACTGACCGGTTCGGCCTTTGCCACCACGGCTCTCCCGTCTCCTGGTTTGACGACGACCGTCATGATGCAGCACATGTCCACCAGCTCTTCCTGGCATCTCCTCATGCCGGAGTCCAGCTCCCCCCTGCGGGCCAGGTCACGCTTTAGAGCGGTCTTCTCTGCTACTGAGAACCCCAGTAAGTCTGTCAAAACCTCATTGGATAACTCCACATCCAGGTAACCAGTTCCATCGGATATAGAAGCAGAAACACTCCAGACACCATTACTGCTTCTGAGTTTCCCCAGCAGAGTCACAATGAAGGCTTTGACATGGATCACAATGGGATGGGATTCGAGTGTGGACATAAGCTTTTCAAGCAAGCATAAGTAGGTAAAAGGTGCAGAGGTCAGCGTGAGAGCAGCAAGGTCGGCATCACTTTCTGTAGTATTTAAATTGTGAGTTTTTCCTTGAGATGTTCCGGAAAGCATTTTTGGGGATATCCCGGAAAGGCTACAGTTGGTAATGCTTTCTCTGTCTCTTCTAGATTGTTCTTCAGCAGAGATCCGAGCTAATCCTTCAGGCTTCTCTGTTTCCGCAGGATTGTCTTCAACCTCTTGAAACAGACAGTCCATGTTTTCATCCATAAAATTGTTCTCATCATTGTTACCCAACTCTAACTCTTTGGGCGGCTCTAAGGCTGTTGAAGAAAAGAAGGGCTTGGACGTTACTGAAGCCTCCCTGCTGAATCCTTTATGATCTCTTTTCAGCGTGGTTGATCTGGTGGGAACAGATCCTTCAAATGTCCCAGATCCATGTGAAGTGTGCGCCCCAAACTGAGTGGGTTGGGGTTTTGTTGCTCTTTCCACGTTACTTTGATTTCCTGCTATTCTGTTATTCTGAAGTGTGCTTCTGTGACCGCTGGCAACAGTTCCACTTTCCTGTAATATGACACTGTCCAACTCATCCAGCGGAATATCGTCAAAGTCTTCATCAGGAAATTCATCACTTGCCATGTTGTCATCTTGGCTACTTTGATCCATCACATCAGAGTGGAAGAACTCAAGTTCAGAGTGCTGTTGTGCGTCATCGTTGTGGTTTATCCTAACTGACCCACTCCTGTTACTTTGTGTCAACTCACTGTAAAAGGGGGTGGCGGTTTGACTCCTGAAAGACAAACATGTCAGGATTATTTTAAGTGTTGCAAAGGAAACGTTTTATACCAAACATTTATGTCATTAACGGAAACTCCAGACAGGGGAGTGTATAGAAAGACATTTCTAGTGTATGATTACGACCCCAAGTTGGTATATTTACATTTATGCAACCCCCAGGCTTCCTTTGCAACTTAGTTTATAATCTGTGATTAAAATGATTAGTTGCTTTTATATACTTTAATGAAGCAGCAGGTGATCAGAAGCAAATATTTTCAGCTTGACCAGCCTGTTGGAAACTGAAAAATCTCCAGTTTTTTTCCAGCCAGTGAACCCACCAAACTTAAGCGCAACCGGGTCACATTAACTACAGATATTGGCATGGGACGTTTTTACTAAATGTGGAAGGCTCAAATTTGGCTAGTTTAGTATTAGTTTTTTTTATCATCAGTGCAATGCAAAGATACATGAGAGGCTATTTAAAAGGAAACTGCATTTTCTAAAACATTTCTGCGGCTCGTTCAGGTTGCGAGGCAGCGAGAGAGAGCAAGACTTTCAGCAGGCACCAGGCTTTAACATCATATGGCAAAATTGTTCTGTTTTATGATTTTGAGCTTTTCGACCTTTGTTTTCAACAATCATAGATTTGGAAATGTTCAAAACTTTTTGGGAAATCTATAAGTTAAGGTAATTTGGTTGACACAAGTGATGCGGTAATCACTACAAGATCCTAAAGAGTGTAATATTATTTCTTTGTTTTAAAATAAAAGTAAAACCTCGTTTTACAGGGACTGCGCTCTCACAGGTTGTGTGACGTCACCGATCATGGCAGGAGGGCAAGAAAATAATATCCTTAATGCTGCCTTTACATCATTTTAAATAATAGTTGTTAAAATTGGGTGAAATATTTTTTTTCAGGTCAACAGTTAAATGGTGAGCTGATAGGTGCATGTCTCCTACTATCTTTTGCCAAGACTCACGGCGCTTGGTTTTTTTTAGCAAATATACACCAACTAACTGTTGTAAAGTGCTGTACAAAGAATATTTGATTGCTTGCTTGATTGCTTGATTGATTGCTTGCTTGATTGACTGACTAACTGAAAAAAAACAGCAAAGCACCTGAAAGAAAAGTTAAACATATTAAAGAAGGCTTTAAAATGCTGACCGGGAATGGGGATGCAAATTATTTGACCTGCAATAAGAACAGGCACCAGTAGGGCCTAATTGAAGACAATGACCGTCACTTGCAACTGCAACAGTCAGTTAAAATACAGAGTGAAGATGCTTCGGAGACAACATGACCAACACATTAAGGAATATTTGTGATGCTGGGTGGTTGCATTGCCCAGTTCTCTGACATGTGGGGTGTACAGATGTAACAGTGGCCTGATGTTAAAAATAACAGGAACCTGAGGGCACCCATAAATGTGTCATCCCACACTCTGCTGGAAAGAGTGCTCCCAGCATGAAAGGTAACTCCATGATATGTCCCCCCCCGCCCCCCAAGAGGTTGCAGCATAACACCTAGCATATACATTTTTTAATTTCACTCTAACGAAATGTATAAAAAATTAAGCACAAAACTTGAGGACAGTATTTGTTTGACCACTGACCTTGAGGAGACAAGGTTCCCAAGGAAGGAAGACAGAGCTGAGGTCTCCTGCACGGTCCCATAACCACTGTCTCTAGGTGGTTGAGCCTGAAGCACTTCAGCCTCACTGTGTTCCTCAAGACTGGCCAACAGCTCTGCATCATCCACCTCCAGGTGCTCCACTTCCTGGTTGTCTTAAAAGAACAAAAAAAAAGATTCTGATCACTTTTATCCAGAAACAAGGAAGATTCTGATCTAGCTTTTTATTATAATAAATTCATTTATTAATCAAATATCCACAAACTTGTGATTCTACCTTGTCCTGGTTGTGTTGAAGCTTCTGTCCCTTCCCCCTCATGCTGCTGCTCCACCTCAGGAAGACCCAGAGTCCGGCACAACACCCTGCCCTGTCATAGAATAATAACCGATATGTATAATCATTGTGTTATGTGCATAAAAATATAGAGTTGGGTTTTTAGAGATTCAAAACAGCTAGTACAGCTAACCTGAGTATTCCTTTCCACCAAGTCCTCCACCTCACCACCTAGGATCTTTACATTGGATGGCCCCAAAAGCACGACACCAAGTCTGCAAACCATCTTGCCTTGCAACTGCAGCTTTGCACCGGGCCTAAGAAAGTTAACCACAGTTCAGAAATTATCGAGATGCTAAGAATGCACAGAATAATCTGAATTCAGCTATTAGTACTAAAATATAACAGTCAAAATACGTAACTATTGCACATTTGCTGCTTCTGTGAAGATAGAAAATGCAGTTAACAGTTAAGTCTTTTATAAATCAGTCGTTAACCTGAGTGTTGCACTGAGTGCAGGAATGGATTGATACTCCATGGCCTCCAAGCTCTGGACTCCGTCTGTAATCTGCAGGGCAAAGATAACATACATGTCAGCAGTGGCATATATATGATTTGCAGGAGAAGCTTTTGCCCGGTTAAAACCAACCACAGTATTTACATACATTGAATAAAAAGACCACGTCTTTCATCTCTGTGTCCGGCGCTGAATCCCACTAATCTTTTCCTGTTTTAGGTCACTTAGTAGTACCAAAATTATTATTTGTTAAATGCCAGAATATGAAAGACAGAAGTTTAAGATTTTTGACTGACTTTTCTCAACTTCAGAAGCTTTGACACATTTCGTTAGGATTTAGTAAAATTGTCTAATTGGTCTCACTTCAAGGCTTTGCGATTGTCACTCCAAAACATTGATCTTGTCCTAAAGTCACTTTGTAAGTACTTTATCGGTGTGCTTGGGGTAATTTTATGTTGTTTCAGTATTGCCATGTTATGTCTTTCCTCATGATGCCATTTATTTTTTGAAGCACACAGGTCTCTCCTGCAGCAAAAATCCCCACAACATGGATGGTTATCTCAGTCTTCCAAGCTTCTCCTGTTTTTCCTTTCAAATATAACAATGGTCATTTTGTCCAAACACTTACAGTACTGTGCAAAAGTTTTGGGCAGGTGTGAAAAAATGTTGTAAACAAAGAATGCTTTGAGAAAAATAAAAGGTGATTATTTTTATCAATTTACAAAATGCTAAGTGAGTGAACCCAAACATACAGCCAAAGTCATTAAGAACTATTTTCAGCATAGAGAAGAACAAGATTTACTGGAGGTGATGGTATGGCCCCCACAGAGCCCTGATCTCAACATCATGGAGTGTGTCTGGGATGACATGAAGAGACAGAAGGATGTGAGAAAGCCTCCATCCACAGAAGATCTGTGGTTAGTTCTCCAAGATGTTTGGAACAACCTACCAGCCGAGCTCCTTCAAAAACTGAGTGCAAGTGTACCTAGAAAAACTGATGCTGTTTTGAAGGGAAAGGGTGATCACACCAAATATTGATTTGATTTAGATTTCTCTTTTTTTTCCCTTCACTGCATTTTGTTGATTGATGAAAATAAATGATAAACACTTCCATTTTTGAAAGCATCCTTTGTTTACAGCATTTTTCACACCTGCCTAAAACTTTTGCACAGTACTGTATTTCGTCAAACCACATGACATGTCTTTAGAAGTGTAATTCAGCTTTTTATGTTGCATTTGGAGTAATGGCTTCTGCCTTGTCAGGTCAGGGCTTTTTTTCCTTTAGTTTTCGGGCTGATTCCCACATTTCGCACCAAAACACATTCATCTCTGGGACACAGAACCCATGTGTCTCCTGAACACTATGATGGCTAGACCTTGCCATGGTGTTGATACATTCCTACGATTGTTTTAACAGATGAACATGCCACCTCTGAGCATCTTGAAACTGTACAGAAGATGAACCAGACTTATCGAGGTCTACAATTCTCCTACTGATATCTTAACTGATTTCTTTTGCTTTTTTTCATGATATCACACAGTCAAGCAATATGTTTGAGGCGTTGCCGTAAAACACGTCCACGCCCGTGCCTTCACATAAACTGACATGTTATGAAACGTACAAGTCCCAGTGATCATCATATGGGCTGTCCTTAAACTGTTTAAATTCATAGTTATCTTAGATTGTGTAAACGTTTGATTTTAAAGAAAGTAATACAAAACTTCTGATTATCCTAGCATTTAGCAAACAATTTTGGTGATCCAAACCGACCAAAAACAGGAAATGTTTAGATAAATTAAATGCAAGATAAAGAGAAAAAATGTTATGTCTTTCTACACAGTGTATGTAAAAATCTGCTTTCAGTTGTATATTTTATGCACCTTTTGGTCTGAAAAAAAAAAAAACCCAAAAACAGGGAAAGCAAGAAACTTCTAAATAATAGAGCGATAAAATATGCACAACTTCAGAGAAAAATGTCATACAGTAACACATTGCTACAGTTTACTCTTGTATTGCGCTCTCACTGATTACATCTTATCGCTCTGATTCAGAAAGAAAGAGCAGCAGATGTGTTCACCTTTCTACAAAATAAAAGATGAAGTGAAGCCTCAGTGAACTTCAGTTTTTGTATTCCTTTAGCATCAATGTGCTAAAAGCAGTAAACGCATCAATGCAATAAGTTTTTTATTTTTCTGTCTTCCATTAAAGCGCTCTCCCAAGGAAACCCTTTGTCAGGAAAAAAAAACTCAGGTTGTTAGCCTGAGAAGCAGAAAATCTGTTTATGATCAACTCTCGTTCTGCTTTTAAATGTTTATGTAAGTAGGTACTTTTAATTTCTAAAGATTAACACAGAGAAGTGAGTCTGACCTGGAGTAGGAGCATACGGGTCGGCCTGGCCTCCCAGGGCCTCTGAGTGGTCTGTGTGACAGCAGAGACCTCGTCATTGGTGCAGTCTGTACCCCTCCACTTCTGCAGCTGACTATATGCAGGCTGACTGATGTCCAGCAATGAGTCAACCTGAAGCAAAAACAGGCCTCCAGCTATGGTTTTGTATTGCTTCCACAATGATTTTGTGATCACCTATCAGCTTTTTTTCCACTTTGTACTTTTCTATTATGAGGCGGGGGTTTACAATTTTACCCGTACTGCAGTGGATGACAATTCTATTTATTTTCTCGTGTAATCCTAATCTCTGTGACAAAAAAACTTTAAGTTGTATTTAACCTAACACCAGCGTCTCTGAATGCTTTTTAAATTCTGGGGTTTTAATATGTGTCTCATGTTTTTGGGGTGTACTTGGTCTGTGTTTCATAAATACAGAAAAGGTGGCATCTGAGATGTGTGTTTCTGTACGCTTCAGTTTGCATTGAAAATATTTCACAACCTTGTCAGAACCAGATATTTTATACATCAAAAACTTCAAATGGACGGAGAGTGTACTTTTTCTTTTTTTAATGATGGTATTTGCTTAAACTGTATTTCACATGAACAAATAAACTATCAGCACATAAAAGAAGATTGAGGACTGAATGATCAACCAGAAACCTTTCCAATCAGGATCTATTGTTTAGAAAATGTAGAGCCGAAAGCAAACAGCCCTGTCGCTTTCTATCAGCCATGCTTGCTTTGTTGACGGTACCGGCGGCTACTGACGTCATAACCCTCTTGTGCGTGCAATGCTGTGTTCATGTCCGGCATGGAAAATCACCCACTCTTCCACTCCCTCAGTGTCACAATGATGCGTTTAGGTACTGAAACATGGTACCATTTGATTTTACGTGAAACGGTACTCGGTAGTACCGACGGAATTCAGGCAGTACCAATAAAAATACCGAATTCGGTACCCATTCCTAGGCAGAAATGTACAATACCAAGGTGTCATCTTCTGAGGATATTAAAAGCCTTTAAATGGGTTTTTGCTGAGAAATACAAAACAATTGTTTCCTGCTAAAATCCTGTATTTGTTGAACTTATAACCTTCTACATTATTTTTATATATAGTTGATGAATTTAACAGAGCCTGTGGTTTGATTTTATTTTCTCAGTTTCCTTATTTTATATGAGATTATATTTTAGTTTGTTGTTTTTACTTTAGTTTGACTGTTTGCATTCTTCTTCGTCTTTAATTTTTGCAAAGCACTTTGTGTTATATTTGACTGTATGAAAGGTGCTCTATAAATAAAACCTAATTGACTGCTTGATTTATTGATATTTATGCCACACAGAGCATCCCTACTGATATTAATTCATGCCTCTGCAGTTATAACTAGTCACATTAGTAATATGAATATGTACTTGCCAGGAACCATGTTTGTTTCCGCTGTAATGAGAATATTCAAATGAATCACTGTATTGTTTTGTTCACGCCATGATTAGGCCTGACGTGGTTATCATAGCAACTGCGTTCGTTGACAATTAAGCAATGGTCTAATTTAGATTTCTTAAAAAACATACAATGTTATTTTTCCGAATCTTTTTAATATTTCTAATTGGAAAATCACAGGCAAAAAGAGAAATCATGTATTTAAGAAAAAAGAAAATAGGCCAGCACCTGGACACAGAACGTGCCATTGAGTTCTGTCTTCTGGGCCTGAGCGAGACCTTCAGGAAGAACCGGGTAGTCCAGGTCTCTCAGATCTGTCAGTAGCCACTGGTCCAGGACCTAAAATTGTGCATCAAACAGATAGTCCTGTAAGTTTTAAAGCTGACTGAAGTTCTGACACTCGCACCAAATCTCTTAATTTCACAAACATCATTGATCATCTAATTATTGCTCATTGTTAGATGACGAGTCTAAATTGACCCTGGGAAAGATCAAATAATGCAAAGTTTGAATTAGTCAAAGCAATGATTTAACAAATTATTAGTCTCATGACAGGGTTATTTTAAGGCGCAGTGACTTAGTAGAGTGATTCATTTTTCTATTAATGATTATTAAAAACACATTTGTCTGCATCATGAAAAAGTGCTACGGAACAGCTGACATCTGGGGACCATGTGAGCCACTTGAATTAACTGATAACATGATCATCCTGTAAGCAAAAAGGAGATGATGTGCCCCCTCGAAAAATGAAGCAATATCTTCCACAAGTATTTGTTTGAAAATAGATAGACTTTGGCCCTGGAAGGACACAGCTGCTTGGCAGCAATATTTCAGTCCACTGTGGCGTATGAGAGATGCGTCAGTGCAAGAAAACATACCCTCGACATGACGCCACCACCAGCTGGTACAGCTGACATGCGGCATGATGGATACGTGCTGTTTACACTAAAAGTCTTCTCCGCTATCTGTTGCAACAGAAACCAGGGTTTTTCAGACAAGGAGGTGTCATTTTATTCCCTATGATCATCACCTACCATGGTTTGATCTTATTGTTCTCTGCAGTAACCCTAAAATAATTATGGTTGTAGGCTTTCCAAATAAAAGCAGAATGGTTCTAATTAGGAAATACTACATTTATAATTATTAAACAACAATAGAGCTGCATATTAGGAAAATAACTGCAACATTATATTATATTAGTGTGTTATACACAGACCACATAGCATTTTTTTCAATTTAGTTGTACTTGTGACAATGACAGGATTAAAGGATATTCTATTCGATTTTATCAATGCGAAATATTGCAATGACAATATTATTTGCAGATAACCCACATTTATCTCAAATTCATCTTGCTTCTCCATAATCATGACATCCCCTCCACTCTCCACGAGTTTCAGCATTTTGGTGACTAAAATAAAACATTAACTTTTTTTTTTTTTAAATCTAGTCTATTTTAAGGGCCTAGAAAAATCACATTTGAGGCCAAAACATAAACCACGCATTTCTATCATCCATTCTGAGCGCCGTGTGAAAACAAATGGATATTTGCCAGGTGAAACAATTGTGTGACCTGTACAAAAAGTGAGAAAAACAATACAATAAGGGGGCTGAAATGTATGTTGGGCAAAAAAAATGACATTTGTCAGACCAGAGCGTGATCGACTAGGCTGGACACACTCTGTACCTACCTGTTGATTGATTTGCTGCTGAGACAGATGATGTGCTCCTCCAGCCTCTCCTTGAATCCACTCAACGCAGGCTTCCAGCCAGGCAAAGGGCACCTGGACATGCCGAGAGGACTGCAGCCAGGCTTGTGTAACTCGTACAACTGAGTGTGTCTCTGGGGCCATTCTCCTCTCTGTTCTCTGCTGTTTTTGTTAAGTCTATTACAGCTACTTTCTGATAGTTTTCTCACTGTTATCAGCTATTGTATACAGACAAGTTTAACTATTTGGTTATGTTGGCCTTCTGTATATTTAAATCGGATCGATTTAGTTAAATGTATTTCAGCATGTTTAACATGCGTTTACGAAATAGATTCAAATTCCCATAGAAGCGGTCTGTCAAAGGCTCATGAGACAATATTGTATGCTTTATATGAACAAGTGTTGTGCAGATGTAAACTGTGGAGAAGGGGCAAGAATAGGTGTCAGAAATAGGAGCAACAATAGCATGAGATTATAAAAAGTATGTATGACGAAGTAAGTGTTGTGTACAAGGTTACCTAAGCAGAAAACGAGGGAACCTCAACCGTGAAGCGTGTAAGTACGTAACGAAGGCGCCAAAGTTGACTAACCAATACATCAGTTAGCAAGACCGGGGGAATAGCGCCATTTCTTTCTGGTCATGGCTTCAGAACATCCTGGACACCACGACTGACCTAAAAACTGCGCAAACGTCCTCTAAGAGATCTCACCACAACACGTAGATCATCCTCAAGCTCGTAGGTAAATTATTTTCACCAACAGGATAAACTAGAATTACCGCTTTGCATATCCGCATCCGGAAATAAATCGTTAGAAACGCCCTTGTTTACGTGATTGACGTTAATTCCAGACAACTGTAATCGTTGTACCGTTGACGTGCTTTCCGTTGAGCCAATCAGGACACAGTACATCGAGTTTCTCGTTTCCAGGCTCTGAAGAGAAGGGAGGAACGAAGCAAGTAAGCAAGCGAGGTGTTAACGCTCCAGGTTTGTGGTTTTGACGATATTTTCCATTTTTCTCTGAGCGCTGTTGGTTAAATATATTTGGAGTACATCCATACAACTAAAAGAAGTAGGTTTTATGAATGTTGTTATTACTTACGTGTGCGACGCATCGTTATCTTACTAGCTGGCCTACCTAGCTACGGTCATGCTCAGCCTTGGCAACATGGCGAAACTTGCTAGCTCTTAGCTTGAATCGCTACAGCTGGTCTTTGTACTAAACACCATGCAAGCTGAGGTCAACAGCTGGATGTTAGACTCATAAACTTTCACAAAACATTATATACGCAGTAATTTGGGTTATCCAATATTAAAAATTGAATTAAGAAACGGTGAAGCGATTCTGGAAGCTAATGCGTGGCTCTCAAGGCTTAAGTAACGGCTGCCATTTAGCACGACGCAGAAGCTGGATTCCGATTATACGGTCGAGGAAACTGGTATTCATTTAACAGATATTTTAGTGTCCGTTAAACATAAAATTCTTGTAATTTTTAAACTATCCTTGAGCCCATGTAGTCCATACGCCTAAAATCAGCAGAAGGGTGCTTTGCATATCTGCCGAATTGGAAGGAAGCAAATCGGAAACCTGGTTCCGGCGAAGTGCCTTTACCCTAATCTGAAACTAATCCACTATTAGTTTTGTCAAGACTAATATTTAACCAGTCTGTTACAAAAAATAAACACTTAGGAAAAGAAAATCATAGGTTCGTTCTTTGATTTGCATATACGGCATGATTGTTTGCGTAACTGATTAATTTATCTTCGGGTCTGTGACCGGCGCATTCCGATCAGATGACCCCAGATACGTCGCCCAGATGTCGGTATTTACCGCTCACTGTTCACAAGGCTTTGTTATCCTACGTGCTCATAAAAGTGAAAGTGCGTGTTTAGGATCAGTTTTGTTTGGCTTCATTTCAGCATTAAAAGAAGGAGTTTCCCTCCCTGACAGGTTGCAAGAGCTGTTTGGTTCCTTTTCACTTAGATCCGCCTATCAACACGCCCTTTTCCTCGTAATAAATATCGGTGAGTCCTGGTTGTATGGTAGTTTTAACAATTTTATTGCAGACCCCAGACTGGCTAAATTTCCCTTTTCCCTCTTCTTTTCTTCTCATCCCATTTTAATCACCCTGAACATGCCAGGAGACAAGAACAGCACACAGAGGCTGGTTTTCTGCTGCTTTTTCCCTACTCCTGCCACCTGTACCCCGGATCAAGGTGCTCACTTTTTCCTTTATCCTGTTCGAAGACCATGGAGACAGAAATTGACCAGCAAGAAGAGTCCTCATTCAGCAACTCAGAGACGAATGGTATAAACTGTAACTTGTTTGTATTGTAAAAACGGCAACTTTTTATTTTATTGCATTATACATGCATAGGACAGCAGTGGCATATGTCCTGTACAAATTGGACATATCTGAATTTAGTTTTTTGTCACTATTATCATTTTGTTGAAGGCTCTCTACATTGTTGTCAGTGTGTGTATTTTTTTTTTAATTCTATGTCCTTATGCCAGGCAAACGCCCTGCTGAGGATGCAGATGAGCAGAAATCATTCAAACGCTCCAGAAACTCTGATGAGATGGTAGAGCTCCGCGTTCTCCTGCAGAGCAAAGTAATTTAGACCTTTTATGTCATAATTTTGTCTGAATTGTAAACTCCCTCCTTTTTTGATATTCATTCATTTTGTTACCAAAGTCATATTTTTGACTAATTGACACTAAATTGCTAATATTCATGCAGTTTTTATTTCTAGTTATTCTGACTTCAGTGTGTTTACAATGTTTCTGTATTGCAGAATGCAGGAGCTGTGATTGGGAAGGGTGGAAAAAACATCAAAGCCCTTCGTTCAGATGTGAGTACACCAGGTTTTTCTTTTCACACCCAGACATTTCACATTTTTCTGTTGATTGGCCCCTCAGACCCAGGCTTCTTGGACATGACCAGGTTTTGACTTAACACTTTATAAATGTTAAAACCTATTGCAGTATTTTAGATTATTTCCATTATTGTAAACATACTTTGCACCTGGGCCAGCCATTTTATTCCTTAGACCTTCAGACAACCTTTAGTTTCATCCTGTTCTGGTAACTTAAAATATTTTTGCATCAACTAAACTAGGCCAAGGCTTAAAAGCCCAATTTATGTGTTATAATGTTAATATATTTTAACACAGCTGGCAATACAGATGCTTCTGCTAATTTAAAATGAAACTGGCACAGTGCCGATTTCTTAATGTCACAAACTAATATTATTTACTCCTATACATATCTATTTTATTGTCAATGGAATCTGGACAATTGTTGAATAGTTCTATGTCATTGCCTCTTTTTCTAGTCATTCACAATTTGTTCTTCCCCTCTTTTTTCACATTAAACTTTCGTGTTCTTAATATGCCATTTCCCTTTTTCCAATGTCAGTTTCTCCTCTTCTCTCTTTGACAACCCAATCTCTGAGAGAATCAATTGAAAATCACATTTCAACACTGCAGAGCCTGTATATTAAAAATGTATTCCTCTCCCCTCTCCCTTGTTTATTATTTTTACTCTTTACTTTTTTTGCCCACTTCCTCCTCCTCCTCTGTTGCCCATGTTCTGGATGGCCCCTCCTGCGCCCGCCCACCTGACACCCCGGTTGGCCCCGCCCATAATCGTGCCCTGTCCCTAAACGGGCGTGTTACTTGATTGACATCTGTGCCCGAATGGCCCTGGCCCCTGCCCATGCCACGCCCAGTACAATGCCAGTGTGTCAGTCCCAGACAGCAGTGGGCCTGAGCGGTATGTCCCTAAGCTCCTCCCTCTCAATGCCTGACTACAGGTCAAACAAACAAGAAGAAGTGAACAATAATTTGTAGTCCTACCTTTTGTCAAGTCACAGTGTTTAAACATATTTAGTCTGAGCCTAAATGCGATTGTTATCCTACTCTACCTGTTAAACAACATGTTGATATCCTTTTGAAGTCATGTCAGGATTGTAACTAAAGTTGGTGTTGTCAGGGTTATTCCACTGTCTTTGAAAATGTCTGCTATAATCTGTGTAGTGTTTTTCTTTAGGTTTTGTTGGTTTCTTTTGTATTTGTGGCCATCTGTCCTGTATATCTTCTTCATTTTTCCTTTCTAAAAACTCATTGTTTGTGTGTATCTACATATTTGTGGTGTTTTTGGTTTTCTGTTAGTGTTAGGAGCTCACTTGCTTTTAATCTCGACCAGTTTCTTTTATTTTTTATGACGCGCTAATATTGACGTTTAGATTCATTTTATTTTTTCAAACCGTGAGTGTGTTTGCTTCCTGATCTATCTTCTACATCAGCCGATCTTTTAATTGCTGGAGTTTTTGAACGTAAAGTGTTTTACTCAGTCCTATCCATCCATCCTCCATTTGAAATTATGATTTGATTTCCCCAACCCTATAAGCATCAACTCCAGCGATAGCAGAATTACAACCTTACGATGGCATAATCTACTCTGTCACTTTCCCTCATCTGCAGACTATGTTGCTTCCATGTATAATGTGCTTTAGTTGTCCTTATCAGTATAACTACTGTAATGCCATAGGTGGGTGCAGACAACAAGATATTTAAAATATCTTTAAAAATCCCCTAAGGTAAAAAAACAAAGACATCTCTATGTTGTCTTGATTTAATTTGTGTCCATCACCTCATTTAGAAGGTGTTTAAAGTCATTTTTTGTGGTGTGCATCCACCAACCTATCCCATAAAACTTTAGAATTTGCTCTGGCACTTTTATCTCTTCCTAAAACTTCACTTTCCCCATCTTTCTTCCTCAATGGTCGCCAAATCCAGTCCTTCTTTTCGTTTGGGTCCTAATTTTGCTGCTGTACTGCTTCTCTCTGGGCAAAGACGCCTTTTATATTGAACTGTTTTTGGTGCAAGCTTTTAGCTACTTTCCCTATAACATTATCACCAACTTATTGTGTAAAATTGTAAGAAACTCAGTAACTTATGATTTAGCTAGCTCTTTATTCTGCATTTTTAGCAGCGTTAGCTTTTCTATGAGTTATTAAGAAGATATAAAGAACTCTATAATCTGAGACGTTTTCTCCCCCTTGGGATGCCTCCCGAACCCCACCCCATCTCTGTTGCTGTGCTCTGTTCTGTCATTGGTGGATAAACTATGAAGAATCCTGAGCATCAGTGCAGACATAGAGACTATCGGAGAAATCCTACTGAAGATTATCCCTACTTTGGAAGAAGTGAGTTGACATTTCTTTTTATGAATCTGTAGTAACACTTTTTAAAGTATTGTAAATAAGTTGATTGCTCTTGCTGCCATTTGTTTATCTGCTTTGTAGGTGTTGTATTCTTACTATTCTGTTTTGACATTGTGTAAACTTGACTATTTTCAATTTTTAGACCTCGCTTTCAGTTTAAAGCTGTGTATTAGGCATTACTCAGTATGATAACCTTGAGTAAAAATTCAAGGGTTTGACTATAATTACATTCAAAAAATTAAACAAAATGTATAAGGGCTGCAGGACATTTGAAAAATGTGCAATATGCAATAATTTTGGTCAATGTTGCGGCAAGGTCTTACTTGCGATGAATAAATGCTAATAATGTCTTTCTGATTCTGTTTCATAGCAGACGTAGACCCCAGATAACGAGTAGTCTTTGCAGCTACTGGAAAAACAATTTTTTTTAGAAGAAGTTGCTTCTGGACAATGTCTGCTGTTTTTGGCAAAATAACTAACATCTATTACCTCTAAAAACTTTTTTTTTGCTTTAAACAAGTGTCAATAAATATATTACAAGCATGGAGAATGCATGGTACTGAAATAATTAGCTAACACAGTCCAGGCAGTTCTTCACCATCCCACATACTACATACAGAGAAATAATGATGGTTTGCAGTATTTTAAGGACCCCCAAAATCTAATACATGTTCTAATTTCTTTTATTTAAAACAAAAAGGAAAGCTATATTTTCACTGCTGCTGAAACATTTATTATATTGACTATTGGTTGTCTCTTTGTTGTTGATGTTTAGAGTTTATAGCCTTATGCAGAAATATTGAAAATGCTCCCACAAAATTTAGCAGTAGTTACAAGAGCTTGTTCTGTGAGAGATGTTTTAGCTATTTGGTCTTTGGAGTAACAAGTACGCAGGTTGATTAATTAGTCAAGCTATCTGCTCAGGTAGCGAGCCTGTACTCAGCTGCTCAACAATCCTGTTTGTAGCTTGCAGATACAAAATGGTGCTATTTAACCGAGAATGATGGGTGATTGTTTTTTAGTTTCCAATGATTGTCTGTGTTTTTCAGGCCAGAAATGTTTCCAAACAGCAAAATTTAGAAGATCGAATGAGAATCTTATGGCAGAACGTTTTAGCAGCGGCACAATGATTTTTGCCATAATCAGAAGGAACGGTGCTCAGGCAGGTTTAGGACCTTGTTTATGATATCATGTGTGTTGCTGTCTTCAGTATATTGCTTTTCTTCTCTTTCTACAGTACCAGCAATACAATGGCAATGACTTTGATTGCGAGCTCCGTCTGCTGATCCACCAGAGCCTGGCGGGCTCCATCATCGGAGTGAAAGGAGCAAAGATCAAGGAGCTCCGTGAGGTGTGTGCATAGACACATTTTCATCATTTTATTTTTCAAAATTTGTTGTGGTGCGTTGACTTTCTGACATAATGTTTTAGGCACTCTTCATCTGTGGAAAACAGTCTAATTAATTTTTTTATCACTTATCTTACCTGGCATTTCTTAATTTGAAAGGATTGCTGTTTTAAGCGTCTTTGTCTTGTTGGAGCTTTTTTTTCTGTGCCTATTCAAGTGTGTCTCTTGTTTGTGTGTCTGCAGAACACAAAGACCAGCATCAAGCTGTTCCAGGAGTGTTGTCCCCAGTCGACAGACCGTGTGGTGCTGGTTGGTGGTAAAATGGAGAGGGTGGTGGAGTGTATCAAGACCATGCTGGAGCTCATCTCTGAAGTAAGAGTGATTTCCTCTGTTAATGAATGCATTTCGTTATTTTTCACGCTTTACACATTAGGAATGTACTTTTCTTTTTTTTCAAAGCCTATTATTGAGTGTGTTGTCGTGTTTGATATAGTAACGATTTAAAATATATCCATTTAAATGAGTGGTGTCCAAACCTTTTGCCACATAGGTGAACAATGTAGAGTGACGATAACTTCAGGTGCACAAAACGTGATTTTTAAATTTTAACTAGTTTCATTTAGTTTTTTTTTTTAACATTCTCAACAATAAACTATACATGGAATATTTTAATGAAAGAAATGAAGTAGTTTGACCTTTGTAAAAAAAAAAAAAAAATCTGTAATTCTTAGTAAATTAAAGATATAAAATGGATCGTATACTTTTGCTTTTTTTAATAAAAAGGCATAATTTCTGAAGTTTTTAGCTGCCAATCTGAATTGCAGTCAGGGGCCACGCAAAATCATTCTGAGGGCCACACATGGCCCATGTGCTGCAGTTTGGACACCCCTAATTAAATGTTTTGATAGATGATGTGATTTAGATGCTTTTTCTTTCAAAGTCATATGGACACATTTTATAAAGGATTAAAGTGATAGATCTTTGTACGAAGGTGTTTTTGATATTTTTTTGAGTTTAAAATGTCGTTGTCTCCCCTTTAGGCTCCAATAAAAGGCCGTACACAGCCCTACGACCCTAACTTCTATGATGAAACGTATGAATACGGTGGCTTTACCATTATGTTTGAGGAGAGGGGGGGTGGCCGCAGGCTCATGGGAGGCTTCCCCATGCGCGGAGGCCGGTCCAGCGGTGATCGTGGGTATGACAGAATGCCTTCCAGCAGAGGGGTGCGTGGGCCCTTGCCTCCTTCCCGCCGCGATTACGACGATATCAGCCCCCGTCGGGGTCCTCCTCCGCCCCACCCTAGTAGGGTTGGCAGGGGAAGCGCGCGGCCACGAAACATGCCAATGGGTCACCCATATAGAGGGTAAGCTCGGTGCTTCTTTTTGAAACAGTTTTGTAGTAGCAGGCAGCCTGCAGGCACGTTCTCATCAGTTCTACATGAAGTTTTAAGTGTTCCGATTTTTTTAGAAATATATTTCATTTGTAGCTAATTTTTTGCCAAGTAACACGGCAAAACCTAAGCTGCTTTTGCTTTTCATTAGGATAAATTCAACTTTCTATGAGATTTGTTTAACCCTTATAAACAATATTCAATGTTAAATATGTAAGCTAATGTTGCTTTTCCAGTGAAAAACTCTAGTTTATGTTTGTCATTTCATTAAGGGTATGTGCTCATCACTGTATGTCTGGTTGTGTTTGTCCTTTTGTTTTTTCTTTTTCCCATTCCCACGTTTCAGCAGAGACGATCGTTACTATGACTCTTACCGCGGCTCAGATGAAAGGTCAAAGTAAGTTTCTGTTTCCAAACCTCTGATTAAACCTCACTAGTCATCACAGAAATGCATTAAGATTCTTCTGTATTTTTTTATTTATGTTACAAAATAAGTCCTCAGTGGCGTTGCTTGTTTATAATGTTCTGTCGCTTGCTATTGAGTAGCATGCTACTTCTTGAGTCTTAAGAATACATTTTCAGTACCTGAAGGTGTTTATCATTTGTAATCACAGGTTTTGAGATGTAGCTTGGTTACATGTGTAGTTTATTACTAGTGCTGACACCCTTGTCTTGTGACAACTGGGACTGCAAAATACATCCCGATTTTATCATATCACTGTTGACGGTATCAAATCGTAAAGAACTACTTGGCCTGTAAAGTACCATTCAGTCAGCTGCTGTGTCAGTAATATTTTTAGTGATGCTTGTTTAATGCAGCAGAACATGTTTTATGAGGGCATAAAGTCATTAAACTACAGCTGAAGTTGTTTCTTTGCCAAAACGGCAGATGCAATTTTTTCAACAAACGATGCCGAGTCGGAAATACTGCCATTTATCCAGTAGCTAGGGTGCTCACTACCAGGGGTCTATGTTTGCAATGAACTCAAAGCAGAAAGACTGTAACACTGTTTAGTAAGGCTTAGCTGATTTATTTAAAGTCATGTCGTCATCATGACATTCATGCATGTTTCACTAATGATATGGTGACTATCATTGATAAGATTTTAATCATTGATAAATAACAACATTAAATACAATGTATATCCTTTGTAGTACCCTCAACTTGTCCTCTTACTTGTTTATTTATTTGGAGTACTTTGTGAGAGAAGGTAGTGAATTAGGAGATATTGGTACTTCCTAATAGTGTCTTTAAATGTAATTAGCTTAAATCAGGTTTGAAATCCAATTCTTGTAAATGATTTAGAATGTCTGCTGTTCAAATATTGTCCATTTCAACAATTTTCTAAGACTTTGGTTTTGTGGTATTGTCAGTCAAGCTGCACAATATATTGATTTGTTAAATCAAGCTGCATTAAATAGCAGTCGCAAAGGATGGATTTATATTTCAAGTCACATGCAATTACAGACATGTTGAGTAAGAACAATCAAATTGTATTACAGGGCTAGAGAAAACATTGTTAAACTAAACCGTTACAATGTTAAAGTCATCTCAGATTTAAGATTTACTCAACGTTAGCACACATGCATGTGTTTTTACAGAGTTCAAAAGTACAACCCTAATATGTTTTGTCAGCTATTTTCACTATTTGTGCTCAGTCTTTAGGAGGGAAATAACAGCAGCATTTGGCACTGATCAGCATCACCACCACCTGTCACTCCTCTCACCATAACACTGTCAGAGCTGTTCCTGTTACTGTGTGGGAAGATGGTTGGGAGGAAATGTGTTTATACTGTAATCTTGCTCAGCGTGTGTGTGCAGTTTGACCTAGACCAGAATTTTTCTGTGGAATGTTTTCAAGATTTAATTTTTTTTCCCATCCAACTCGCATCTTTTTTCCCTGTCTCTGTCTCTCTCTCTCTGCCTGTCTGTTCCCCTCCCCGTCGCCAGTGACCGAAGAGGCAGACCGGATCGCTACAGCGATAACATGGTTAGTGACCCTTTGCTAAATGCATGCAGCTCTGGCGTTCGCATCCTATTAAGTGTGAGCATTCTCAGGCTAGCACACTGGTTAGTCCTAGCACAGAACAATATGTTTTGCGTGTCCATTGTCCTGCTGTTGTACAGCGTTTTAGTGACAAAACAACAGATCTGTGTCCATGGATCCAAGGCAATTTTTACATGGTGTAAGCCATCCCACCAAATGACCATAATCACCTCAGTTGGAGACACCCCATAATAATCAGCTGTAATTGCCCTCTTGCTGTGTATTTGTCATGGCCAGCCTGTTTTTCCTACAAAGAAAGAGAAGACTTTGGGAGTGGGGAGGTGGGGGTGTCTATGGCTGGTTGCTAAGCACTAATAATGCTTTCTTGACAGACTAGAAGGTTTCTTTCTGCCTTTCCTCTCTCTCCCTCCCTCCCTGAGACCTGGCAGGATACTGCCTACCGTTGCTCGGCAACAGCTTTTTGAATTGCTTGTTGCCCTGGTAACAGCAGCAACTGAAAGTGGAGGGTGGTAGAGAGGACAGGAGGGACAGGAAGAGGAGGGAGGGATGGGGTAAGGAGGTGGAGTCTGTCTCATGGATGAAAACTGAGTGGCTTTCAATTGGGTCTACTTTGTGGACGAGGCTGCTGTGTTAGGCTTATGCTCACCCGCCAGTAGCGATTTTATGTTTCATTTTTATCGGCTCTTTAGACGAGTGAGAGGGATTTATCTTTTTTTCTCGCGGTAACACTCCTGTCTTCCTGTTTGTTCCTTGCAGAGTGGTGGTGGATATGGTAAGTACAAACTTGTTTTTTTTTTTACTCTTATATTAAGCAAATGTTGCATGCATAAGACTGTAGGCCTCAGATTTCTCTCCTGCAAAGGGAAGCAAGAAGACAAAATGATCAAATTGGGGGGATAACGGGATGAAGGGGCATGGCAGTTGTTGTATAAGCTGTTGGATTAAATCTTGACTTAAGTGAGGTCTTGTTTACTGATTTTTTTTTAATTATATTTATTTTTGTGCTGTTGCTGTTTGCTTGGGTAGTTTAAGTATATTTTGAGTAATGTGTCAAATGAGTATTTAGGTAAGTAATTAATACAAATTTTTGTACCACCGAGTCAGCTATCCTCTGCGTTTTTTTTCTCTGTCCTGCTCAGATAACAGTTCTTCCTGGGATAGCTACCAGTCAGGTTAGTCTTCCTCCTTTGCCCTCAATTAGTACTAGTCTGAGACATTTACTGAGTTCTGATTCAACTCATTGTATTTAATTCACAGCTAATGTCCTCTGAAACAAAAGCTGTAAAAAGCAACAGTTCTAACCTCACGGATGTCACTAAAAATGTGGTTAGAGGCTGGTGACGTTTGTAGTAGCGTGGTTTTCTCACCTGGGCAGTTTTATCGGTCCCCTGCTTCTACAACTTAATTTCCTCCATCCGTCTTAGTGACTCATTTGGTAGTTTAGCAGGCATTCATGCATCAAACACACCATCATGCTGTAATACTACAACTTTGCAGCTTTATAGTCACAACAAACTTTTATTTTTCAAAATTGTCATTTGTTTTGTTCTTTTTAAAGTGCAACAATTTTGGTAGAGAGAAATACTGAGTATTTGTCTTGAGTCCCTTTATCTTCCAACAGTCTCTATTTCTGCTTGCATGTTTGCTTTGGTTTTCACCTCTCTTCCCGCTGCCATCAGGTGGACGTGGCTCCTACAGTGACATGGGCGGTCCTGTCATCACCACACAAGTGACAATCCCTAAAGACGTGAGTATATGACCATAACATCAACAGCTTGGTAACTAGGGGGAGATCTGTTTTCCCTGTACGCTCACAGATTGTACAAATTTAAAGTGATTTGTACTAAAATCCTCCTTATGGTTATTTTACATTCTGACTGCATCAGCTCAGCTTAGTTTTCCAGTTATGAAGCCAAATGTATTTTATGTTCAGTATGCAACCATACTAGACATCCCTTAATTCTAAATCGAAAAGAAATCATTTGATATTTAAAACAAGATGCACCAAACAAAGGCCCAGAGTTCAGAATTGGCTCATTTTTCAGTTTTGATTGGCTGGTTACATACGGAAAATCTTTATTAAAATGTTTTTCTCCTTTATTCCTTTTCTCTGTAAACGCCTCAACCAGAAGCATACTTTTTTTTCTACTAGTATAATGTAGATCAGAAAAGGATTAAGGACATCTGGTTTGAAGCATAAATGGATATTTTGCCTTAGATTGAGAACCCCTACCTCAGCCAAAGAGCCTGCAGAATATGTTCTCTGTCAGAAAATAAAAGAAATCAGATTTAGCAGGTCAGATCCACGCTAATTATCTCCTGTTGTGTTCTCCACTAACAGCTGGCTGGATCCATCATCGGTAAGGGAGGCCAGAGGATCAAACAGATTCGCCACGAGTCCGGGGCTTCAATCAAGATTGATGAACCTTTGGAGGGTTCAGAGGATCGCATCATTACCATCACTGGTACCCAGGACCAGATCCAAAATGCCCAGTACCTTCTACAGAACAGGCAAGTTCTTGCTTGGTGTTCTTATCCCTTCCCATCTTGTTGAAATTTCTGATTCAGGACCCCATTTGAAGTTTGACCATTTTCTTCTAATTATACCTTCTAAACTCATAAAACTTCAATATTCCAAATACGTTAAAATCTTCATACAGTTGCTCTGCAGGTGTTTAATCTTGCATCATGTAGGCCTTCAGCATATGGAAGCTTTTCAGTGCAAACATGATTTAAAGACCTTTTAAATCCTTTAGAATGTGGTTGTTCGATTTGTTTAATCACACATGATTGACTGATTATTTTTTTTTAGATTCTAACACTAGAAAGCCCAGTTTTTCTTGGGTTATACATTTCTGTTGCCTGCTGTCTCTCTTCACTAACCCCCCTCCTTTCTTCCCCATGCAACCTGCAACTACTTCAAACCTTCCTCTTACATGAAATGGCTGTGAAGGAGTAGGCATGCTTAATAAAGGTGCATATTATTAGTTTATTTATTTTCTTTGTAAAGGGGACGTGTGAGGGACAATTTTGATTGCCTCGCACTCGTCCAATAAATCTGATCAGTAGAAGGAAAACGAAAAATAGGACGTCTATTTGCCATCAGAGCCGTTTCACTGTGAAGCAAGGAGTGGATCGATTTTTTTATTTTTTTTCCCTGGCTGCTGCTGTGTGGAAGACTAGTGATTTTGTTGTTTTTAGTTAGATTAAGCAACAACAAATCACAGTCTGCCAAATAGCACAGGCTCCTCCTCTTCTGTCTCCCTTGGCAACCAGTAGGCACGTATAATACACACTATTTCCTTATTGATGCCATCTGAGCTTTGCCCGGTTTGCTAATACATCCTCAGACCCTCTGCCCTGTCTCATGAGTACTGTACTGTTGCCATGATAACAACCCCGCCTCCCTCTTCCTTCCTGTCTTTCCTTTTCTGTGTTCTGCACCTTTTAGCCACACCCCTCTTTTCCTCCTTTTCTCTCTCTAAATCATCTTCTCCTCTTTCTACCCATCTTTCTCATTTGCCATCTTTCTTTCATCGTGTAATTATTCCTGTTCTCACATCATCATCCTGCAACAGTTTTAGCTATATATATTTACGCTGTTAATCATGTGAAATGCAAATGTGTTTTTTGGTATTCATTTTGCCGCTGTTTATTTTGTTTTCATTTTAGTGTGAAGCAGTACTCTGGTCATTTGCTGTAGACTCTCAAGGAGCAGATCGAAGAAAACTTGGATTGAACCCCCCTTCCTCTTCTCAAATCTTTTTGCCCAGGTCCAACCCATCCACCTTCAGACCTTTACTCTGGATTGTGGGTGTCTTTTTTTATTTTATTTTTGTATTTTTAATTAAATAAATGTCCGACATTCCTGTGCATCCACGAAAATGTAGATGATCTGCATTTTTAAGAGTGTAGTCCAATAGTGTGTCAGGTTATACTTTGATTTTTCTTTTTTGTAACACGTATAACACAATATCAGATTTCCCTCAGAAAAAAAATAAACCTAACCTTTATTTTTGGATGGGCTTGTTTTGTTTTTATGTATAAATGTGGATGTTTGTGAGTGTGTGAGCGTGTCGGTGTGTGTGGGTTGGTATGCTTTCATTTGTCTCCTACCAATCTGTGCAACATACAGAATGTAAGATGTTCCTTTTTGTTCTTTAACAGCTCTGGAGAAATATAACTCTGTAGAATTGATTTTTTTTTTTTTTTTGCAATGTTTTTGTTTGGAGTTCTGTACAAACAGAAGACAGAACAGAATAATTTGTACAAACACTGTAGTGGTGCAACAAAATAAACCTGAATTATTGAAGTAATTCGAAGTACGCATTTGTGTTGGTAGTTAAAGATGTAAGGCATTTTATTGGTTATAGGACACATACTGAACTTTTCTACTTTGCCTGCATGTTCCTCTGCTTTAACTTGTTCACTCTTCATTGTTTTGAACTTCACAATGTCAAATTTAAAGAGAAATAAAGATGCCACTTTTTACTGAACATTGATGGTTTAATAGCTTTCTGATTTTACTTTTGGCAGCTTTATTGGCCTTCTGCCTGAAGTTACTTAAAATCTGTCCAGCAGTTGCAACATTTTGAGGAAGTCAAGTAAATGAATCCTTTAAAAATCGAAAACTATATGAATGTTTTTTGTTTGTTTTTTAGCACCGGGTAGCTCTATTTGTCTGTAAAAAAGCCTTTGGAATGTATTAGCAGAATAGCTGTGGCAAACTGTTTCTGCGCACGCTCAAAACGGTCTCCCTCACCTTCGCGTTGTGATTGGTTGATCGGACTGAGAGTATTGGCTCGAGTGTGTGATTGGTTAACAGCTGGAAACCCGGTAGTGCCGAAAGCTTAAGCACACGTTTGTTATCCGTGCAGGAGACTCTCAGCCCTACTTTCCGTAGGAACAAGCGACAGCTGAACAGTAAGTTTAGACCCAATATCCTTTTATAGTAGTTAAAAATGGTACGGATCGACCATATGGTAAAACTCAACGCGGACGTGAATGTTGGATCTGTTAATGCACTTTGCCCCTCCAGGTGTTCATAGAATGATTTGAATGTGCATTACATGCGCAATACAGATCATTCGTCTTGCCTTTTTACAAAATATGTAGGAAACCAGTCTTCCTTAGGTGCAAAAAAAGACCACACAAAAGTATTCACAACCCCTTGATCTTTTTCACGACTTCTCTGGTTTTACAACCACTAAATAAAAATAAGGATAATCAGAGCCCTTTATTTTAATACCCCTAAATCAATTCCAGTACAACCGGCTTGCTTCAGAAGTCCCTTGATTAGCAAATGAAGTGTAGGTGAATCACAGAAATAAAATCCAGCTGTTTTGTGGAGAATCTGACCGGTTTAAAGAACAACAAAGAGCAGTCAGGTATGGAATAAAATGGTTGAGACATCTAAAGCAGGTTTTGTTTGTAAAACAGTGTCCCAAGCTTTGAATATCTCACGAAGCACTGTTCAATCAGTCACCTGCAAAATGGAAAGAGTATGGCACCAAATGCAAACCTGCCAAGAGATGCCCATCTGCATTAACAGACAGGCCAGATGAGCAGAGCATTTTACGGAAATGCAGTCAACAGGCCCTTGGTTGCTCTGGAGGAGCCACAGAGATCCACTGCTTAGGTGGCAGATTCTATTCCCAGTACAAGTATACGTCATGCACTCCCCCCAAATATAACCTGGATGAGGGAGTGGCAGTGCAAATACTTTACAGTTTGTCACAAACCAATTTGGGGAAGAGGTGAGAGGTTGTTGGCCTTTAATTAAAAATGCTATGTGTAGAGGAAAACTAACTGCACCGCCCTGAACATGCCATCCCCACGGAAACGTGCTGGTGGTAGCAGCATCCTCTGGGGGCTAATTTTTTTTCTGTGAGGCTGGCCAGAGTTATTAGTAGGATGGACAGAGCTAAATACAGGAAAATCCTGGATTAAATCCTGTTTGAGACAGAAAAGGACTTGAGACGGGCAAAAATTCACCTTGCAGCAGGACAAGTGCCAGTATGCATACAGCCACAGCTACAGTGGAATGGTTTAGGTCAAAGCATATTGTGTTAGAATGACCCAGTCCAGATCCAGCACCAAATCCAGTTGAGAACCTGTGGCAGGACTTTGACATTTCTCTTCATTCTCCATTCAGTTTGATTTGGCTTGAGCTATTTTACCAAGAAGAACGATAAATAAAAACCGCCTGAAGATGTGCACAGCTGCTAGAGAATTACCTCAAAATACTTGCAGCTGTAATCTCCGTTAAAAGGTGATTCTACAATGCACTGACTCAAGGTGGCTGAAAACAAATTAATGCCACACTTTTCAGATTTTTATTTGTACATTAAAATTTGCTGATTATGCATCATTTTCCTTCCACTTCACAATCATGTGCTACTTTGTTTTCGTCTGTTGCAAAAATTCCTAATAAAATCCTTTGATGTTTCTGTTGTAACAAAATGTGGAAAAGTTTAGGGGTATGAACACGTGAGCCATCACTGTTTTTATGTATTTTGGATATTTAATTATATATATATGTAGGCTGTTTTATATCTGGAAAGATTCCAGTGCTCTCTTCACACATTATCCCCCAAGACCAGAGCCAACTGATACAACTGCTCAGCAATATATATGATCCACTTGTCTGTGTTTGTATTAATTCTTTTAATGGAACTTTTAAATGGCACTTTCTCTGAAATGGTCTGAAGGTTATGAATGTTTTGGTATGAAAAGGGACATTTATGCCTAAACAAAACCCCTTTAAAAATTATTTAGGACTGAAGCTTTACCCGAGGTCTTTTTGCCTTATTTAGCCAGACCTGTAAATGCCAGAAGATGCTCTGTATTCTTTAGATTTCGCTGTTTGTTGCTGAGAATTCAAGTCCTTTCAGTGAATATTGGATGTGTTTTTCTTCTAGTTGCATTTTTCCACCAGTTATCATGGAGAAGCCTCTCCTTCCCAGAGAGTCTGGGCAATTCGTGGCACAGCACAGTCGAGACGTGTTTATCGAGGACGCGGGAGTGAAGAAGGTGGCCGACATGCTCTACGGTCTCAGACACAGTGAAGTCCTGACAGCTAGTGGCTGGAAGATGGCCAATCCCCTGGCTCCAGCGCCCACCTCTGATCAGGGGAGTTTCTCAGCACCACTGGGCTGAATCATTTTTAAACCCAACGCAAACGTAACCAATCTCCTGGTTCGATAGGTGGCTTTAAAGGAATAGGAAAACGATTGGAGGGTTAAATATTTTTTAGATTTTGGACAAAGATAAAACTCATCAAATGTTGACTGAAAAAAAATATGATTACACAGATAATTGCATTTCAAGGTTCAGAGCTCTAAAATAAAAAAAAATTAAAAATGCAATTTAAACAATATAAGTAATTGTTTTGAATGAGATGCTGCATTTTGTTCGAGAAGATTTAAGTTGGGATCTTAGTGAAATAAAATAAGAATTTTTCTCCTTCAACCTAAAAGAAGAAGATTTTAGATAATCAGAAAATGTAGATTGTGTGGCCGGCATATCGTCAACATTGGGGCTGAACTAAATCAGAATTGTATCAAGATGAAAATGTCAAGTATATGATTATCAAGATAATCAAGCAGTAGATATATTATTGCTTATTTATGGTATTTATATTACTAATGGGAGCTATTTTACAAAAACATTGCAAATTAGCTTTTAGGATTGTTAACATCTGGTAAAAAATGTTTTAAGAATTAGGAAAATAAAAAAAATATATACCTGTGTAATGGATAACACTGAGCAAATGCAGCTTTTTCAAATGTTGTTGCCCTTATAGAACTATGTACATAACATCACAGAGAGCACAACAATTGATTTTCCACTCAAAAGTTTCTGGTGTTTTTTGCTTCTACTTGATGGTGTTTTATAAACCCTTACAGGCGTTAAACTGGGTGTTTGTTGTGGATACCATGAACTTCTCCTTTTGGCCAGAGAAAGAAGCTCAGCAGTGTGAGGTGACCTATAAAGGCACCACTTACACAGGCTTCATGACCCTGTGTGCTGCTATCACCAGAGCCATGGAAGAAGGTGAGAGCACTTAAATACGTAATGCACCATGATTCCAGTTTTACTGTTTTGATCTGAAAGAGAAACAGCGTCTTCCATTCTAAGAACGTTGTGCAGGGATGCAGGATGAGGACAGTTTGCTTACTTTAGGGGGCTTGGTTGAGTTTCCTCCCCGGGCCCTCTCCCTTTGTTTTCGACCACATCCACACTTTAACTTTAGGCGACCTCTGCCTCCTCCTCCGGTGCAAACATTGATACAGGAACATGCACATGGACACAAACACTACATGTATTCAGACACACAAGCGCAACTGCGCAAATACGAGCACACACAGTAAGCAAGCAGTAGCTACTTGTCATTTTGTTTGTCATTGTAGTTGTGGCTGTATTTATCCTGTCCACAGTTTGCTGCACCCATTCTCCTTTTTATTTGTCACCCCCTTCATCTTTATAAGTGTGAGGGCCTGAAAGTACTCCTGGATCAGTACTTCTGTGTTCTCTTTGTGTCTCTGCTCTGTTCTCTCTAACCCCCAGTCGGTCGTGGCAGATGGCCGCTCACACTGAGCCTGGTTCTGCTGGAGGTTTCTTCCTGCTAAAAGGGAGTTTTTCCTCTCCACTGTCGCTACATGCATGCTCAGTATGAGGGATTGCTGCAAAGTCAACGCCAGTGACTGTCCACTGTCTCTACATGCTCATCCGGGAGGAGTGAATGCTGCAAGTCTCTGACTGGATGCAATCTGCTGGGTTTCCTTAGATAGAAAAACTTTTTATCCAATTTGAATAAATAACTGAATCTGACTGCACTGTTCCATGGTTAGGACTAATTGGAATGTATGTACCTGACTTTTGTGAAGTGGCTTGAGACAACATGTTTTGTGAATTGGCGCTATATAAATAAAACTGAATTGAATTGAAAGCAGATGCTGTCTGTTGTGCCTTTAACGTAATAAATTCTTTATGCAATAGCACTACTATCCCGCTCTCCCCTTTTTGTAGACTAAATCTGCCTTGACACTCTCTGGCAGCCAGACCCACCATACAGTGGTAGCAGACAAAACATGATGGGTTACAAAAAGAAGACGAAAAAAGGATCCAAAGAAAATAAATCAGATTTATCCAAGTTGGTTAAAAATGTGTGATTAAAAAAATGTCTAAACAGTGAGCCACTGACAGAAAATGGTGTAACAGTGTTATAGTACATGACTACGTGGGCTTTTCCGTTATTTGGTTGCTTTTTTGTTTTCTTACTCTCAACAGAAAAGGAAAAAAAGTGTGGATTTATTATAGCCCCTTATTGTCTGTGTGCCCTTTGTAAGCCCGGAGTACAAGGAAATTGCTGGTGGCTCTGCATGAGCCTGATCATCATTTATAATTAGCATGAATGGCTCCGGATATGAATCAGTTATGTCTCGTATGGAATATCGCTCTCAATGTGTTGTCACTGTGCCCTTTATATGTATGAGAGCTTCTCAGAAAAGCGCAGGTAGCCTCGGCTAGAGTGTGCTTCTCTTGGGCTGAGATCAGCATAAGATCAGAACAAATGATTTTTTTTCAGTCTTTTCTTCACTGCACATTATAAAATTAAAATAAAAACAAATAATAATCCCCCTCTCTTTTCTCCTAAGGTGTACCCATCACTGATCCCAAGTACTTCTCCCAGATCAGTGTGGAGGAGTTGGGCCAAGTTCTCCGATCAGACAATGAAACAGCCATGCCGATGCTTCAGGAACGCCACCAGGTTCTACTTTTATCCTGATATGCAACTGAGACATTTGTCCTTGCCCTGCATGTCCATTTTATTTATACATTAAAAGTGGTCCTTATGTCCTCCAGCAGCCTAAGCCTATAGCAGGGAGGGGAAGCTAAAAGGGGAAGCTAAAAGGAGATATATTATCTCTCTTTTTAATTTTAATCAGAACTTTTGATATGCAGCTTTTTGGATCAGCTGGAGGTTTTTAACTGCATTTTATGGAAATCCTGATAGTAAAGAATTGCAATAGTCCAGCCTTGAAGTAACACATTTTTTTGTTTGCCTCACTCTCCGATAGGATATTTCTAATTTCAAGAGTTGAAAGAAGAAAGTCCTAGAAATCTGTTTAATAAATGACATATTCTGGTAAAAGATAACACCAAGGTTGTTTACTTTATTACCAGAGGCCAGTTTAATGCCACCCAGATTATGTGACTGATTAAGCAGTTATCAATAGCTCGACAACTTCTGTCTTGTTTGAATTTCAAAGCATAAAATAAATGTCTTTGAGGACTAATTTCATACTAGAAAATATTTTTATGATAATAATTTTTTTATCTTCTTGTGTTACATTCATTCTACCCCCTTTATAAAGAGAAAGTGAAAGTGTGCAGCTCATCTCCTGTTCATCGCTGTTGTTAAATTTGAATCCTTCAGAATCTAAATCTTTCTCCCAAGGTCCTGACCGAGGGCGGTCGCGTGCTGCTGGAACATGGAGGAAATTTCCGCAGTTTTATCAGCCAAGCCGGAAACAATGCTCGGAAGATGGTGGAGCTGATCGTGGAGAAGATCCCGTCTTACAGGGATGAAGCTACATATGAGGTCAGTGGACCGAATAAATAGAGAAAGGGAAGAGTGATGTTTGAACATATGCAAACACATTTTATAGGTATCGACTGTTATCGGAGCCGCTCCACAGTGTCTTGCTTTAGGCAAGCTGCATTATTGTAAATACTGAAATTAATATGGTCAATAATCGAGTGCATTCCTGTGTAAAAATACAGAATTATACTTTATTTACTCTGAAAATTATATCATGCTTAAAATATAATTTACATCACGGTACATCATTGTCAACACTTATTGATTAATTATTAATGCACTCTTAAAAATATGAAATGTCTATTTGAACCTTTAAAAAACGTCTACTTTTGGAGGAGAAATTTTAGCGTGAGAGTTCCACCTCCTGGCCAAAACCAGCACGACATCTTTCTAATGTTCAGATTAAGCAGATTATACAATTAGTACAAACATAGTTGTTGTAATTCTGTTTTGTGTTAAAATAAGTGCAAAAATTGCCGTAGTTAGAGAATGAATGAACACGAGTCTATTTTTGTGTTGCCCTGCTGCTTGTTTAAGGGCAAAAGAATCTCTTTCTACAAGCGAGCCCAGATCCTGGTGGCAGATTTCTGGGGGGTCATGGAGGCCAGAGGAGAGGGGGACATCATCAACATGGACTGGCTCACCATGTTTGCGGACTACCGGGTTCCTCAGGCGCTTGTCTATTTAGGAGTGTTGCAATACTCTGATGCACTGATGCAAGCATTGAAGAATGGTGAGAGACTGAGCATGTGTTTTCCCTGTTCCCTCAAAATATTTGGTGCCTTGCAAAAGTATTCATACCGCTTATACGTTTTTCACTTTCTGCCATTCTTAAAACTACAAGCTTTTATCAAGATTTTTCTGGTAGGCAAACACAGAGTAGCGCACAATTGTGAATTAGAAGGAAAATTCTACATGGTTTTCAAAATGTATTGCAAATAAAAATCTAAGTTCTTTAAAAAATCTCTCAAGACATTTTGCCACATATTGTAGATTGGATTTAGGACTGGAATTTGACTGGACCGTTCTAACACTGGATGTGTTTTGATCTAAACTCTTCTGCTGGAAACGCTGTCTAGCTTCCCTGTCCTCACTGAAGATAAGTGTCTCCACACCATGATTCTGCCACTTGTTTTACAAGGGTATAGTCTGTGCAAGTTGATGTGCATCTTAAGTTTTCCACCGCTCTTAATTTTTTGCATGATGTCCAAAAGTTAAATTTTGGTCTCATCTGACCAGAGTTCCTTCTTCCACATGTTCGCTATGGCTTTTTCCGACAAAAGCTTTATTACTTTTCCATAAAGGCCAGATTTAAGAGGTGCCCAACTAATAGTTCTCCTGTCAACAGAGTATCCCATCTGAGCTGTGAATATCTGCAGCTGCTCCAGTTATTATTACTCTGCTGCTACGCAGATCACACTTTTCAGATTTCTATTTGTAAAAGAAAAAAATCATCTTTTTCCTTTCTGTTCCTACCTATACACGACTTTGTGTTGGTCCATCTCATTAAATTTCAATAAAATACCTTCAGGTTTTTTAGCTATGATGTAACAAAATGTGAAAAAGTTCAAAGGTATGAATGCTATTTTTAAGCCAATGTAAACAAATTAAGAAATCATTGGGTGTGATCTCTCTCAGGTGAGCTGCTGCTTTCAGGGGATCAGAGAGAGGTCGAGATCCGAGGATGTTCAATTTGGTCTGTGGAGCTGATCAAGGATGGTCTGCACAAGATGATGCTCGAGAGAGACGGAGAGACCTGCAACATCAACTCTGCTATCATTGACTTCTACCTTTGGCCTTTTGCTAAGCAACACCACAAAGAGATGGCCCACATTCCCATTCACCACACTCGCTGTATTTACTACTGACAAACAGACTGGGAGCTGTACATACACAAGGTTTGCTGGTGGCGTTCCCTGTGAGGAACCTAAGCATGGTAGTGGGATATAAATGCACAGACAAGCTTCCCTTTAGGGGTAAAATAAACTGTGATTCCATAAAACTTGTTAGTTTGCAGTTAATGAAAATGTTTTCACATGAAATTAGTTCTGTCAAATGTCTTGTTGTCACTAAGCAAGTCATTATATTATGCAATTACAAGAAAAATGTGGGAACCTCTGATGTACAGCAATCTTTAGGACTCATGTTTTTATAATAAATCAATAAAGCAGTAAATCTGTTATATTTGTGTGCAGTTTGTTTTTAATTGTCACTATTTAATTGCAATAAATATTTTGAAAGGTGCTAAAAAAACAAGCGTTAAATGTTTATTTTATTAGTTTTATATTATATAAATTCAGCAGGATACTCAGTAGATGGCGCTGTTGCCCACCCAGCAGCTATCCCATACCTTCTTGTACACCACTTCCTGCTTTTGGCTGCTACGTAACGGCGGCGTCGGTCGCCCGGGCAACCCAAATCGACAACAAACCTAAAGAGGATAAGTTATCAGAAAATTCATAAGTAACGACCACGAGAGTTTAAACACAGGTTGTGTTTGATGGTTTATTTTCAAGTAGCAGTGAATTAGCTATAAACTCTTTCAAAAACAAGAGTTCTGACACATCGCAGAGGTTAGATGTAGGTAAAAAAAGGGAAACTTTTCGGCCTTATGAGTGAGGTCTGTGTCCGGGTGGCGGTCCGTATCCGTCCTCTGCTCCGCAGAGAGCTCCTCCACCACCACCAAGTCTGTGTCCGGGTGGTGCCGCCGGGCTCCGGGCAGGTGATGCTCGGCTCGGACCGCCTCTTCTCTTTCGACCACGCGTTCGGACCGACAGCCAGCCAGGATGAGGTGTACGAGTCCTGCGTCCAGCCCCTGGTGGAGTCCCTGCTCGACGGATACAACGCCACCGTGTTTTGTTACGGACAAACGGGGTCTGGCAAGACGTACACACTGGGTGGCGGACGCCAAGGCAAGTTGGCGAAGCTGGTTGTTTTAGTTTATAAAAAGGATGCCGATGGGAAAAGTCGCGAAACAAATTCAATTTAATTCAATTCAATCCTTTATTAATATTAAGGGAAATAAAATATTTAAAAAGTCTGTTTTGTTTTTTAAGGATCAGGGTTCATCGACGTGCACCTCAGAAAATCGACTTTTATCATCGACAAGTCGATTTATTTCAATTCATTGAGAGAAACGCAAGTATAGATTTATTGTATACATAGTCAACTATATCAGGTATTTATTTCTGTTAGTGTTGATGATTATTTCTTACAACTACCCCCCCCCCCCTCTCCACCCTTAAAGAAAATCATTTATCCAAAAGACTTAGCCAAGACCAATTAAATAGAGTTCTAATACCTAAATGTTATGTTGTGATCTAGACACTCATAAGGAAGACTGCAGACTTGACAGAAGTCCGACAGTCATTGATACCTTTCACTAGGTGGGTAACCCTCAAAAGATCATTGCCTAAGAAGCTGCCAATTTACCGAAGTAACATTTTAATGGAAAGTTTAGTGGAAGAAAAAAAGGTAGATAGAAAAAGTTGCTTAAGCAACAGGTATAACCACACCATTTAGAGGACTGTGAAAGAAAGTCTATTCAAGAATTTGGGAAGGTTTTTAAGGCGTGAAGTATGGCTGGATTCAGAGCTTTAAGAGCCGCCGCATGTTGATGTTTCTGATGCAGGAAACTTAAATGGTTCAATGACTCCCCTAATCTAAAGGAAGATGAGGGCATCAGGTTTTAAAGAAACCTAGGCCTCCTTAACATCTTTGCAGAGCCATTTGCTGTTCGCCTCCATGCCACACTGCATTGATGCAGTAATTCATGTAAAAGGAGCCCAAAGAAACTCGATTTTAGGTATTTATTAGCTTTATGCCATAATCATAAATTTTCAAAGTAACAAAACATTTGAAATATATCACTGTGCAATGAATCTGAACACGAGTTTTACTTTTTGAACTGCAATAAATCAACATTTTGATGATCTGTCAATATCCAGAGATGTACCTACCTGCATTTGTTATTATCAACACTTAAACCAAAAATTCAAATTAAAAGCTGTGCCGCTTTTCTCTGATGCATTCTGGCAAGATATACTAACGAAATCTTTGTTTACATTTCAAAACTGCTCACAGATGAAGGAGGAATTATTGACCGTGTAGCCCAGCATGTGTTTTTGTTGCTGGCGACGCAGAAGAACAATGAAAGTATGGAAGCCATGGTGCGGGTCTCATACATGGAGCTGTACAGAGAGGAACTACGCGACTTGTTGGACATGAACACCAATTATAAAGAGCTTCACATCAGAGATGATGAAAAGGGGAACACAGGTAATAATTTTCACTTTCAAATGTGGCAAGCATAATCCAAACACAGACACGGTAACAAGAGATTGCAGCCTAAATTGGCATTATTCAAGAAGTCTAAACTTTCCCAGGTTTTAAGATTACTGAAATCTAACAGCGAGTGTACAAAGCACACTAAAGATTTCCTCACTGTGATTATAAAAGCAGGATCTCTTTTGCGGTTCCTGGTGTGGAGCAAACTGGTGTAAGTTAACAGAATATCAAGGAGGAAAGATATCAGCAGTGGAGTTGCTGGCAGCACAGAGCAGGAATTGTTGCTGGAATTTGAACACGGACATTGTACCATAGGAAATAATCTTTGAATTTGGGAAAATATTTAAAGCAGCTGCCAATGTTCCCAGTAAATATATGCCTGTTTTGTGACCTGGTAATGCACAAGGGAATTCCACAAAACACAAGAGCTACATCCCAGACTTCACATGCATCACCTTGGATGCTGGATGTTCAAGTTAATGACATGACAATTAAAAAATAAATGGACGAGCAAGAGAAAGACCCTTTTCCTAAAAAGAATGTGACATCACGACTTAGGTTTTCAAAATTGCATGTAAACGAACCAAAAGGCTTCTGGAGCAAAGTCTTTTGGACAACAGAGAGCAGAGTAGAGATGTTGGGCATTGATGGACTAAGCACAAGCACTTTATACCAACTGTCAAGCATGGTGGTGGAGGGTAATGATTTGGGCTTGACTTGCAGCTACAGGTTCCCAGCACCTTCCAGTCACAGAGTTGACCATGAACTCTATTGTAGACTATAGTATTTCAGAGTCAAATGTGAGGCCATCTGTCCGACAACTGAAGCTTGACCTAAACCGGGTCATGAAGCAGGACTATGATCCCAAACACACCAACAGGGGACCCTGTGGAGATGTGCACTCATCCAATGAACTGAAGCATTGTTTAAAACAAGAGTGGCCCAAGAGTCCTCACTAAACATGCGAAAGACTAATAAAGTTGTCTAAAAGACATTGACCCAAAGTTGTCACCACTAAAGGCTGTTTTACAGGCTACTAAGTCATGGGGTATACTTGGTTTTTTGGCATCACCTTTGAATATTATTAGATTTCTTGTTCTGAAATCACATTTATTTAATTGTTTTAATTGAA
Organism: Crenichthys baileyi; assembly: GCA_036173005.1. NCBI lineage: Eukaryota > Metazoa > Chordata > Actinopteri > Cyprinodontiformes > Goodeidae > Crenichthys > Crenichthys baileyi. The sequence goes on along the minus strand of JAHHUM010001231.1, from coordinate 207,910 downwards.
ACTCTTGTTGTTTAACCATTTACTGTGTGGGTTTGTGCCGGAGGGATTTTATGTTGTGTTGGCTGCCATCATCCTCTCCCACCACCTCCAAAAAAGCATCCACTGATTGACTTGTTCCATGTTTTTGGATGCTGAAATCTAAATAATTATCATGCTCTGGTGCTTGCTTTGTTTTAACCATGGCTGCAGAATACAAAGGGTTTGTAAGCCTTGGTGCTTCCTGTCATTAACAACCTTGTCTTATCACCTCCAGTTCTCAGTTTGTGTTGCTCTTATTGGTTAAAGCCACCTTATTGTGTTTGTTTGTGTGTGTTTTTAGTTGTGGTTGGTGCCCGAGAGATAGTTGTCACCTCAGCCGAAGAGCTGCTCAGTGTTGTTGAGGTGGGAAACGCCCTTCGTCACACTGGCGCAACAGGAATGAACGAGCACTCCAGTCGCTCTCACGTGATCCTCACCCTTCAGGTCAACATCTGTTCTCAAAGCAACAACAACCCATCTTTAAAGTCTGTGCGGTCGTCCAAACTCTGCCTGGTGGACCTGGCAGGCTCAGAACGTGCTGGCAAAACTGGAAACACTGGAGCACAATTCAAGGAGTCTGCACTCATCAACACAGGCCTGCTTGCACTCGGTAATGTTATCCGCGCCCTCTCCGACCGTGGGCGATGTCGACGTGGCAACAGCTGCAGCGGTGCACATGTACCGTACCGTGATGCCAAGATCACTCGTCTCCTCCGGGACTCGCTGGGAGGCAACGCCCACACGGTGATGGTGGCATGCGTGAGCCCATCCCACCACTTTGTTGCTGAGACTCTGAATGTTCTTCAGTTTGCATCCAAGGCCCGTCACATTCGCAACTGTCCAGGACCGGCACCCCCTCTAACAGATTTTAAATCAGACCCTAACACCTGGCAACCCGCTGAGGCTCGACTCAGGGAGCTGGAGTACGAAGTCCAGACACTGAGAGAGCTTCTGAAAGAGAAGGAGAAAGACATGGAAAGGGAGAAAACAGGAAGTTCAGGTGGAGAGGAGGATGGCTTCAAACTGCCCAGTCAGATGAATGTATCCAAACTGGATAAGAGGTTGAACCAAGGCAAAGCTGGCCAGTATCTGTTTTTGGCAAAGGAAGCTGCAACCTTGCTTGCAAATCTCTCCGAAGCATCTCCAAGTGATTTGTTTAGGCAGAAACTGCAAGACTGGCAGGAGAGACTGGCAGCTGTCAGTCAGTTACATCAGACAGACAATATAGACTGTTCAGAGGGGGCTGGAGACCAACCTCCACATGTAGCCTCCTTAAAACTGAGAGGAGATCTCCGCAAGTGTCAGGTAAAAACAAAACGGGGAATTTATTTAGTTACATTAAAGCTTATGTGTTCACTGTAAAAGTGATAATATTTTATTAATAGTCCTCTCTGTAAAGTAGTAACAGAAAACAGTGCACTTGATAAAAAAGTCACTTGACAAAACAAACAAATCAGACTATTTCAAATGTTCCTTGTTTTTTCTCTCATCTTAGGAAGCTCTTAAAGAAAAGGAACATCTTTTGGAGCAAAAAGATGAAGATCTGAGACGGATTCAAAAAGATGTTGAGAAACTGCTTGAAGAAAGAAGAACCCAACTATTAGCTTTAGAGAAAGAGAAGGAACGTTCTCGAATACAGGTGAGAAGAATGACCAGAAAGTTAATTGGCCTGTCTTCAAGGTTTTCTTTTATTTACATCTTCACAGATATTTTTGTGTGAATTTTCAGACAGAACAACTGGTGAACCAGCAGATTCTGATTGATCGCCTTCGCAGCAACCTCATGGCTGTTCCTGGGATGACTCCAGGGGCAGCTGGAGAAGCAAGTCCTTCTGGGAACTCATGCACAAGACCCCACAGTGTCCCTCTGATCAGACACAGCTCTCTACACCATACCAGGAAGGTAGAGCGTTTAATCTTAAATTTGATGTGGGTGTGCTTGTTTTTTATCTGTTGTATAAACTGTGTCTATATCTGTGTGTGTTTTTGTCTTATTTTGTGTGTTTTTAGATTCATTCCAGTCCTCCCGCCTGTTCGCTGGAGAGGGTGATGGCAGCTTTTAAGATACGTGGTCATCTCCTGCTGGCTGAGATTGAGGAAAAAGATAAAGTCTACTGTCCATTCATTACACAACAGGCAGAAAGCGAAGAAAGGAGTCGAAATAATTATGAAGAGGAGGAGATGGAAATGGAGAGATCTATGTGCAGAAAGAAATTTAGGTGAGAGCCTTTACTAAAAAGATTTTTATACAGTTTAGTAAATAAGGATCAATAAATAGTTATAGTTAGATTAGTTTGGGTAAGAAAAAAAGTGGGATTGTTGTTGGGAGTAGAGGTGCTAAATATATTGAATTAGTCGCCATCGAGATATCAGTGAGTACAAACAATGCGATCACAACGAGTCACTGCTTGGATGCAATATTTTGTGGATTATAAAAAGTTCCGGTGGCATTGATTGAAACTCTGCTTTCCATTAATGTATTTGGCCACTTCAACAGATGTTACTGTCTCATAAGCCCATAACTGATACATGGGACCAAGATCATGAAGCTCAGGGAAAGAGGTGGGGAAGTTGTGATGGTGGAAAAAAAAAAGTGTTGTGGGAAATGATGGCAATCATTCACAATCAATGCAAAAATAATATCACAATATCATGCATTCCTAATTTGGTGCAGCCCTAAAAGGGCTGGTAAAACATTTTTTATGTTTTGGTATTTAAAATTATTTTGCCTTCATCAAACATCTGATCAAGAAATGTGGACAATAAAGAGTTATGGAAATAAGTTGTCTTTAAAAAAGTTCGAATCTCACAAATAATACATTTATGAGCAGTGATGCTTTGAAAGCATATTCCCATTTATTTTTGCCCTGAATCCCATTTGGGCCAGTCAACTCTTACTAAATATGACGAAGTAGAATGAAGAAAATGACTTTAAATCGAAGAGGGGACAAAACATCCCCCTGACAACTACAGGTTGATGGACGGTTGTTACAAAACATCCTGCAACCAACTACACCATTTTGTACCCGAAACAAAGTAATGAAATGAAGAAGCAAAATGACGAGCGCCTCAATATAAAATACATTCAGTACGACTGATCCCGTGTGAACATGGATCAGGTATTTCTTCAAGCCTCAGAGTAATAGTCCATCCTCTTGCACCTTCACTAATGGCCACCAACATCTATACAAGTGGCTGCCTTCTAGGCTGACTTTGCTGTTTGCCCTCTGCTGCATTTGAGAGGGCAAGTTAGGCAGGTAAATAATCAAACAAAAAAAAAAAACAGCTAGAGTAGCTAAACCTCCATGTTTAAGTTTTTCCTCTTACTCGTCACGGTGCTTTTTACCACTTTGAGAAAATAGGTGCAGTTTGTCACAGCCTTTCTGCAAGGATGACTCCCAAAGTCTTCTCCATTCAAAGACAAAAATATGTATTTAAAAAAAACAAACAATAAAAGGACTGTAGATTAAAGAAGCCATTTAACTATTTGAACTAAGCCTGAGGGAAATGACTGCTGGTGCTGTCACCCATCTTTTATCCCTGAGCACCGTTTACCCCAGGTTATAGCGCCCTCCCCACCTGTGGAGGGTGTAGTCAACCAAAATACAGAACAAGCAATGTAAAAGTTCAGGAATATGTAGACTCCTACAACACCTAATACTTCACACTTTGGATCAGAGGTTTTTTTTCCTTCATAGCATTGCATTCACCGGGATTTCTAAAAAATATTATTATGTTACTGTAGGCATTCCTTAAATCAGACATGCACAAGCTGGGAAAAGAAACTACTACTAAAACCCAAAAGCACTGGACTGGAACTGGATAACGGAAACACAGCAGTGCAGGAGTCTGATCAGATCGCAGGTATCATCTGTATGCTCTTTATTTTCTTTCTTTCATTTTATGCACATTTTTAAGTTTAGGGCATCCTTTCATCATCTTCTTATCCTATCCTATTGACATAAACTGTACCAGGAAGTTGTTTCCTTTTCCAATTTTTCAGACACAAAAGAAAACCTAATGAAGAAGGTAAGACGATGCAGCAATGCTGAAAGAAGAATCCATGAACTGACAGTCAACATGCTCATGAAGGAGGACCTCATCAAAGAACTTGACAAAACCGGTGTGTTTACATAGTTTTATATTTTTGGAATAAAGCCTTCTCAGGCTTCAAGAATAACAATGACTCAGAATCTCATTAAATTGAGCTTGTTTAAATAGTTTTGCAAGTTTAAGATTCTTTCATAAAATGAAATACCTGCAGTGTGACATAATTGTTACTTTCCATTAGAAAGGGAAACCCAAGCAGTGGACAGAGATGATACAGGAGAAGGGAAAATGTTGGAAAGACTGTCCATGCAGAGCCAGCAGATTCGAGCTGAGGTGTACCACAGCCTGCAGAACATGAGACAGGAGCGAGCAAAGCTTCATAGGAGCCTCAGGCAGTTGGACGATACGGCTGATAGCAACAGAAAACTCTATCAAGATAAGGTCAGTTAGACCAAGTCTCAGAAAGACAACATGTTGACTGAATAAGGCAAAGAACTCCATATTTTTTTTAATATGCCCACTCTGTTGACCCAAATGTAACATTTTCATTTGGGAAAATTCCTTAAAAAATAAAGTTTATATGAATTTCTAAGACAATCGACCATCACTTCAGAACAGTAATCCGATAAATCATATTAAATTCACACATACAACTTACAGTATCTTTCCTGTTCAGGAGGAAAAGTTTCATCTGAATTAACTTGAAAGCAGTTTATTTATCTGTAATTTTCAGTGATTATTCTTCACAGACATGTAACTGCTGTATTGTGGAAGTTTGAATGTAAATTGTGTTTTTTTGTTTTGTTTTTTGATTTACAAACCAAAGAGCTCAGTTGCTCATAATTTAAAATACAAAACCACCTTATTTTTACAGCCCACATTCAGCATGGTGCAATTATCAACTTTTTTTTTCTAATCAAGTGTTTTGTGTTCTTGTGTACAGGAACAAACTTTGGAAAGTTCAGCTGTCCCTAAAGGTTTTCACCAGGAAGCGCCAGGCAGTATGGTAGAGTAAATAATTGAAGTAAAGTTTATATTAAAGTCTGTCTTCTTCTTTTGTCATCTTTCCCTCATTTCGCTTTGTTTTCCCTCACCGTAGCTGCGCGACAGCAATTGGCTTGAAGAAGAGGAGGAACGGGTCATTCAGAAGAGGGCACAGCTGCAGGAGCTGGAAGAAGAGCTGAAGAGAAAAGAGGAGGTGCTGCATCACAGAGAGGCCTGTTTGCAACAGAAAAGCAAACTCGAGATCAAGATGCTGCAGTCCAGTCAGGTCAACATCTATTTTGAGCAGAATCCATTTTTAGAGGTGCAGTTTCAAAGTTAAAACCGATTTAGTTTTTAAAAAAATATATACGTTTCCTAACTTTCAGGCTTTGAGTCGAGACTTGCTGCATGTGTCCGTTCAGTTAGAGTCTGTTGAAGAGCAGCTGCAGAGCCAGAACAGTGTGAGAAAGACCAGAGGAGTTACAATCGGGGCGCTGGAGAAAGAGAGGGACATGCTGAAGATGAGAAGAGACACTCTGGAAGCCCAGCTGAGGGACAACAGGGTGCTCACTGTGGAGGTAAGAAATTACAATTTTTTTTGTGTGTAACTTGTGCATGATATTTCTGCCCATGTTGGGATTTTACCCTATGCTCTCTACATTATTCTTCATTAGTTTGATTTATGTTTGTCGTGTAGGAGGAGCATTCCCTTCTCCAGCTGGAGGAAGCTATTGAGGCTCTAGATGCAACTCTTGAGTTTAAAAACCACTCCATCCAGGACCAGCAAAAGCACTTGTTAGTTCACTCAACTCTGCATGAGTCAAAAGACACAGAGCCTGCTGAACACGCTGACATTACCAGGAAGCTGAAGAAGCTCTCATTACCTGAGGCCATTGAGCTGCTGATCAAATATTTCAACAAGGCAAGAGGAAGTTCATTATCTTCACCAAATATTTAATTATCTTTTAATGTAAAAATATTTAAGACATGGACTGGTAAAAGATAAGTTATTTCAGTAATTCAAAAAAATGTAAAACTCATATATTACATGGATTTATTATACATATTTATTTCTGTTAATTTTGATTATTATGGCTTGTAGCTAATTAAAACCCCAATGCTGACTTGCCTGTTGTCCAGCAGACAGTCTCTGACACCCTCCACAAGGAATTTATGTCACAAAAAGGTCATTGTTACCAAAGTCCACAATGTATCCATACATATTAATGGAAAGTTGAGTGGAAAGAAAAGTTTGGTAAAAAAGGTGCAAAAGAAGCAGAGATAACTGCAGCTTGGACAGGACTGTGAGGAAAGGCCCATTAAAGAGTTTGGGAGAATTACTTAAGGTGTGGATTGCTGTTGGAGTCAAAGCTTCAAGCTCCACAACAAACAGTCATATCCTGGACTATAGCTGCCTATGTTAAGGCACTCAGTGAGTGGCTTGAACAAATCTTCAGCTGTGTTGAAAAGTTGTTCGAAGGTGCATCATTCACTGTATTTCTTCCTTCAGTTTTAATGTGGGCAGAGTGAATATACTGCGTGCTGATGATGGCATTTAGCCGAATCGCGTTCACCTTCACCACATTAATACTGGAAAAAGATATACAGTATATAGAGTGCTGGTTACCAGGTATGGATGTCTGAACCGCACACCCATCATTCTGGTGCTGTGCTTCTTTTTTTGTTATTCAGTGGTTCAAAGGCCTCGTTTCAGATGAAAGTACACATTGCATTACATTTGAAATTTTCAGGCCCAGAGTCTGTAGAAAGAGTGAAGAGTCACAGAAACCACGTTGCTCGAGGTCCAGTGTGAAGTTTCCACAGTCAGTGATGATTTTGGGGTGCCATGTCATCTGCTGCTGTTGGTCCACTGTGTTTATCAATTCCAAAGTCTGCACATCGGTCTACCAGCAAATTATAGAGCACTTCATGCTTCTCTCTGCTGACAAGCTTCATGGAGTTGCTGATTCGCGTACAAGTAGGACTGGCCCACAGCCCACACTGCAGAAAGTACCAACACCTGGTTTAATGATCACAGTAACACTGTTCTGACTGGTCTGATCTGAACCCCAGAGAAATAATGGAATGTTTTTAGGAGGAAGATGAGAGAAATCAGAACCAACAATGCAGACAAGCTGAAGGTCACTATCAAAACGTCGCACTGATACAGTTATTCATGCAAAAGGAGCCCCAACCAAGTAAATGTACTGTGAAGTACATGGACTCAATATTCTTATTAGACTAACATTTCTGTATTCATAATTTTGTATTGGTCTTATGCAATATTCTAATTTTATTCATCAGAATGAACAGAAATAAACCCATGAAAGATATCACTCTGTAATAAATATAATTACTTAATTAATTACATCAACAAAATTAATTTCACTTTTTGAATTTGGTTTGACATTGAAGTACTGAAATAAATGAACTTTTTAATGATTTTAATTCACCGTGATGCGCCTTTAATAGTTTTTTCACATCATAGTACCATAAATTCTTTGCCCGAACTATAACACAGAACAAATGAATATATTTAATGTACAAATTTAAAACATATCTAAAAAAATGTAAGCCTTGGAATGGAAAAACACCTTAAATTCTTATTCTGAATAGATGAAAGAAATGTTATAACTTTTGAGGCCTGCAGTGTTATTCTTTGTGCCTGCCTGTGTGCAGGCTGTGTTTCTTTGATGCCTTGAATTTATATTCATTTATTGCATTTTTTGTTTTGTTCTGCTATCTCCCCACTGTTGTCATTACCTGCAGGTTGTTTGGCTGCGAGAGGCGGCGCGCCGTTTACATTTGCAATGTGAAGAGCTGGAGCTTCATGCAGGAGAGCAGGAGGCAGCACTAAGGGAGATGGAGGCAGCTATGCAGCGTTTAGCCCTGGACGCAGACCGCAGGCTCACCCAGCAACACAGGGACCACCAAAACATCATTCAGCTGCTACTAAAGAAACTTAAAGGTGAGGATCTTAAATATAAATGCTTGTTGGTAATATTTTGTGTGAATTCTACTGTTTTATTTCTTCTGCCTTGTGCATGGGTTTCTGTTCATTTAGAGGGAGTATCAGGAGAGGCACAACAACAAATACAAGATAGAATCCAACATCTGGAGAAAGAGCTGTTTTTCTACAAAAGCTCCAGTCGCCAGCTGAAAAAGAAGCTCAAAGAAGTTCTCAGTGACACTGACAATCAATCCCCATGCACACAAGAGAGCAGGCAGAGGCAGGACACTCACATACCTGTAGGTAGGAATAAACCAAAAACATACTGCGAGGAGGCAGGGAAAACGACACATATTTCAACCACATACACAAAAATATATACTGAGCAAACAGATGCAAAAGATCTCACACCATCACCTTCTGTCATCCAACTGCTCCCAAAGACAAAAACCTCTGAAAACAGTAAGGTACTTTCACAGTCCAATGAAAGGAGTACAAGAGGTCAGCCTGTGCAGACTTCAGAGATGACACCTGTCAGACTGTGTCGCAGAGAGCTGAGAGAGATTCCTGCAGCTGACCTGCAGCTCTATGGTTCTGCCACTAGGAGGCACCAGTCTGCCGTTAGTTCAAGCTATGAGTCAATGATGGAGGACTCCATAGAAGTGCCCAGAAACACGTGATTACTTTCTTTATTTTCTGTCTGCAAGTGTCTGTAGCAGATTTCCAGTGGATGATATTAAGGGTTTTGTTGTGTAGATAACTGATTAAAAAAAGCACTGAATACATTGTTCCATTTTTGTTTTTGAAAGATCACTAAAGATTTCAAATGAAAAGAATGAATTGAGCATCTAAAAAAATAAGAACAGAATGTACTTACTTTGTTTTGGTTGATTTTATATAAAGGTAAAAAGGTTTTTATTATTATTATTTGTTTACGATACATTTTTAAATATTGCAAACAATCAAATATTGTACAGCCCCGCTCTTTCTATTATTTGTTCCTTTGGGAGGCATAATTATAAGCTCTTGTCCAGAACAGGACTTAAATGTGAAATATTTATGTATGATTTCCTAAATGTGTTAAATTAGGTTAACGATGCAAAAGTAAGCACTTTTCTGATTTTGCTTCTCATATATATTATATCATATATTGTATTATTGTCTTTATATCATTGCTAATTTCAGTTACCATAGTTACTATACACTCTTTGTTTTCACCTGTTCACTACATGATTATCTCTTCTTTATATGCAGGTCTAAAATAAAAATGTATTTATGTTTTTTTTTACTAACTTATTAAAGTCAGTGAGAATCAAAATGGACTGTTTTGACTTCTATGTGACCTCATCCCATTCCTCCCACCATAAATAACAGAGGTTTCGTTTTAAGAGACGGATATGTAACATTCAGTTTCCATTGAAAACTCATATTCTGTCAGAATAGATGCACTTCATTTTCAAAGTCTGTAAAAATGTGAAATAAATGTGAATGTTTTATCTTTTCCCTCAGGTGACCCAGTGGTTCTGGACAAAACTGGCACAGTTGGTAGTCAGCCTAGGGTTATGGGGCCCCCAACCATCCACAAGTCAAAGACCTCACTAACATTTCTTATAAATTGTCCGTTCTTGTTTGCACTTTGAGCATTAAATAAATGTTCAATCAGATAACTATCAATAATAAGTTTCATTTTACTGCATGATAGAAAGTGAGTCAGTCACCTTACATCATTAAATAACATTTGGTATAAAGGGTTTTAGGGTGTGAGGGCTGTAAATGAATTGTGGAGATGGTTAAAATCGTCTGACTTGCTCATTTGGTCTGGGACTTGTGTTCAGTGAACAGCAATTCAATATGAACTAAAAGGATGGAAGGAGAGGCCAAGTTCAAAGGTTATACTGGTCAAAAATTACAAGAAACTAACAATACCTCATATGTTTAAACCAACAGTTTCACTGTGCATTAAACATCCCCAGCACAGATACAAGTAGCAGACATTTAGAAACTGCAACTGTAAGATTAAATTATGACTGTTGACAGATCTATCAAACCATTAAAAACTTTATTTGGTTGACACGTTTTACCAATTCTCAAAAATCTTTCCAGTTTAAATAAAAAAAAAAGAAAATCTAAAGTCCGTTTAAATTTGAAACTCAAAAAATCCCTTTGTATAAAACCATAACAAGTCACATAATTTTCAATAAATACTAACTATGCGGATTTACCCTTAGCATGTTTTGTGTTTATGTTGTGTCTCAATGTATTTTATAGGGATTTTATGTGACATACACGATGTACATAATTGTTACATTTTCTTACACAACCATAATATCTTTGTTAGAAAAATTAATAATTTTCTTTTTGTTTCGTATTTTTATCTAGTCAATGTCCAAGGAGAAACACTAAGATACCAGCTGAGCAGCTTCGTGCTGTTTAGAGCAACCGGGCTTCCGTACCGAGTTAGACAATCGCTGGTAGCTCAACCAACTGCAGCTCAGTTCCCTCAAGAACCAGAAAGAAGTACTTTCAGCAAACATCTCTTGTCGCCGCTGTCTCTACAACACAGCTCTGTGAGTCCAACGCAAACAAAGGGGTAGCCCAAGTGTGTGAGGGTTTTTTCGACTTTTTACACTTGTTAGTACGCTAACAAAAAGCTGCTAGCTCGGTTGTGTCGCCGCTGCTTCCACCAACTGCAGAGTTAAAGAAAATGACACATTTTCATTCACGTGTCTGTTTCTGTTGTAAATAAAGTTGTAGGCTGAGATTTTAAATGACAAATTAAACAGCCACCAGATAAGCAACTCCATTCTATATTAAGAGTTTTAATTTTAATGAAACCATTTCTTTTGATTTAGTTTCCCGTTACGTGATGGCATCATCTGCAATGATCACTGTCCCGACCACCGCCTCCCGGTTCGCCCTGCTTCAGATTGACTCTGATTCGGACTCCGACACCTCCGATCCTGGGAAGACGAACAGCAAACCCGGCAGGGACTCCTCATCCGGGAAGCCCAGACAGGGGAAATCAGGACCAACAACAGGATCAGGGGGTAAAGGTGCTCAAGGCAGCGAGAAGAAGAAAGACAAGAAAAAGAAGAAGAAGGAGCAGCAGCAAAGTGAGGCGAATGAGGTGAGAGGCTGAGGATGACCCCATTTTTCCTGCTTATTAATCTGTTATGAAGGTGAGCATCTGGCTGTTGTTTCATCTTTGTTTCATTTAACCGGAAATGGAACCGCACAGGAGCCACAGTCAAGTGCATTCAAGCCTGAAAACATGCTCCATACTCTGATTAGCTTATAGCAAAAAATAAAGAGTTCCCAAAGTAAATATTTGTAAAATAAAGTTTATTCTGTTTTCTTATTTACTTGTATAGCACCAGTTAAATTATTATTACACATTTAAATACCAATTTAATCACTTGTAGAAATAATACCAAACACATACATTAATGGAAAATAAAATTAGAAGATCCACTTAAACATCAAGTTGTTTCAAAAGAAAGGTTCACATGTAAATGTCTAATCTTCTTTGTTTATCTGTAGAGAAGAAGGGATTTATTAACAGGTAAACACCAATAATTAACAGTATACTTGATTAAAAAAAGATAGAAACAAATATTTGTATTTTTACTGAGGAAAAGTTAGGACACCCTAACCCATAATAGCAACTTTTACCCCCTGTTGGCTAAATTAACTTCAGTGAGATGCTTCTTGTCGCCATCTACCAATCTCTGACTCTGAGGAAGTTTACCCGACTCCTCGCTTTCAGCAAATTATCCAATATGGCATTGCTGATTATATAAAGGTAATAGCTTAAAACGCTGAGGTAAGCTAGAACTCCAGTATTAGCATGTTGACAAACGCTAGCATGTAAGCTAACTTGACCAAGCTGTCTACAGTGATATCAGCAGGGTATATAATATCACTGGGTCCAAAAAAACACAGTTAGCTAAAATGCTAATATTTTTCTGTTTGCAAACATAAATGAAAATATCTTAAATGCAATAAGACAACTAAAGCTACACACACCCAGAGAAACTTGTGTGAAAAATGCCACTGCCTGACTTTCATGAGCTGCTCCACACAGGGTTCACTGGCCTTCAGAAAGCTGCTATAATGTTCCAACATCTCTTCATGTAAAACACACCAAGCTGTGTCTTTTATTCCTCAAGGACTGTCTAACTACAAAAGACCTTTGGTAAAACACGCATCTTGTTCAGCAGAGGGTCTTTGCTAAGGGAAGATGGTTCAGAAACGGCAGGCTATTGCTATTTGCCCTCCTTTTTATGTAAGATTTGTTGATAATTTGGCTCTTAAAATGTTCTCTTTGCAGTTCTAAATAACCATGTGGGGACAAAACCTACAGAAAGAGTTTTACTTCTAATTCACAAAGAAGCATTTAGCTTTTATTGAGAGAATACAGATGAGTCGCTTCTCAACAGGACACACCTCTCAGATAGACAGACAAGAATCTATGGCAACTATGCAGCATCTTTCGCTGTTCAGACTCACAATGTACAGTGAAAATGATGGATGAAATAAGCGTGATTGCACACAGCTTCAGTACTTATGCAGACACACAGTGACATGGGCTTCCCCACCAAATGCGCTCCCCATCATAATCAGGTGTCCGTGGTCAGGTGTCCAATGATGGTGTAGCGTAGCTGCAGTTGCACTGCTGTTATGGACCAATCTGGTTTTTTTTGTTGTTTTTGTACTTTGCTCAGCCCTTCTTAGCGTATATTGTGAGTTTTGTTACCATTAAATGGGACTAATTACCTTTCAGTTTGTGAAACCTTTGGATACATTTTTATCTGCTTTTCTCTTAGCTGCGTAATCTGGCCTTCAAAAAGATTCCTCAGAAGTCCTGTGCCCCTCCGCCCTGTGTGACGCTGTCAGGAATAGCAAGTGAGCTCCTTAACTCAGCATCAGGAGACCACAGCATACCTTCAGAGGGATGGCAACAGTGGAAACGGAGAGATGAACAGGTTAGAGCAGATGACTTGATACCATCCTCCAATTGCTCTGCCCCTTTGGAATCTTATTACTTGACTGATTTGAGTTGAACTTTCCAGAGGTCAGCAGCAGAGAAGCTTCTGCACTGAAAATCTTTAAGGGATATCCATTAATATGACAAATGAGAACATTTATAAACTAAGGTGTGCTTATCCTTGATATTTACGTCACAAGCAGGTCTATCAGGGCTAAGGATTTGTTTTTTCAAGTTATGATTTATCTAATTTTCTTTTCCTTGTCCTCACAGATAACCACAGAGCTGTATGAGGCAGATTTAGAAAAGGCCTTGATTCTAAGTAAACTGGAATATGAGCAACAGAAACAGGTACACTGAGTACATACACGCATTAATAAACCCCAATGAATGCTAAAAACAGAGGTGTGGATTTCACAGTTTAACGATCTACAGATATGTATTACTATTATTAGGAGTTATAGGAGTACAGGAGATTGAATGGTGAAAAGTTAATAAGAACACAGCAGATTATCCAGATGCAATCTCTCTAATGTGTTTCCGAGTACGAACTCGATATAAAGACAAATTCACATGTCCTTGTTTTATTTTTCCGCTTTCCCCTTGAACTGTTGCACATTTTTTACATTAAACCTACAAACTTCAGTATATGTGGATTTTATATGATAGACCTGCACCAAGGCGCACAAAGATGGGAAGTAGAAGGAAAAGCGTGCGTACATTTCAAACATTTATACAAATAGAAATGTATTTTACTCTGACACCTGTAAAGAAAATCCAGCGCAAGCATTCAGAAGTCAGCTGTTCAGTGAAGGCCACAGAGGTTTCTAACAGAACGTTAGTGAACTCCAGACAGGTTAGGGATAATGTTGTGGAGGAGTCTAGAATTAGGTTTTAAAACAATATCCCAAACCGTACACATCTCACAGAGCACTGTTCAAGACGTCATCTGAGTATGGAGCAGCAGCAAACATGCAAAGACACAGGCATTTACATAAAAGGACAGGCAATGAGAGCGTTCTTCAGAGAACCAGTCAAGAGTGCCGTAATAACTCTGGAGGAGCTGCATAGTTCGACAGCTCAGGTGGGAGAATCTGTCTATACGACAATTATTAGTCTGACGCTCCGCAGACCTGGCAGTAAGGCAAGAAGAAAGCCAGCTTTGAGAAAAGGTCATATGAAGTCCTGATTGTAGTTTTCCACAAGCCATGTAGAAAACATGGATGTTTTAAGTTTTTTATTACTTAAATAAATAAAGCCCATGTATCCACTTCACATTTATGCACTAGTTTGTTTTTGTCCATTGCATAAAATCCTAAAACAAACGGAAGTGTGTAGTTGTAACATACTAAAATGTAAAAACGTCAAAGCGTACAAATACTTCTGTTCATATGGATATCTAAGATAAATTCAGATGGGCAATCACTCTTAAAGCTGTCAAAGCAATGTGACGTATGCCACCAATTATTTCTACATAAAGTTGGACACAGTAATAAACACTACAGATTACTGGCCTGAACACCATAACAACTGGAACATCTAAAGGTAAATAACGTGCTTTCTGCCAGCAGAGCAGCACAAACTCGGCTTCGCCAAAGTCACAAGGAGGAAAAGAGGGCGGTGGGAAGAAGGACAAGAAGAAAAGTCAGCAGGCAAAAGACAAAAAGACAGTTTCTCTGCAGGACTTCCAGGCTGAAGGCACTGCTGGTAGGAGAAACGGGTCGATCACTTGCAAAATCTTTTCATTTAGGGTCTATCTGTGTTTAAGTCCTGATGTGTTAAACATGTAAGAAACTTTTTGGGTGCAAAAGAAATACTCATGATTAGGCTTTCTCAAACGTTTTTTAATGTTTTTACTAATGTCTGTTTTTTTTTTTTGTTTCAGAGCATTTAAGTAGAAAACAAGAGGTGAGCAAGAGGATTGTTTCTTGCATTTACCCCAACGATTATCTGAGCATCACTAACCATTTTTGACCCCTTAATTAATATAAAGACCGTTTGGTTTTTACGAGGTTCCTGCACAGTCTTTTGTTTGTTCCAGGCCTGTGTTTAAAATAGAAAAATAAAATAACAGTATGGAAAAGCATTTATTTACACACTAATCCCTATGCCATTGTCTACAAGATCCATCCATCCATCCATCATCTGTGAACTTGTATGGGTGATAAAACAATCAAACAAATTCCACCGCATGCTTTATGGTCAGCATCTTTATTTGCCATTGACAAAGTAAATAACTTCTTTCTCAGCATAATGAACAAAACAGAAGCTTCTAAGTCTTTATTTGGACCATTATTAATAAAGTGCCAATGACTTCAAATTATTGCATGAGTGCTTTAATCAACAACAGTTAACACAGCACATCAGTGATATGATGGTGATTTAGATGGTTGGTAACTACAGTGTTGCTGCTGCAGCAGGCTGCCCATGTTTATTTAATATAGTAAACATAATAATACACATTCAGCTGACAGGTACGTATATGTATACACAGTGAGAGCAGTACGGGCCTTTACTTTGTATGTAGTCAATATTTTGTTCATATTTCTACCTAATCACCCAGCGCCTCCCACCTGATCTTTATCTTTATCAAAATTCCATGTATGATAAAGCTGAAATACCAGTTTAACCCTTTATTTTCCAGGAACCCAGAGGGACAAACTTAGCACCAGGAATCGGGCAGGAGGAACGTTTTTTTAACAAAGTGGAGGATGATGTGAGTCGAATTATCCAGAGGGAGAAAAGACTTGAACAGTATGTGAACAGCCCGGGACAAGAAGTCAACACATCCACAGAACATGAACCGGTGAGTACAGACATGCAAAGAATACTCGGATGTAATAAAAGTATTTTGAGCTGTATGTCCTTAAAATAAACGACGCATATTTCTGTTTGGCCAGATAAATACTAACTGAGTAAAATGTTGAATTCTTTTTAATGTAGGATCCCCGGGCAGAACAACTGAAATATGAGCTGGAGAAGAAGGACCAGGAGATTAAAAAGCTAAAGAAGACCATCTCAGAGTGGGAGGTCAGAGGTGGAAACAGCTGTGCTAAATTATCTAGAAAAGTTTATTTTCACATATTTCTGCTGCTCAGAGCACATACTGTACATGAAAGCAGACAGAGCTGATACAGTCTTGGGTGATATGTCCAAATTTGCTTTTCCTAGAATAGCCACATAAAAACGTGTAAAAAAAAACCAAAAAACCTTGAATACAGAACTATAAAGAGCTACACAACATATTGGAGGGCACCCTGTGAGAGCAAATGTATATTTAACGTCCATGCTGACAGTACTGGAGGATTTCCAGTAATATAACTAATTAAAACTGAAGAAACCGTCTTTTAAAACGTTTCGCAAAGTGAAAATAAAAACATACAATTTTCTGGTGAGGAATAAATTAGGACATTCCCATATTTACTCCAACTAAAAATGGATACATTTACATCAGTATCACATCAGGTGTGCAGGATTAGAGCGTTGTTAGTCAGCATTTTTAAGAAGGGGTGCCCGGTTTAAACCGCGGCATTTAATTTGCTGTTCTCCTGACTGTTGAAGCGAGAATGAACAGCATTGTGGGATCCTAAAAGCTGTCTGAGGTCTTTAGAAAGAAGACTGTTGCAGCTTAAGAGCCCGGTGAGGGATTTAGGGAGACTATAAGATCAACTATTCCACAGTTTGAAAAATAATAAACACCTTCAGAAAGATGGGATGTTTTGTGTGAACCAAATTTCAGCATTCTTGGTAAAGAACCTCATACCAGCTGTGAAGCATGGAGGGGGAGGTGTCACGGTTTGAGGATGTTTTGCTGCTGCAGTACTTGACCATCTCAACATCATAGAATCCACCATGAATTTGTGTGTAGTAGAGGGAGTCTGATGAAAAAGTGAGACCATTTGTTAAAAAAATTAATAGTTGCATGTACAAGAAACCCCTCAAACATTTCCCAGCTGAAAGGGAGGAGCGGGGCAAACTTTCCTCACACTGATGTCAGAGACTGGTAGATGGTTACAAACAGCATCTTACTGAAGGCATTTCAGTCAAAATGAATCCCAAACGTATTCATCGGCCTGCTAGAATTAGATATAAAAACATTTTAATTCAACCACGGAGCTTGTTTCTGAAGAACATGAGACAGTATATTATAAATATTTGTGGAAAGTTGGAATTCTGGCCGGCCCACTACAAAACGTTATAATTAGTTATGGCAAGAAGCAACAGGTCGATCAAACTAGAAGATTATTGTCAACCTAAATCTGCCTGAGACTATAACTAATACTGGGCTTAACTGTAGCTCTTCATGATTAGGGTGTCCTAACTTTTCCCTCAGAATATACATTTTTGTTGATACATAACAAGTCATTTTGTGTGTCTACCTCTAATTTAATCACTTTCCTTCCTAGAGATAAATAAAAAGCATTAGACATCATTATGTGAATATTTCTTTTGAAACAACTGAATATTTAATGGCGTGTCCTAATTTTTCTCGACTGTTTAAACGGCTGCACAATATATTAAAATATATATCTAAATCTCTTTTAACTTAATTTTGCAAAAGCAATATTTGTTAGAGTTTGAAGCATTATGACGGACTATAAGGGGAGAACACAGCAAAATGTGGAAACGTTGCTGCTGATGTTGACATTGTATCAATCACAAGGTCTTCCAATGTTGTGCAGCCCTTAAACTTTATTTTTATAGCACACCCGTCAGGCATTGTTTGTTTCTCATCAATTTTAATTGCCAGCTGTTGGAATATTGCAAGTAATGGCTGCAAATCTATGGAAAAACCAACGTCCACGACAGTGTGAAGGAAAGTCAAGGTTGATGGTAATAAATAAACAAAAAACAGGAAAACTAAAACCAAAAAAAACTGTTATACATATAATTGTTTCTATAACTCTATAGTATTTTGATGGAGGCTGCAGGTAATCTGAATCTTGCCAGTAAAGGGATCAGTTTTCAGATAGATGCATTACCATTTCAACAACACCTCAGCACCATGCCTTTATTTCTGTCTCTGCTGTCCAAAGTCATCACAAATCCGGTGTTCTTCTTACTTCTCAACTCTGCAGGTGAAATACAAAGAGGTGAAAGCAAGAAATGCCCAGCTTCTTAAGATGCTCCAACAGGGGGAGAGTGAGTTTATCAATGCGGTCGTTTTCCACCTTCAGCTTTCACTTGTTTTGTCGTATAACGTGATCAATGTCTTTTTGTAGTGAAAGACAAAGCAGAAATACTTCTACAGGTAGAAGAACTGCTGCACATCAAAGAAGAACTGTCATCACAGGTGTGTCACACAGAGATAAATGTTGGTTTGTTGGACGGTCGTACTCTTCTGTGGACATAAATAATGTTTTTACACTTTTACTCAGGTAAAAATATTACATGGTGCTCTCGAGCAAGAAAGATCAAAGGTTAAAGGGCTCCAATCAGAGCAACCAAAACATCAGGTGAGGGCACAAATAATCATGTTTTCAGTGACTTTTCTGTTTGATGCCTAGTGAACATAAAGAAGAGGAACAGAGGTCTGAGTTTAGGGGTGGTGTTCTAATAATACACACTAGTAAACCTAAATGTTTTTTTCTGATTTCCAGGGAAACAAGAAAGGGAAGAAAGGCTCTGAGGTGGATCAATGAAGGCTCCTGAGGGGAAAAACCAAAATGTCTGGAAGGAAAAGAAATGAACAAATTATAAAACACTATTGATCATTAGATTCTCTTTTTGTTTAATGTTTTTATTTTACCCTTTTGTTTGTTTTAGCTGGACTGTTTGTCCGCTTGCATGCCCCATTAAACAGAATAAACTCCAGACATGGCATGCTGTATTAAACAACCAAGTAACATTTATTTACAGCTCCTAAAATAAGTTGACTTTAAAAACTGTTCGGAAACGGTTGCTCTGCAGAGCTGCGGCATCTCCAGTACTCCAAGAGCTCTGTGCCTCCCTTTTCATGGGTTCTGATGCCAAATTGACAGATTGAAATGTGTGTTCATGGGTTTTTTTTCCCTTGCTCACTGTGAAGTAAATAAAATACTTTTTCAGTGATTTCTTTTGTCTTTTTTTTTTTTGTTTGTAACATTTTACAAAAAAGGTCTGAATTGTAAAATGTAAAACCGTGGTTTATAAACTGTGGTACAGGTACCATTCATGATAATGTGCTTTGTTTAGTGGTACTCGGGAGAAATGTTGGTATCACTTAGTTGTAGAGAAAAGATGAACCAATTAACTGACGTAGTGCTAATCAGCACCAATAGTCAAATAGAGGAGTTGTTGGGAGAACTGAGGTGTATAAAAGCGAACAAAAAATAAAAGCTGGTGGCTGTGCCCCCTTCTCCCTCTGATATTGAAACCCAACCTAACTATGTCCAAGGTTGATATCCTACCGACTGCTGCTACTACTGCGAGAAGAGAAAATAAAAATGTATTTCTCTGCATTTTATAGTTCAAAACACTGTAGCAAAAAGAGTGTGTGAAGTATTAAATTAGATAAAAACCAAATCTTTTTTTAAAATTAATTTTAAAATTAAACCTTTTTTATATGCAACGCAGCCATGTTGGATTTTGAAGTCAGGGTTGGTCAGAAACGTCTGACTTGGAATTCCAACTTTGGCGGAACAAGTCAGAAAAACCCAAAGAAAACAGTTTCTTTAGAGTTAATAAAGCGTTTTCCATATATAAAACATTTTATCCACCTAATTAAAGTTTAAGTCAAAAACAAAAAAGAAAGTGAAAGGAAAAAAAAACAAAACGATACAGATAGAATAGAATAGAATAGAATAGAGAGCTCAGGGGATTGGTGACAACTGAGGTAAACAAAAATATGTTCTTTATTGTTATAAAAATTACAAATTATGTTTCAACTGGCTCAGGATGTATTCAACATTTCCATGTTTAATTTTTGTGAGATAATGTCTATTGACTAATTTCTGTTACTCTTTAAACTTGTTCAGATGATTAGGGTTAAGAGAATACTGCTTACAATTTTAGTATCTTAAAGAATGGAGTAAGTTCCTGAGAAAGGACCTACACCCCTGACTGCGCAGTTCCAACTGGCCCACATGTCCACAACTTTCTGCCGAGTCATCCGGACACACACACACACACACACACTCCTCCACTCAGAGACTGCTGCTCCAGGTCCGCCTTTTACCCTCACCGTCTGCCCGGACAAATCTAGGATGTCAGACTCGGTGAAAGAAGAATCAGTAAACACAGATGACCCCCACAGGTCTGAAAAGATCCACGTTGTCCTCAGAAGTGTCTCGGAGAGCAGAGAGTTCACCGTCAGAGGAGACTGCACCATCAGACAGGTCAGAAGCTAGGGATGGTTTCCTCTAATCTGTTGTCTGCAGCCAGTCTTGTACAACAGTCAAACTAAGCTGTCATCGCTGCGGTGTGTGTGTGTGTGTGTGTGCGACCAGCTGAAACTGTGTCTGTCAGAGCGGCTGCGGTCCCCAGCAGAGCAGCTGGTGCTGACCCACTCCGGACGGGTCCTCAGGGAGTCAGAACTCATGAGTCACCTTAAAGAACAGAAAGGATCTGTCAGCCTCTGCATGATCCGAAGGTACAGGACACACAGTGGACAGACCCAAATGGTGATCATCAGTGTGTCGGTGGTGTAAAGTTATATAAACATTATAGTGAAATTCAATGCCTTGTCTTGTCAGGGCAATCTCTGACAGTGGAGGGTTTTTGTTATGGCCAATATGGCTCACCACCCAGAGCGTCTTTTTGTTTGGGGGCGAGCACAAATGCTAGAACTACATATTTCGATTGCTTATTCCCCTATCCAGTCAATGTGGAGGCAGTCACGCTCCCTTGTTTTGTGCACAATCCCAGAAAATGTTGCCCTACTGTCTGTCTGTCTAAGCTGTTTTTTAAATCATGATGTAATTTACATAAAGAAAAAAGCTCTCTAAACCTTTTTGAAAAATAAATTGCCCTCTAAACCTAGTCAGTTGTTGTGGCACACTGGGCATTTGCTATAAACCTAGCAAGTCATCCAGGTCCTGCAGCACCAAAGCATGTCCAACCCATCATGTTACCACCACCATGTTTATGTTTATGCATTTGGCAAATACTTTTATCCAAAGCGAGTCACGACTTACAGGTGAGGATTTAAAAGTGAGGTTAATATAGAAGCTAACAATAAGCTACTGTCTGTATGATGTTATTTTTCTGCTCTTGAATTCCTTTATCTTGGGACATGATGTGTTGCTTTTTGAGATCATGTTGTCAGAAAACTTCTATTTGCATGTTTTTTGATTCTACAGGTTTTCCAGTAATCGTACCCATGTGTAGCTAGAGAAAAGGAACCAAACAATGCTTTTAATTACAGTTACGTTCAGCAAGGAGGAAGATTTAATTTTTTAGGGTCATGTTTCTGCTTGATGCAGTCCACTTTTACATTTAGGAAATTTGAGAAAAAATCATTATAGATGAAAAATAATAATTAAGAAGACACACTGAGTTAAATATTTCAGGAAGATATCTGTAAAGGCACCTAAAATGTGTCACTCCGATCCTGAATAGAACACTGAATCTTTTCAAGGCTGAGACAAGGCATGATATCTGAAATTCATTGACTTTGGTTGGGCAGAGAACAGCCAATATGTTATTTTGTTCCAATTATTTCTATTCGTTCAGTCAGAATTTTGACAAAAAAAATAAGGCAATAAAATTATTTTTTAATTCAACTGGATATCTGGTGGCCATCTAAAAACTGCTCTGCGTTTCATGATTCATAGGGGAGTCTGGGCATTGAATTTGAAAACCAACAGTAAATTTGTCAAATCTTTTATTTACTTTCTATCCAAACAAATACACTTTCATTGGATAATCTCATCACTAAAATGGTTCATAGAGTGGGGCTATCCACTCCATATGCTCTCTGTGCATACAGCAGGTTTTAAGCAGTAGCTTTAAGCTCTGTTTGTCTTAGGCCTGAGCCTTCATCTGCTCCGACTCCCAGTGATCCAGCGTCAGAACCCGTCCAGTCAGAGCTAACAGCTGTTCCTGACCCTGACCCCAAACAAACACCGACTCCTACTTCTCCGTTCTACCTGGGTAAAAACTGTCAAACATTCTTTCCCTACCATCTACTCTCCAGTGGTTTTAAGTCCTCCTATTCTGTCTTGTTCCGTCTTGTTTTAGTCACAGATCTGGACAGTTTAGGCTTGGAAAACAGCCAATCCAGCTTTTTCACTGCCCTCCCGAGCCAAATGGAGAGCCAGTTACTGAGTGACCCAGAGATGATGTGCTGTGTCCTGGCTAGCCCACTAGTGCAGAACACCCTTTGCACCTCCAGACCTCAATTAACAAGACAGCTCATTCTGTCTAATCCTCAAATTCAACAGCTTCCTAAAACAAACCCTGAGGTGGAGGACACGTTGGACAACTATGATGTCAAAAAGCAGGTGGGTGAGTGTGTGTTAGTGGTACAGTTCTTTTCGCAAGTTGTGTGAGTGATACATTTCTATCATTGTACCATTCACATGCAATGATGTGCTGTACTGTGTCTTGTCTGAGAAAATATTTTCTTTCTTTGTGGTGTGCCTCAAACATCACAACTCTTTTAATTCCTCTTGAGGTACTGGAGCTCACCAGGGAGCCCAAAATGATAGAAAAAGCGATGCAAATCGGAGGTAGAGCTTTGGAGAACTTGATCATGGTGCAGGATAACCCTGGAAACAATGCTGTTCTGGATGTCCTTCAAGCAACAGATGAGCAGCAACATCTTCCTAAACAATCCCAGGTAAAGCTATAACTGTAATGATATTTCGATATTTTGCATAGTTCATCTATCTTTTGTAAAGTCTGCTTCTGGTGCCTGTCAGAAATCAACATTTCCATTAGTGACAACATCATGTGAAAGTCATCGTGGACCAGGAGCACCAACCAGCCCAACATCACCTCTCTCCAGTGACTCCACAGATCCCCTCAGAGAAGTTGGTGCCACTCCCAGAGCTGGTTCAAGCTTTCAGAGCCCTCTTACGGCAGGTGAGAGGAAGCACATCCATCCAGTCAAATTATGAATGAAATACTATTGCAATTAATACAAACACAGATGATTCATATTTGTGGTCATATCTCATTATATAATAATCTGATTGTCTATTTAAAAGGTTAAATATTTGAAATGATGTTGAATATTTAAAGTGAATATTTTAACATTATGTGGCTTCAGGTATGCAGTTGCTCCTGGAGGAGATCACAGCCAGTCCAGGTCTGATGGAGAGTCTGCTGTCTGGGCCGTACATCAACAGTCTTCTGAACTGCCTCAGCCAGAACCCTGACTTTGCAGCACAGGTGATGCAGGCCCAGCTTGTAAACTCACATGGGGATGGATGTGTCAGGATATATTGCAGAGATGAGGGGCAATACTTATATGTGTTTGTTGGTGAAGACTTATTATCTTTCATTACCTTAGGATACCTTAGGATACTTTCCATCATTCATAGATTCCCACAGCTTTTGTTTAAACATAGGTGATCCCTCATCTCCCTGCTGACAGCTGCAACCTATAGCTCCACCATTAGTTGTCACTAAATCCTCACACATTACTCATTTTAATATGACAGGTTAGTCAGTCCTTCCTCCTGAGAGGGAGACAAACTTTAGTGCTGATATATTTATTATTGTGTTGTTGCTTCAGATGCTGCTGAGCCATCCTTTGTTCTCAGGAAATATTCAGCTGCAGGAGCAGATGAGGCAGCAGATTCCTCTCTTTCTTCAACAGGTTTGTTTATTCACTCCAGCATTATTCTGCAATCTTATATTCTTACATTTTCTTATTATATATTCTTATAATATTCTTCTAAAGATTTGTGACAAGCGCAAATATTTTTTTTTAAATGTATATTTATTTACCACAGGATTAGATGCTGTGTGGCAAGAGTTTGATCTTATTCAGGCGGTTAAATTGACAAAATATAGCTATTTCTGATGTAGTTTGCCATAGAGACTAAAATTTTCTTTATTGCCTTTCAATAAATTGTAGATGCAGAGCCCAGAGCTGCTGTCCATGATGCTGAACCCTCGAGCCATTGAGGCTTTGCTACAGATCCAACATGGCCTGCAGACACTGTGTGTGGAGGCTCCCCTCCTTATGCCTGTGTGAGCACAAGCGAATAAACACTTCAATTTAATGTAGATAAGTTACAAGGTAAAATGACTGTCTTATATAGAGGATTTCTACTTGGTCTTAAAAACTTGTAAAAAGTATAAACTTTAATCAGGATTTAGGCCATAAGAAGTCTAAAATCCATTCAGATTTTCCAAACTAAATCTTAAATTACAGTTAGTTCTGTCTTTAATTGTACATTTGTTCATTTATTGTTTCAGCCATCAACTTTTTTTCCAGTTTGGTGCAATAGGCCATCTTTTGCTGAAATGCATTGTTTTTCATAGAAAAGTATATATTTAACGAGTTTTGCTTTGAAATTTCAATGGTTGGTTAAAACCTGTTGTAACCAGTATGAAGCGTCCTATAAATGTAAAGAAAACATAAAAATAGCTCTAAAATTTAAAAACATATACTCTTACTTTGGCACACCTATATTTATTGTGCTTAATTATGACATCAATTTAATATGTTATAAAGCCAATAAGTTTAATAATTATTCTTCTTAATTTATGTAGCTAATTCATTTAAATGATCATGTCTTAAACTGAATGTACAGAAACTTGCAGAAATCCTTTTTTTACATGTCTGTCCAGCAGTGCTGGACTTGGAACCAGTGGCGGTACTGGTCATAATGGTGCTCGTGTTCACCCGTATGATCCTGACCTGAACAACCAGTCTGGGTGCAGTCCGCAGGATGCCCCACTGACAAAACAACAGCAGGAGCAGCAGCAACAGTTTGTGCATCAGATGCTGAAGGCACTAGCTGACACCAACAATGGGGTAACTCTCTGATTCCCTATAACGTATTTCTTTAGGGTAACTGTTCTTAAATGCCAATATTAGAAAGCAAAACCGAAATATAATTGTTGCTTTCTCTAAATGTTAATAAATGCTAAATGTTCCCACCGTGTCTTCCCAAAAACATTTATACCACAAGCCTCCACCTTTTAATGGAGTGTTATGTGACCAGCACAGAAGCTTTGTCCCAGGATTGCCCTGTATTTACCTCTATCCATTGACTCCAACCAGCTACATGAACTTTGCGACCAATTTCCCCGTCCCTGTTGAAGAAAACCTGCTCCACAACAGTTTGATGATGCTGTTTGTTCACTAATATTTCCCAACAACCCTCTGAAGGCCTGCACAAAGTTGGACTCTGAAGACATTTTGTTGCACTGTATTTTATTTAGGGGCATCAAGGTAAAGGGGGCTGAATACAAATGCTAGCCATACTTTTATACAACACCTTAAACTAGACCATGCTTGGACATCACATGAGCTCCATACTTAAGCTGTTCCACAATCTCACTCCACAAAAAGAAACAGAGATTATAATTTTATATTTAATAATTTACACACGGATGTTTAAAATCCAGTTTCCACCTAAAATGATAACCCCATTTCAATTCAAGAACAATTTCTGAATGTTAGCAAGTAAAAGATTATTTATTGCTTTATACATTATTTGTGCAGTTTGAAAATGGACCAAATCAGCTAATTTGAATGTTTTCAACTTCAAAAATAATGGATTTGTGTGATGTCTATAATCTGTATTATGGATGATCCTGATTGCGACTCTTTGCAGTACAAATAATAGTTCTAGAGCATATTTATTTATTTATTATTTATTTATTTATTTTTTAACCGTTTCCTGTCCAGCAGAGTAGCGAATTGTTGTCTGAGTGCCAAGAAAAAGCCCAACAGATTTACTTTCACAAGTGGAGCATTACAGCTACCACTTTAATGTTCTGCTTGATATTTATAAAAGAAAATTTATTAGAAACTGCTTTCAGATTATTTCAATTCTTATGGACACAGACACAGAAACGAAAAGAAAAAATTAAGAAGCTCGAAAGAGAGAGAGGTGGGACAAAAAAGAAAAAGGGAGAAAAGAAAGGAGGAGAGAGAAGAATGAAGAGAATACAAGATAACACCCTGCTTGCTTCTACACCTGCAGAAACGTATATAATAACAGCTTTTTTACCAAAATGTGCACGGCACTTATGAATGCAAGATCTATTTAGTGGTAACTGTGGCTCAATATAGAACATTTGTATATCTGTCAAAACCTTAATCTAAACACCTGTGGGTCTTAGTGTGAGCGCGCTTGTGTATACAAGGTTTTTCCTTAAAAGTATGCAATAGCGAGTGTAAGGAGCAACAGACCTGCCCCGTGGACCTGAGACAGACACGGAGGAGATCTGTGCCACAGACATCCAAAGGCCCCCCAGAGCACAGGAACCCCAGGAGAATTATCGCCGGGACTACCGCAACCCCCCCCAGAGAAGAGCAGGGGAGAGTCCCAGATGAACCACCCAGCAGCCACAGTGCAGAAGCCCCAGGGAGCTGCAGCAACGAGCCCACAGGCCCCACCGGCAGGCGTCTACGCCCGAGCAGATCCAGCCATGGACCCAGAGACCCGAGCAACCACCGGAAGTGAGCCGACGCACACCAAAGCACCCATCCCCGGACACCGAGAACCACAAGTACATCGGCGTGCAGAGACACCAGCCACCAGCAGGTAGTCTGGCGGGGAGGAAACAGGTCCCTCATTTGATGGGGGGCCTAAACTAATCCAGGAGAGGGAGCAGCCCAAGACTTAACCTGACACAAAAAACAGGCACACACAGTCACAATCACATATTCCCACCCTCATGCGTACACATAAAACACTCACACCCACGCACCCAACGTAAAGACAAACAACAATGGAAGTCGTACGCTCACTCACACTCCCCATACATACTCTATACTCCCATGTCCAGGTGCCAATACCCCCCATATGGGCAACCACCCCCTGGACCCAGGAGGTGATTCCCTTCCCTCCGGGGGTAAAGACAGGCAGACTGCCCCAGCACCAGCCCAGACAAGTGCCTGCAGCCCCAGAACGCGAGCGACACTGGCCCGGAACCGACCCCCCGCCCCAACCCCAGTCCCCAACGACCCCCATCCCCATCCGAAGAGGGGGTCATGTACAAAAGAGGGGTCTACCTGGTCCAAACGAGCCCGCCAACCAGAGCCGCTACAGGATGAAACTGTCCTAACGCCCCAATGAATTCTAATCTCAACCCTATGAGCCACCCACCCCCCATGAACCCCAACATGAAATTCCTCACAGGGCCGCCCCCAACCAGGACTCAGATATCAAATATAAGCCCCCAAACCCAAACGCCATGAATCCTCTCTCCACAGGGGTACACCCCATAAGTTAGCTCCATCCCTGAAAAGCGAATGTAAACACACCCACACAGCGCAAGCCCCACACACAGCCCCGCTCCAAGCACCCCCGCCGCATCCTGCCCGCCAGCACACAGCTCACCACAACAGCAAGGCAAGAGCCCTACGCAACACCACCCCAGCCTCCCCCCACAGGAGCAACAGGGCAGACACCACTGAGCACCGCGCCCACAACGGAAACCCCCGACCCCACACCAAGACGGGACAAACTCACCCGGCAAGAGGTCCCTGGCCAGCGGCAAGCACCAGGAGCTGGCGTCCCCCACCATCTAGTGCACATTTATAATTATAACCCCATGCTTCCACATAGTACTGTAGATATGGAAAAACAAGTGACTTATAGTGACTAATGGTGAGTTGTAATCCAGACCATGTTTAGCCATACTCTGTATGGAAATCCCTCTTGACATTTTGTTTCGTATATATTTGAGTTTTATTATCTATTATCAAACCTAAAAGCTTATCTTCATAAACTCATAAACCCAATTGACCTGTATATATGTGTATATAGTATATGTATATATATGTGTATATATATGTATGTACCTGGGTATTTCTTTTACACCTTCCAAATAACTTAAACCTAATGATTATTTATATCTGTAAACCCTTTTTTAATTTGTACATATTTGAATAAATTGCACCAACTCCTGTAAATTCTGCCCAGAACAAGAGCACAAAAATCCACTAATAATTTGGAGGCATACATTTTACGAAACAAGTACAGATTGTAACTGAACTCTTCATTAAATGTCAGACTTCAAACTATTTTCATATTGTTGAACATCAGGTTCGTCGTGAGGAAGAGGAGGACTTCCAGGAGGAGCTACAGCAGCTGAGCTCAATGGGCTTCAGAGACAGACAGGCAAACCTTCAGGCTCTCATCAGCACAGGAGGAGACCTGTTCTCTGCTCTACATCTGCTCAGTCTTTGACAGGACAGCAATACACGAATTATCAATTATTACGAAGTGAGTTAAAAACACAGATGTAAGGTGTGCGAGCCATATTTATACACACAAGACTTACTTGTACATGTATCCGCCAACACAACCAAGCGACAATATAGATGTAGGTCAATGTAATAGGCATTGATTAAACAAAAATTAAAAATTAAATTGATTTAAAAAAAATACCTGTAGTTAATTAATGGCAGGGATCTACACCACAGTTATTTAGCAGAAAAATAGAGTTTAAAAACTGATTTTAGTGGAGAAAAAAAGTCACCTTCAGTCTGCCTGCTCTGGTATCTAAATTCACTCTGCATGATGTAGATTCATAGCATCTGCATCAATATTCAAAAGCAGGTGATGCATTATGAATGTTTGCCACACTGTGAAGCCTCTTTTTATGTTACCACCTGGTCACCATCTAACACCCAGGCAGATGTCCTATAAGTTCACACATGGTTCACACTCATGCTCTAAGGCAGCATACTGAACCTGGAGCACAGCAATGTTGTAATGCATGTCGCCACACTCCCAAGATGCTCCTGTGTGTCCATCGCAGACTGTAAAACAGGATGTCGTGTAAACATTTGGGTGTTTAATAAGAAATGTTCACATGTTGAAGTTTAATCTTATTTGTATTTACCTCTGGAAAGAAAGGGATTTGATTGCAATTAAGAAAAATAAATGACCATTGTTTTACTAAAAAAATAAACAAAAAGTGTATTCTGAGGAAGAGGTTAGGACACCCTACCCCCGTAACAGATAGTCTTACCCCCTTTAGCTGAAATAAATTCACTGAAGTGCTTCTTATAACATTGTTCAGTGTCTGGCTTTAGTCAGACAATAGTTTGCTCCACTCCTCACTCTCAGCTGTCTTGCATGGACCGCCTGTTTCAAGTCACTCCAAAGAGTGACATAAAGATTTGGGCTTTGACTCGGCCTAGGACTTTCCATTTCTTAATGCTCAGCCAGTCCTTGGTGGATTTACTGGTATGATTTGGATCATTGTCATGCTGGAGGGTCCATTTCTGCTTCAGCTTGATTTTTTTAATTTATTAGGTCCTGGTGTTTGTCTCAGTTCTCTGTGGCAAACTTTGGGTTTGCTTTCATGTTTTTATTCTTAGAAAGCAAAAGTTTCCTACTTGCACATTTCTTGTTAAAAGTTTAACAGCATGCACTTTCACATCGACAGTAGCAACAGCCAACCATAGGTCCCATGATTACAATTTAAGGTTTTTGGAGCTTCCTTTTAGCATCTTGTGCTTAGTTCTCAGGGTGAACTTGTTTGGATGGCCAATCCTGGACTTGTAATGTAATGTATTTGTAATGTCCTGCACTTGTAGACTATTGTTTTGCACACTGAAATGGCTGATTTCACATTTTTATGACACGTCTTTAGATCCCTTAGCCGACCCACAAGTTGCTGCAATCTTCTTCCTGAAAATGCTGAGCAATGATGTCTTATCATCAGCACCTGATGTGATACCTGTGTATGGTTTTAGCCACTTTAAGTGGGAATAAATATTGGGGTGTCTTAATTTATTCATCACAAGAAATTAATTTTTAATTAAATTTTATAATATACCTTTTTTCTATTTTTATTTAATTTATATTTTTCTCAGTGATTCAGTGTTGTTAAAATTAATAATAAATGTCCACACAAGTAATGGAACGCTGCAACTTCGTTCATGAGATTAGTCTATTAACAAAATGAAGTCCAACGCAATTTTCATATTTAAAAAAGTAATCAAATCACATTTACTAGTTAACTATGTAACTCAGTGAATGAGCTTAGGTATATAAGATAGCAACTTCTTTTTCTGTGTCTTACTGTTGGGCGGTGAATAGATGACAAACTCTTTTATATTATCATATTTTTCTTGGACATGTTTTTTTATTGAGAAAAGGGGGTGACCATATACGAAATTATCTTTTTGTTTTACCCCTTTTCATTCATTGTTTTGTTTTTTATACATACGTAACATGAAAAATTCATTTTATTTCTGAATGAATGAAATAAATAAATCCATGTCCAAATATGGTAGAAAAACATAGGCTTTCCTAGTGTATCCTAGCATTTTCACATAACTGTATATCTATCAAATAATCCTAAATGTAAAGTTCCAAATAAACATGCTTTAATTTGTTAATTTTCCTTGCAAGACAAAGAAAAAAACCCCGACTTGCTAAATTATTCTTCTTAAAACAGCTACCTGCTGACATATTCTTTAGAGACTTTGCTTTAAAGTCAATAGTAGTGAACTGTACTAATTTTATTTTTTAAAACAAGCTTAAAGCTTACCAGCTTTATTTTCTTTATCCCTATCGCTGCCATGTCAGTTTAATAAAAACTGAATTTCCAACATTTTGTTATTGGTGTATTTGGTTCAGTAGCTAATATTATTTAACTGGTTAATGGGGTTCTTTAAATTAGTTTCAAAAAGAGAAATTCATGTTTTTTGTGTGTGTTAATAAAATGTTGGGAAAGTCACCCAGAAACAGTTCAATGTGGTGTGGTTGCTGTGTGGCTTTATTTCAGGTGTTTACATTTTCGCAACGTACCTTTATGTCTGGCTTTCTATGAAGCTCCAGAAAATTATCTATTGTTGGTAAGTTTGTTATTTCTTAACTGAAATGTGATGTGGAAAAATCGTGAATCTTTTATTATTGATTCTAAACAGACTTCAAATGAAGCATTTCTTTCTAGCTTTGTACTAAACAGCTTTGAACACTAGGGGGCAGTATCGTTTGCCTTTTTGGTAGATTTTTTGGGCCTGGGATTTCAACAGCACTGTAGATTAATTAATATCTTCACATCATCTATATACAGTGGTTGACTCAGAAATCATCAGCCTTACACTTCAAGCGGATCAATGACCTACAAAGAGACATTTTTAATGCCACCTTTGGAAGCAAACTAATTCCTGTACCATAAAAGGTAAACACTGCCTAAAGTGCATCTCAAATTTGCAAGAGTCAATCTGAGATCTTAACAAACAAGACACGTTCTCTACACGTTAAACAAGTTCTCCACTTGACAACCTGCCTGCGTTTGTCTATGGCTGGCAGGCTATGGGGGTTTAATCTCCAGTCGTATGAGTGGAAGAGATATGGGAGTAGCTGGGGGGGGTTTCTGGATTAGAAGCTCCAAAAATATTCGGGTTGAAGTTTGAAGATGAGTCACAGCACAGAAACAGCTCTTCGGTATGGAGTGGAGCTCTCTCTCTCTCTCTCTGAGGGTGACTTTTGAAGATGCCAAGAGACCTGAGAAGTGAACCCGATCTGACCTGCAAGATACCAAGAGAAGTTAAACCTACCTTTCACCTGTGTGCTTATTTTGAATAATTTTTGCTATCCACCTTTAAAATTGTTTGGTGCTTTTTGATGTCGCCGCATAAAAGACACAAAGACAGAACCTGGGCTTGAAAGATGTTTAATTCAATGAAAATTTGTCAAAAACAAAATGAGATTTGATTTTCTTACATGATCATAAATAACAGATTTGATGTTTAATTCAATTAGCGTATTTTATATATATATATATATATTATATATATATATATGTATATTATATATATATATATATATATATATATATATATATACACAGGAAATATGTTGTGTTTTGTGGTAGTTTCAAAAAGTCGAGTAAAAACCAGGCTTTGATAAATCTAATTAAGGCAACGATTCACAACATGTGAACTTTATAACAAACAAAACAGTTAACAGTTAAGTTCATCTTGAAAACATCTGTGAACACATGAACTCTGCATAAGAATTAAGGTTGCTTCATTTGTGGCTTCATCTAACGAGGTCAGTGATTCTACCATAGAAGGTCTGAACATACAAACATTAAATCCTGATTCAAATCTGTTTCAGACACTAACTCTGCTATGAAGGCACTGAGATGGTTTGTTGTCTATTAACAGTTCACAGAAGCACATAAGATTCCTTATTTCAGGCTCAAGGGGAAAAATGTCCAACTTTTCCTGTTCAAGATCACGTTTAGTTGTTAAACTAAGACTGAAATGATTTATGTCTCAACTTCAATACAAGATGGACACAGATTAGGAGTTAACCTTGACGCAATACTAGAATAAAGCCTCTTATTGCTCCCCAAGGTAGAGTGGTTCTTTAGGACCTGAGCTTTAGAAGAATGGCAGCAAAATACCCATAAACAGGTGTGCCAAGCTTGCAGAGAGACGCCTGAGGCGATCTCTGCAGCCAAAGTTGCTACAGTAAAGTATAGAGAAAAGCTGTGAACCCCTGCAGTTAAACCCAGAATCATTCAGACCACTGATTGGTTTAGATCCAACCAAAAAATATGTTTCTGGTAGAAAATGAGACCGGCATCTCTCAAAGAGATAATACAACTATTTTTATTTATAGTTGATAAAAAAACGACATATTTATAACCTCTATTATCAATGGAAAAATCTTTATTGGCATTATATCAATTATATGCTTCCTGCATGTCTGCATTAGTATTTTAACGATTCATGTCTTATGATGAGCTCCCAAGGTTTGAAGGTCAATGGCCTCTTTACCATCACCCTAATCTTTCGCTCCCTCCACAGATTCTCAATCAGATTCAAATCAGAACATTTGGCAGCGCCACTTTAAAACGTTACTATTACTTCCAGCCACAAGACACATGTCCGAGGTGTGAATAACGTTGGGCTTAACTCTACATATATGTGGCTTTTTTTGGAGGTGCTTTACTTTTAATAAACGTGCAAAAATTTGAAGCAAACGTTTCTCGCTTGAGAAGAACTGAGATAAGGCTGTAACATAAAAAGCCGTGAATGCTTCCCAGTTGTGCTGGTTGAAAGCTAACCTGTTGCCTTGTGATAACTGGTGATCACCTGACTGCTGTGTTTGCACAACTGCTGGATGTGTTTAAATCAGCAGGTTCATGGATGTGGCCATTTGAAAGGGCAAGGAGGAACCACCATGATGTTTTCTGCATCTTGAATGAATAAATGTGTCAGTGCTTGGCACATCAATGCAGTATGTGATGCTGATTCTCTGGTTATAGTTGTGCAAGTCTAAGCTGGTGTTTTACTCCTTGAATTTTGTCAAATACTTTCTTATTTCACCGTGTAAGAAATATTAAAACCTTTTTTTTTCATTGCAGTCTGTGTGTTAAACATCTTTAACTGCTGATAAGACGACAGGAATGTCCTTACCGTGCAGGTATTTGATCATAAAGTTAACCTTTATCAGACTGCGGATCCCAACATAAAGACTCAGCAATCAATCCTGAACTTAATCTACTTTTTCATTTTAAAACTTAAGAGAAGAAATCGGGAAAGATGATCATGAGACATCTGGATATTATGACCTTTTCAAGACACTACAGCAAAACCCGGCTTAGTTTACCCAAGAAAAGATGGCCAAAATGTTGTGTTCCCAGTCTGCTCCAGTGATTCCAGCTTCACAGCTTCAGGCTTTCAATGTGCTTCTCAACTTCCAGGACCATCTCACCCAGGCTCCTCCTGATGTCCAGGGTGAGCACGTTCTCCTCATCCGATGGAGGCTCCAAAATATCAAACTGGGAGCGCAGCAGATCTACTTTCATGTAATGTCCCTGCCGGGCCACCATCCTCTGGTGAATGAGATCGTAGTCACCGTGCAGGTAGAGGAAGAAAACCTCTGGAGAGGATGGAGATATGTGGTGAGGGCAAATATTTGGAGCCACTGCCGTGGAGCCATGGAGGAGGATCTGCCTGTAGAGGCGCTTCAGAGCTGAACAAGCTACAAGAGCGTCCGAGCCTGAACACCTTTCTCTGTGATGGGAAGACAAGAACATGTATGCATGTATGAAGATGTCAGGAAGGTAGAAAATTAACCCCAGAAATGTACCCTGATATACTGTATGATTAACATTCTTTAGGTGAGGAATAAACTAAAACGTCAAAGCTAACTTTGGTCACAAAGAGATGAAGGGCCGGAGAAAGTAGAGCAGCACAATGACAAGCAGGCAGTGAAAAATAACGACGACACATGAATGCAGAGGAGAAGCGGTCTTTGATGTTACCATAGAGGTTTTACATCTTTACTTCTCCTCACCGTCTCACTAAATCTGTCTTTACTCCCCTAAACTCCCTTACCAGTCGCTCCGGTTCTCATGATATTTTTCTAAAATCATTTGGAACAATTTCATGCTTCTTCTTACCTCATTATCTAGTGTCTATGAAAGTGTGTTTTGCACAACAAGTATTTGATTGCTGCATACTTTAGCTCTTAGTTTAAATGTTAGGGATGCAGTTAGATTGGATCTAAATCAAGGTAGTATTAGGTGTGAACCGTTAAAGAATATTTGTGTGCCTCTGTATGACGTTGCTTTGCTCTTACCTCTCAATGACTTCGTGTAATCTGAGAAGCCAAGGAAATCTGTCCTGAAAAGATGAGAAATAATAAATGAAGGTGTGTTTTCTAATGCCAACATGATGTTTAGATACTCTGCTTTAGTTTAATTCATTTCAAAGTCCGGATACAAGAGTATAGAGAGTAGGTTGTTACCGATATGTTTTGAGGAAGAAATTGGCTAGATTTTATATTTCATTAGGTCAGATATAAGATAAAAAGTCTGAGAAACAAATTCAAATGTTTTCACAGTGCCACAGAAATGTATTAATGCCTGCAGTGACGACCTGTAAAACGCCTAAAACTAAATATTTTATTGCAGTTGCATATAAATCAACAACTTATATACATTTATTTGGTCAGTTGGGAAATTTAAAAAAATAATTGTTTCTAAAAATGTATAGTATCTGTATACCCGACAATTCCTTTAAAATAAAAGTAATAAAAGCATTTTTTTTTTTTTACTTTACATTTTAATTTGATCAGAAATTCTAGGAACTACTAATAAGTAACATGTAACTTCCTGTTCCCCCGAGCTCCTATTAAACCACGATTTTTGAAGCCCACTTTTAGAGCTGTATTTGTTTGCTGGGCTTTTAGATCCTGGCTTCAACTCATTTTGTTTATGCCAGCCTCATTCAGCCCGACAGTAATCCTTTATTTACATTTCTGCTACGCGCCATCATTTAATCTCAATCTGCCAACTGTTGACTGTCACTGAAAGATGGCAGTGTGCTTTGGACAGAGGTATTCCTCCTCAGCGTTCAGAATAAACCTCTGCGTGGGAGGTTATCATCTGCCACCAAACGCAGCTCGTAGCAAACTGGTGGCAAATGCTGCCTGACTCTCTGCCTGCTGGTTCCACGCTCAGCTCTGATAGCCAGCCAGGTTATTGTAGGGAGGGAAGGAAGGAAGAGAGAAAATAATGACATTAACCTCCATACTGTTCCACACTGTGTTAATACCCAGCATCCACTTGTGGAGTTTTATTTTGATCTAGGAGAATAACTTAGTCGTCGGATGGGAAAGAAGATGAAGTCTGGTAATGATGTACATTTAACTGAAGCCTACGTGACAACTTACGGAAACACATTTTACTACTTTATTGATTGTGTAGAAACATTCCTGGCATGATGTATGCCCCTGTGTCCTGTTCTTTAGCCCTAACCCAAAACAACAAGCCTAAAAATGCCATTTTAACTGTAGAATACAGAAGAAAACATGTAGAGCTCCCCGATGTTATCAAGGTCATAGTTTCTGTAACTGACAGATGAAATAAAACATGTCCATAGGCAAACGTATACACACTCCTGAGCTGACCTGGTCTGTAAGTGGTTCACCACAAGCCATCTTCTTGATGTTCTCTTGTGGGTGGAAGTTATCGCCTTCATAGAAGGGCCAGCCAAGCTGTGGAGAACCAAAGGTTAGTATCGGATCCACTTCCACATGAAGATAACGTCATGAGACATTAATGTGTTGGAGCAAAGAATCATCCTGGTCGGATCTGTTTACCTTTTCAGAAAGGAACGTCCCTAAACTGCTTCTGTTTTCCAAAAGACAATCAAGAAAAACAGCCAGAAATGAGCAAATTTATCAAACTAGTGTTCACAATACTTTTTAGGTAAACAAAGAAATGCTAGAAATCACACAGCATAACATTATGAAAACTGATTTTTAATCTTTTTTTTTATCAGTATCAAGTCTAAAGTTTATCCTAAGGAATACATTTTCTTTGTCAGGAACCCTGATTGAATATGGAAGTTTGAAAGAATTCAGAAGAAGACGACCTTTCAGGTCCGGCATTTCCTGATGCCCAATAACAGTCTTAATCACAGGAATATTTCGAGTTGGGTCAGACGCTGTTTACTGTTTCAGAACCAGTGAGGCTTGCCACCCCGAGGTCCGTCAGCTCCAGGCTCACAGTCACAGTCACTGTTAGCCTTGGCTTCACAGCTGCCCTGTATGCCCGAGGAGGTTAGTCTGAGCCCGTTGTTTCTGTGGCACAGTCGGGACATCTCAGAGGTTCCTCACACTGGGTTCAGATTGGAATTGTGATTGTGCAAAGAAGTAATCTTGCGGTATAAGATTCCAGTGAACAAAAACAGAACGTCATGATTAATAAAAAGCAACGCACCCGAATTTTAACCAAGTAGGTCCAGACCTGGTTATTCTGATTGGGCACAATTTCCATCATTATCTCTCGTTTTTCCTTTCTTTGACTCAGAACTAACCAGCACACAGAAGTCACCCCATTGTGATGTCATCAGAAACAGGCCATTCAGGAGTGTTTTGCCCCATCCCAATAAATATCCGTTAGAGACTTGAGTATCTGTAATGCTACAGATTATACCGCATACAACTTCAATGATCTTAAAAACAAGAACTGTGTGCATAATACTATACATACAGGCTCAAATATGGACATGCAAGCCCCACATCTTAGGACAAAAGGTCCTTTAGCAGTTTGCACCTCAAACTCACACTATTTGTTGCAACCAATAACCTCCTAGCATAATTTTGGCACGATATTTAGTCCCTCTTCTTGGATGAACTGGTAAAGCTCATTAAACTGGTTGATTTCCTGGTACAGACCTGATTTTTAAGCATAGTCCAAAAATTTCCAAAAGGATCGTGGTAATTCCAGAAAAAGTAGTCACCCTCAGATTAAAAAATGTGTTTGAATAATCACAAATACATATAAACTGGAAAATACTGGAACACCAGTGTCACTGTCCACAGCGAGGTGGGTTTTACATCAACAAGGGCTGAGGGGATGTCAACTAGGAAAGAAGCCACCGCTCAGAAATGTTAGACAAAGATTGACATGTTTGACCACAGTGATCAAAAATATCCGAGCAGTCAAAGTTGCACCAAGGAAATTGTGATTTCCTTGGTGCAACTGATGAGACTTGCACCCAAATAAGACTTTAAACTATTGTGCTGTTTTATCCCTATAAATAAATGTGCCAAGTGTTTTTTCTATGTGAACTTTAAATGGTCAGTTTATTGAAGAACCATCATGGTTAAAATAAACAAATACTTTTAGTTAAAAATATCCTTGATGTTTTTTTCATTTGTCAGATTTTTAAAGGAACATTAGTTAGTGAAATACTGTTTCATTCAATCGAAGCAGACATACATACTTTCCAGAGCCAGAGACTCCCATTATGATGTAGAT
This sequence comes from Crenichthys baileyi, assembly GCA_036173005.1. Lineage (NCBI taxonomy): Eukaryota > Metazoa > Chordata > Actinopteri > Cyprinodontiformes > Goodeidae > Crenichthys > Crenichthys baileyi. Next base: position 170,058 of record JAHHUM010001231.1, on the reverse strand, counting down.
CATCCTGTCTGGGCATGTGCAGAAGCCTAAAATGTGCATCCTGCGCTGAAATGAATGATACAATAAAATATAAAAAAAAAATAATCAGGTTTTGCATAATCAAGGAAGGTTTCAGATCCTTCAAGTACCTAAATAATTGCCAATCACACATGGAACCTGCTTTTGTTTATATCTTGTATTTATGATGAAACAGACACACCACAGGAATTCACTCTGAATGTCTTTAAACTCAAATATTTGACCAACTCAGTAAATACTAATATGGCTGCAGTGCATCTAAAACTTTATGATTTGAAATAACAGTTTGAATCTTACTAAATATTTCACACATAGCAGCACTATATAACTTCCTTCAGTGAATAGGTCCATAGGGTGTTTAAAAATCTGAGAAATACATTATTTTAGCCTTTACTGCTCATAGTAAAAAGCATGGCCACTGAGCACATCAATTTATTAACTTCAAGTGATTTTCCAAATTGGAACTGGAGCACATTTAGGTTGGCTTATATATATCAGTCCCAGATCCAGATTCTGACTAAGGTCCAGTTTAAAACTATAACATGGGATTTTCAGAATTTTCTGAAAGCTGCAGCGTAAGATAATACTGCAGAAATTATAATTTACGTATCTTTACCAGAGGTCCAAACAACTGCACGCTGACACAGTGTTGACTCACCGTTAGCCTACAGTGACTGAACAAGTGGTGTTCCCGTAGCTTCTGTCAGAGTAGCAGTAGAACATGAAATGGGTCAGCCCCGCCGACAGAGAGCCCGCTTTATTTGTTAATACATGTAAAACCTCCAGAGAACACACAACGCCTCTAGCTACCGAACTGCAATGCTCGGCAGGAGGGATAAAACCCCATGAACGCATCAGCCTACAGCTCCGCGAGCGCTTGGAACCGTGGCCGCGAGCTGTTTTGGTACGTGATGACGCACGTTGTTTGCGTTCGCAATTTAAAGGTACAGGCTGCTCGAATCGCGTTACGCCATAACAAATGGGCACATCTAAACTGCCGTTGACGTCATTACTGCAGGCAGTTCTAAGTGTTTAGACTAGTGAGGCTTAAAATAAAATATATAAATAACTTAATTAATTTATAGATAATTGTATAATACTAGCTATATTAGATATATCATATATATAAATATGTATTGATTGGAATATAATATAGAGATTGGAATATTTAGAATATTAGGAAATCTAAAAGCAATTGTACTACAGAACAGATCCACATTGGGCTTCGGGATAAACAAAGTGAAAGTGCTGAAATTTGCTGAACACACGAAGCGGGGTTGAATCAGACACACACAGAGGGGGCGAGAGAGAGAGAGGAGAAAAGCCATCAGCCCCCCTGAAGATCAATAAGCGGGCCACACCAGGATCAGACAGATGCAAGCCCACCTCCCTCCCGCTCTGTCGCATCCATCCATTCTGTTATCCATCCATCAATCTATCCATTCATCTCTAAGGGCGGTTCAAGGGGTGTCGAGACCCGACGGACACATGTTATGCAGTGCGTAAGCGTGAACCCCCCACCTCCCCACCCCCTCTGTTTTTTTACGCATTTATTTGCGTCTGTTTCGCGCTCGGAGCCGCTGACATGAGGAGCTGAAACCGACACCGACACAAGGATGAAAATGCTCCGGTTTCGCAGCCCAAGCATCCGCTCCTTGGACCAGGAGGTCCTCTGCATGATCCGATTATTGGACGACTCCGAGATCTCCTGCACCATTCAGGTAGAGGAAGGAAAGCCTTGTTTATGTGGCTATTTGTTTTATTTTTACACACAGGCAAGAGGGTGGACTGGGACTGTAACAGTCAAACCTTATGGTGATTATTATCCTCACCATAACGTGGTATTTGCTTGGAGAAACATCATTTGCGCACGTTGCTCCTCCAGTTTCCATGCTGTAATTTAATATGGATCGGTTTGCTCTGCTCCATACAGTAAGGAGAGACATGCATTGGTGATGAGCGATCTAAATGTAAATCACATGGAGAGAACTTAGGATGAACTTTGCTTCATCATGAAAGAAGACATGATAAGCTCCATGGGTGTGGTGGGAATGATAGTAAAGATTTGGGTTAGTGAACACTCATATAAAGTTACTTCTGTGATTTCACTGCCGCTTTAGGCCCTTGGATGTGAGGTTTTACTAATACAACTAAGAAGGTGATTACAAAGCTCTCAGAATAAAGGGCATATCTGAATGGATTTTGTCTTAACTTTCTTTAAGTTATAAATCATTGGATGTTTAAATTTTATTTTATTTTTGTCTCTCCACTAAAGATGTAGTGATCTCAGCAGGCTTTATTTCCATTTAAATATAACTGCTTGTGGAGTTTCAAAGTAAACAAGACTTGTATCTAATTTAGCTAAATTTTATGTCTGCTTTTGCTTTATACTTAAACTGATTCAGCAGTTTGCTGAAATATAATTACCAGCATTAAAACATTCAGACGGATTAAGGTGTGGGGTGTGGCCAGTGATAGTGTTTAGTTTCAGGTTGCAATGAGTTTATCTCTGACTGAAAGAGATTTGTGGGTTTTTGATCATTAAGTCTGGTTTCCAGCTAGTAAAAAATAGTTGTGGCCGCAAGTTTGCATGCACTCATCATAAGCATAAATGTCACATTAATGTGGGGTTTTTAAAAATGTACTTGAGCTGCTGTTTCTTCATGGTGGGATGATTATTTAACATATAATATATATGTTGAACATGCATTATTTAAAAAAAAGAGAAAAAAGTTTGATATTTCCTGGATTGTCTCTAATCACAAAGGGATTAAAGTATACACATAGACTCAACTGCATGCATTAACCTCCACTAATACTTGATTAAATGTCCCTCAGCAAAATACAGAGAAACCACACACTGTAGATACCAACAAGCTAATTTTAGCTGGATATTTGTCAACTCTTCTTACCGGAAATGGTAGAACATGGTTAGATTTCTGGCAAAGTGCTTGCTTAAGGTTGGAGCTATTCCAGAAACCTAATGTTAATGTCTCATTTGTCCAGTTACAAACTAGTTTTGTCAAAATTTTGACCATTTAACTCTAGCTTATGATTGAACAACGCAGGAACCGCCTAGGTTCAAATCAATTATTCGGAAAACTGCTCAAACTCCAGTGTCTCCACCCACAGTGAAGTCAATTTTACATCACCTGGCCTGAAAGGGTGCCTATCGAGAAAGAAGACTTTGCTCCACACTTTCAAGCTCAACTGAAATTGGGGAAGCCAAATGCCTTTTGTAGAAAATCTAGTTGTCAGAAAACTGAGGTAACAGTCCTAAATCTAACAGAAAATGAAGGATTTACAAGATTGTCCTTATTTATCCTCATTTAGTTGCGGCCCCTGTGCTCTGGAACCAGCTCCCTCTGGACCTACACTCTATCACTGACCTTAAATTTAAACTTAAAACTTTTTTATTCAGGAAAGCAATTAATATCCAGTAGCATGGTGGCATTTTATTCCAGTTTTCTTAATGTTTTTATTGTTAATCTAGTTTTTAAGGTTTTAGTTGTTTTTCCTTAAAGTACTTTGGTTGCCTATATAGAGGAATAAAATGAAACCAAATGAATTGTATCCATTAAAGCATATGCCGCTAACCTTTATGTAAAGTTTTATGAAACACAAAAAAGGTTAATAAAAATATATGTTTTTGGCTGATGTGTTTCAAGACTGAAAATGATAGAATGTCTTAGTTTTAATGCATCTAGTGAATGGAGAAAGTAATCGAGCATTTGACCTGTTTATCATCAGAGGTGATCAAGGAAATATAATCCGGTTGATTGGTGCCTCTCTACATATAAAACAAAAGTATTGCCAAACTCTAATTTATTCTCTCTAATTCCCCCTTGACACATCTTTAGAATTGCATGAAATGTTTCAACTCAGTTCCACCTCTGTTTTTTCTAAATGACACTATCTGTGAGTGCAGCACTTTGTCTCAAAAGTAGTTGCCCGCCTCAGCCTTGTTGTTTAACCCTGAAAGACTAAACAGCCTTGCTCTGTGTCCAGCTAACCATGTTGCTGATGCTCTGCATGTACCCAATCAATGATTTAAAAAACATCGTTTTATACACTCAGAGAAAGGGATGGAGCAGAATGTGATACGGAGGATGTCTGTGTTTCCCTTGTGTTTTGGTGCTCACATTGACATAACATTTGCGTGCTTCTTTTTTTGAATGCCCAAAAACATATTAAGGTATAAAGTGTGGATTTTCACCAAGAGATGCTTTAATGCAAGAGTGTGAATGGGTGTTCGGGCTTTTAACCGAGTGTGTGCATTTTTCTGAATTATCAAGAAATGGACATATATTTTTCTAGCTGACTGCATTTTCCTGGGCTTTCTTTAATGACTTTTTGTTCTGGTGCTAAGCTACTCCTTTCTACATATTTCATGACATCCTGCTCTCGTTATGGTACACCTCTGCTGCTCAGCAGCACTTCTCCTCTTTCAATTGTGTAGAGACTTTCAGCTCTTGAATAAGTTTTCTTTGTCTCTATATTGTCATCATCTGACTGTCTTATTTTATATGTTCTACTGCGCTGTGTATATAGGTCAGGAGAAAATATCAGTGGCAGCACTAAATCAAACAGATAAAATTGTAAGAATTGGCTGTGTGATTTAATATTCTGAACGTTGTGCATTAAGTGAGTCTGACTTGCCTTCGTTCACTTAAACCTTCCTCTTAGGCATCAGTTCTTGACAGCCACAATACCAACATCCTCTTGGGGCACATTGTTCAGCACTGAACAGTGGGCAAAACGGCTCACCGTCCAGGGTGGCGTTCAGTCAGGAGCGACATGAGCACTTGGTTAAAAAAAGTTAGCAGTTAGTTTGGCCCAAACTGGTTTTCTGCTTTGATGTCCAGTCAGAGGAGATTGGTGATTGTACAAAAACATGTATGGGCCAGGCTGCTGGGTTATGATGCTGAAAGTGGTATCTGATTCAAGATTTGTATTCCTCTCTAAATCTAAGGGCTCATTTTTGGACTGCATTTGACCATTTCATCTAAAATCAAACAAATAATCTGAACTACATGGTTCTACAATGTTTGAGATTTATAAAACCATTTTTTATTTCGGAGAAACAGCATTTTCAATGTTTTTTGAAGAGTCTTTTTGGCCATCGGACCACCATCATAGACCAGGAAGGGCCCAGGGGGCATCCTGATAAGATGCTTGAACCATTTGACTCCTTTCGATGCGGAGAAGCAACGGCTCTACTTTGAGCTCCCTCTGGATGACAGAGCTCCTCACTTTATCTCTAAGGCTGAGTCAGGCCACCCTCAGAAGGAAGCTAATTTCGGCTGCTTGTATCTGGGATCTCATTCTTCTGGTGATTCATACCTCATGACCATAGGTGAGGGTCAGAACAGGTGAACAGGAGCTTTTTTTTTTGGCTGAACTTTTTCTTCACCATAATGGACTGGAGCAGTACCTGCATTACTGCAAACAAAGTCCCAATCCATCTGTCCATCTCCATTTCGATCCTACCATCACTTGTGAACAAGACACCAATATAGAGACTGACCTCCGACCCAGAGGTGGCAGTCCACCTTTTTTTCGGTCGAGAACCACGGCCTCAGACCTAGAGCAGGTGACTCTTATCCCGGCCGCTTCACAATCAGCAGTGAACAGAAGTAAATTAGCCACTGTTATTTATGAAACTTTAACCAAATCAGCAACAGCGTATTTTGCCAGCAAATATGTCAACATTGGAGGGAAAAGCTCAAATAAGATGTCTGACTTTTCTTAAGTGGACATATGGCGCCATTCCCTTCAAATTATGAACTTAACACTTATTGCAGCAGAATAAAATGTGATTGTCTATCTAATTTCTTTTCTCCAGCCCAGTTTTTGTAAGGGTTTGATTACAAGATTAAAGGAATTTGAAGCGGGTTGCCACATGGCTCAGTGGTAGAGCAGTCATGCTGTGGTTATATGCCCTGGTTATACCCACTGAGGTTATACCTCAGCAGATATCACTGAGGTTTACCCTCAGCACTATCCTCAGCTGCGTTGCACAGTGTTTAATGCAGCTGTCTGGGGTTTGATTCCTGGCTCGTTTACTGCTTCTCTTTCTGCTGTTCTTCTAGCTATTAATAAATAAAGGGCCCTAGTGCCATAAAACCTTCAAAAAAATTGAATTGAAATGAAATAAAGCATGCTCTTAACATAATTACTAAGCAATCAGTAAGGAAGGAAGGAAGGAAGGAAGAGGGTTTGTCTGGTTGTATTAGATTATGGTTAGAATAACACAAGGATTTAAGCTTTCCACCCCTGTATCTTCATACTTTCACAATAATTTACTATCCAGTTAAAACTGGATATATACACAAACTTTTTTGTCACTGTCAGGATAATAATTTTTAATAATTAAATTCCAGAAAATTGAAAGAGATAATTATGATTTAAACAATCATAATTATTTTCTCTAGAGTCAGTTTAACATTTTCTTAGTATTAAGTGGAATTGCCTTTTAAACTGAATGACTTGGGTCAAACATTCCTGGTATCCTTCCACAAGCATCTCAGAATAGTTTACTGGGGTTTTGGCCCATTCCTCCTGAATGAACTAGAGTAACTGATTCAGGTTTGTAGGGTGCCTTGCTCATGCACATTTTTCAGCTCTGCCTATTAGTTTTCTATGGGACTGAGACCAGGACTTTGTGATGGTCACCCCAAATCACTGACTGTTTTCCTTAAGCCACTTTCTAACTAGTTTTGAAATCCATCTGTCCGTCCATCTGTCCGTCCGTCCGTCCATCCATAGTTTTGATGTATGCTTAGGATGATTGTCTTATTATGAGACACTTCTCTGAGCAAGCTTTAATTTCCTGGCTTAAATAATGAGAAGTTACCTTAATATTTCCCTACAATGGACTTTCCTCTCGATGGTATCTATTTTGTGAAGTGTGCCAGTCCCTCCTACAGCAAGCCACATCAACAACATGATGTTGCCACCTCAGTATTTCACAGTTGGAATGGTGTTCTTATCCCGCTTTTTCCTTCAAATTTAACAATGGACATTATGGCCAAACACTTCAATTTATTTCAATTAGTCCACAGGACATGTCTCCAGAAATCAAGGTTTGTATCCCTGAGTGCATTTGGTAACTGTAATCTGATTTTTTTTAGGTTGTGTTTAAGGTAGTGGCTTCTTCCTCATCAAATGGGCTTTCAGCACATGTACAGGACTGGTTTAACCTGGGTTAATGATAATTTACCATTTCTCACTGAACCATGTTTGTTTTGGGGACAGAACCCGTCTCCTTCCTGGGAAGTATGAAGGGTGAACATTCCCATGTTATTTACACTAATGTCTAATTGTTTAAACAGTTTCAACAGCACCTTTAGGTATTTGGAAATGTTACCCATGGATAAACCAGACTTTTGGAGGCCCACAAATCTAATCTAAATAAAAAATTTTGGATGATGACACAAGGAAGTAGCATGATTTAATGATTTAATGTCTGACAGTAAGAAAAAAGGTTCTTTCTTTTTATACAGTTCATCTGGTTCCAAATGTAAACACTGTTTTGTAGGGAGATCAAGATAGCTTGATAGTAACACAGGTTGGAAGGGTGAGCAGATGTGCCTGTGTGTGTGTGCAGTGTGTGCTCCTCCAGTTTGTGTAGTGGCCTACAGGTTCCGAGCGTTTTAGGCCTGCTGCTCCAATATTTGGTGGCAATCTTCAGTCAGACCCGCTGCAGTCGAGACATGTCAAGATCAATACACTCTGACCTCCTCTGCTTTCACCTCCTCTTCCAGTCGTCTCTTGCTCCTTTTCTTCTCGTCCTCCCATCTTTATGTCGCGCTCCCGCTCTCATCCCCTTGAGCATCTTCTTCCACTGCTTCCCTCTCTTTTACCTTCCCCACTTAGCCTCTGCTCCATTTTCAGCTTTGCCCTCTTCTGACCACCTTTTCCTGCTCGATTATCTTTATCCCCTTGCTGCCTCGTTCTCTTCGCCTTCTTTGTGACACATCATGTTTAATTAACGGAGATCATTGTTCTTCATGACTCAGCTGTCAGCGATAAAAGTGTGTTTATGTGTTCGTGTGGATGTGTGTGTTGTTTGAGGAAAAGTAAAAGCTCTAAAAGCAGCCAAAGTTCTGCAACTACAGACATTAATTCATCATGCAAGAAATGACTGAATTTCAGTGCGCTAATTTTAAAATTATAATCTGAGATCAATAAATTATAAATGCAGGCTACCTAAAGAATCATAAAGATGATGGAATCAAGTCATACTGTCTGTCTGCGGTTTTGCCAAGAATGTGTGTGTCTGTGTGTGTGAACAAACCCGACACTCCGTTCTTGTTTCAGCTTGTAGGCATTATTTGAAGTGACTTATTTATAGCATCAGTTTTCTATTCTTATCCCGCTCACTGGTATCTCTTTGATGCTCTGCCCAAGATGACTAAAGAGAAATAATCCTTTCTGTGACTGCTGCTTGCAAACCAACAGGAGATCAGACGGCAGCGTATAATTAAGGAAGGAACTCATGAACAGAAGCACGAAACGAAGATTGATGATAAGAGAAAACGCAGGATGTACAGGGGTTGGACAATGAAACTGAAACACCTGGTTTTAGACCACAATAATAATGACATATACAAGTCCTGCACAGTGGTCAGAGGGATTTTAAGCCATTCCTCTTGCAGGATAGTGGCCAGGTCACTACGTGATACTGGTGGAGGAAAATGTGTCCTGACTCGCTCCTCCAAAACACCCCAAAGTGGCTCAATAATATTTAGATCTGGTGACTGTGCAGGCCATGGGAGATGTTCAACTTCACTTTCATGTTCATCAAACCAATCTTTCACCAGTCTTGCAGTGTGTATTGGTGCATTGTCATCCTGATACACGGCACCGCCTTCGGGATACAATGTTTGAACCACTGGATGCACATGGTCCTCAAGAATGGTTCGGTAGTCCTTGGCAGTGACGCGCCCATCTAGCACAAGTATCTGGCCAAGGGAATACCATGATATGGCAGCCCACACCAACACTGATCCACCCCCATGCTTCACTCTGGGCATGCAACAGTCTGGGTGGTACGCTTCTTTGGGGCTTCTCCACACCGTAACTCTCCCGGATGAGGGGAAAACAGTAAAGGTGGACTCATCAGAGAACAATACATGTTTCACATTGTCCACAGCCCAAGATTTGCGCTCCTTGAACCATTGAAACCGACGTTTGGCATTGGCATGAGTGACCAAAGGTTTGGCTATAGCAGCCCGGCCGTGTATATTGACCCTGTGGTCGGACAGTTCTGGTGGAAACAGGAGAGTTGAGGTGCACATTTAATTCTGCCGTGATTTGGGCAGCTGTGGTTTTATGTTTTTTGGATACAATCCGGGTTAGCACCCGAACATCCCTTTCAGACAGCTTCCTCTTGCGTCCACAGTTAATCCTGTTGGATGTGGTTCGTCCTTCTTGGTGGTATGCTGACATTACCCTGGATACCGTGGCTCTTGATACATCACAAAGACTTGCTGTCTTGGTCACAGATGCGCCAGCAAGATGTGCACCAACAATTTGTCCTCTTTTGAACTCTCGTATGTCACCCATAGTGTTGTGTGCATTTCAATATTTTGAGCCAAACTGTGCTCTTACCCTGGTAATTGAACCTTCACACTCTGGTCTTACTGGTGCAATGTGCAATCAATGAAGACTGGCTACCAGGCTGGTCCAATTTAGCCATGCAACCTCCCACACTAAAATGACAGGTGTTTCAGTTTCATTGTCCAACCCCTGTATATCGTTGCTGGTCGTAAAACATGAGCTGGGTGAAAATAACACTGAAAATCGACAATATGAAGGAAAAGGATTGGAGACGAAATGTGATGGCGTAGGTGACCCAGCGTCCAGCAGCTTTTAGATGTGTCTCTGCATCAACACACCTTACTCACACAACTAGTAGGACTTCGTAAAACTTGAGTTGCATGAAGAGGTAATTCACATTGATTGAGGTATGTTGGATCTAAAACACATTGTTTGACAACTCAAAGGACAAGTTATTACTCTGAGGATCCCTGTTAAACAAATGCTTCCTCAAACATACAGTATGTTTAAAGTGATGACACATTTTATTTCATTAATGCCTGTCCTGGAAGCAGTCACATCTGCAGACGTCTGTTTATATCCCAAATGAATATATCTTTGTATCTTCTTCCAGAACATTTTGCATTCGGGAATCTAAACTGAGTTTATAAGCCTCGGAATCTTTCACAGTGGTAAGATCATCAGAGGCTTTTAGCTTAGATTGTATTTTTTAAATTAAATGTAGCCAAGAAATTCAGCCCCTGCAAATCTCACAGCATCAGTCCTGATCAGCAAATTTGCAACTTTAAGTTTGAAACAAACCGATTTGTAAAAGTAATATGCCATCATAATAATCAGTGTTATTGTTCCATTTTAGGCAGCAATTATCTCTAGTATTATTAATCAAGTAGGTTGAACATCTGCAAAAAACACAGAAAAGCTTACCAAGTGCAATGATGTGACATGACAACAATATTCAAAGCCTGGTTCAAAAGATTAACTCCCTCAGGTTTCTGTTTTAGAAATGTCCATCATCGTGGTAGTTGTAAAACAAATTGAGCCTGGCTGAGAAAAAGGCATTTGTGTCTTCTTCTAAGAACCATCATCTTGATGAACTGTGACTCATACCAGGTTAATCTAGTTACCTTTTGTTTGACAAAAAAAGTTGGTCGAACTGGTCAAACGTCATGTTTCCAAACTGATGTGGTGATTTAAAACAAGAAAGAAAGGAAAATGATTAACAGAAACATCTACAGAATATAATTCGGTTATTTGACCTCATAAATAGTTGTATTGTGTTTGAGTGCAATATTTGATAATTCTCAAAGATGCTCTCCAGCCACATCTGATTTATTTTTGAAAAATTCTTAAATTTCCATAAATAATTAACAATTGTTATTCAGTCCATAAGTTTAATTCATTTTTTGATATAGATTTTTAATACACTCATATTTGTCGCTTTATAGTGTGTCTATCAATGTGGACATCTGGGTAGTTTTGCATGATGGACAGCACTTCAGTTTCAGTAAGATTACTTCACTATCTTTACTGTTTTTGCCACCTTTTATATCCAGTGTAAGGTCTACTTCAGTCACGCCAGATAGGTAATTCAAAGTGCTCTACATGATGATACATAAGAAAAGAAAAAATTACATTGCTGTGGCAAAACACCCAGATATTTGAAATCATCTAGTTTTGATTAGCACAATAAAATTACTAAATGTGTCTGATTACCTCCATTCAGTATTAAATATGTCTATGTAGTGGTAGTAGTAGAACTAGACTACATAAACACATTTACAAAACAAAATGGCCACTTACAGAACGTGCTAAAGCTTTAAATGTCACCCAAAACGTTTTCTTCAAATCCTAATAGAAATGCCAGATTTTCTATCCATCCATCATCCATTCCTGGTTCATGGGCTCTGGTGCATATCTCCAGCTACCATTAGCCCCATGCATGATACTGGCAGCATCATGCCATGGGGATGTTTTTCTTCAGCAGGGACAGGGAAGCTGGGCAGACTTGATGGGAAAATGGATAGAGCTAAGTGCAGTACAATTCTGTAAGACATGCTTTTGGAGGCTGCACAAGACCTGAGGCTGAGTTGGAGGTTTACTTCTGAGCAGGACACTGACCCTAAACATACAACCATAGCTACTAGGAACTAGTTTGGATCAAAGGCTATTCTTGTGCTAAAATGACCTGGTCAAAGTCCAAACCTAAATCAATTAAAATTGTGACAGGACATGAAAAATTGCTATTTCACTAACACTCTTCATCCAACCTGACTGAACTGCAGCTATTTTGCAAATTTGAATGTGGAAAACTTTTAGTCCCATGTGCAAAGCAAAATGTCTATTGAAAAGACTTTGAATGTATATGGATATGCATGCTGCACTTTTCCAATTTTTATTTATTAATTCTAATTTAATTCTTTCTGTTGGACTATCACATAAAATCTCAAAAAAATAAAAAGTATATACAATCACGTTTCTGCTGCCCAGAGAACAGTGAGCCCTATACCTCAGCTCTTAATATAACCTCTGAAACACTATTACTTTTTCAACAGCCCACTCCACATCCGGCACATTGATTTGTCTCTGTTATATCCTCATCAAGCCCCTATCGATCCTTTGATTGGCTCCAAGCCTAATGTGTTTGGTGGCTTTAGAAATATTGGCACTCTTAATGCTAGTAGGACAAGAATGTTGCCACACTTGCAGAAAAGCCAGCTCACATATTCTAATACCCAATTGGGAAAAAAACCCGGCTATTGGGTCCACTTGCATTTTAAATCTTTTTTTCCCTACATACCAGCATAAGGGTATATATAAAGAAAATAAATCAGTTTAGTAGTCATCTATTTCAACAGCTAGACTTTAAATTAGCGTTCATCGAGTATTAAACAGGGCATACCCCTAAACTATCTTTTCTCTCTGTCTCCTCTGATTCAGTTCCTATGAGGTTGCAGACACAAGTAAGTGTTAAGGGGGCAGGAACTTTACACTTATTCTCTCAAAGTGTGTCAGCTCAGCCAATTAGGTACGCTGTGTCATGAAATGAACTGTGTAACAGTCGATAAGTAGCACTCATAATTGAGCTGGCTTGCAAAATGATTAAATAACCAGTAGTGTATCTTTTTGCTCTTTTAGACTGAAATTACAATTTTTTTTAATCAACACCATCTATATATATATCTAAGAAGAAGCTCTCCCTGACCTGTTGGAGGGTTAAGGTGCTTTGGTTTTTTAATAAGCACAATATCTTAGCTGTACTCGTCTAGACTTCATTCCTTCATTTATTCATTCATCCTGCAGCTTCAGGGGTGTCTGCAGCTTGATGTCTGCTCTCCCTCCTCGGCTAATTGAAGCTGTATGAATGACTGAGTTTATAATGCATGCAAACAGTATTGATCCTTTCTGCACAAGTGAAAATTAACCGACTGACAGGCTATTATTGAAAAATGTATGTGACAAATCAATCTGAGAGAAAAAAAGGACAACTTCTGCCAGAGATCTGAAGCTATGAACTTGTATTTTTGTCCTGAAGTGGATATGCTCTAACCTGCTAATACCCCCCCCCCCCCCCCCCCAAACTAAATATGTTGGCAGAACTGATTTTTAATAGAGACACCTGAAGACAGACAGACTTACAACAAGCTCTTGCTACTATAGATTTGAACGTTCATGTCGTGACAAAGTGAGAAAAAGTCTGCACAAGTTTGAATTTCATGAGAGTCACAACATAGGACCAAATACAGCATTTGGGGAAAGAGAACCTCATATCAGCTATGAAGCATAGAGATGAAGGTGTCATAGTTTGGGGATGCTTTGCTGGAGCAGGACCTGACCAGATCACCATCATAGAATCCACCATTAATTCTAGCATGCATCAGAGGGAGTCTGAGGAAAATGGGAGACCCTCTATAAAATAATTAAAGCTGAAGCAGAACAGGACCCTGGCACATGAGAATGACCCAAACCATACCTGTAAATCCACCAGTACCTGGCTGAGAAATTTGAAATAGAAAGTTGTGGACCAAGTCAAATTCTTTAGAACAATGTCAGATACTGGTAGATTACTTTAAGAAGCGTTTAACTAACCTTTTGCTCCGGAGGAAAATTCATTGTATGTTTCACAAAGCTGAAAAATTAGGAGAAAAAAATTACTCTACAAAGATTTTATATATATATATATCAGGGAAAAAGATAAAGGGACTAAAAGAAGAAGAATTTGTCCTCTGCTTCAGAACAGAGTAAATCACATTTTACCACAACATCACCTTCTCATTTTTGTTTTTCATGCCTAATGATCCCTGGACCATCTTGCGCTTAATGTTTATGATTTATACACAGTCTGGACTACCGGGGCCTTTTATGAACACTAGTGATTGGTTTTGCTTTTAGAATCAGTCATTTAGGTGCAAATAAACTACATTAAAGGTGGTTTAAAGTCAAACAAATGTTGGGTACCAAGTTTACTTTAGAACCCTAGGTTTTGGCAGATGTTTGTGGGCAAAAACCAAGTAATCAAACACAGATTCATCGATTTATGTTTCACATCAAGTTAAACTTCCTTTACAGCATTATGAGGTAAAGCAGTGCAGTGAATTTGGACACAGCAATAGTGAATGACATTCTTGAATCAGTGAGTCTGTGTTTGATTACTCTGTGGCTTTTCTCAAGGACACAAAAAAATTTGTGAACAGAAATATAATTATATGTTTCACCTATAGATGTTTTCTTAAAATTACAATGGATGATTGGCAAAATAATCAAGAAATCAATCAAAAAAATCAATCAAAGTTATTTATACTGTTGCCTTACAAGGAACAGGCCCTAGTTTAAATCACAGCTTTGCAGGCATTTCTTTGTGGAGTTTGCATGGTTTTCTTTGAGTAACCTGGGTTTCTTTACCAAACCAAAAACATGCTTGTTAGAGTAACTAATGAAGGTGAACTTAGGAATGAGTGTGAGCATGCATGGTTGTTTGTCCTATGGGTTCCTGTGATTGATTGCCCCCTTCTTGAGCAGGACAAGTGTGGTCTGGAAAATGGATAACTGTAGAGCCTTTTTTATGCTTTTAGGTATAAAACTTTTATAGACCTCTTGCTAGCTTGGCAAGCATGTGGACTCAGCTGGCTGTAATGGTGCTGTTTTACAAAGAGGAAAAAAAAAACCTACAACCAACAGATGTCAAAGTGCACTTTGCCTCTGCTAAACTGAACATATTCATCGCTGCAGCTAGGTTTAAAGTGCATGTGTGTGTGTGCGTGTGTGTGTGTGTGTGCGAGTGTGTGTGTGAGTGGACTGAGAGAAGCACTTTGCTGTCATTAGGTGAGATCATGTAAAGACAGGATGACTGGGTTAATTTTTAATGTCCAGCCTTTGGAAATATAAAATATGTATCCAGCCCTTGTTGGACATGACATCGACTCTTTATATCTCTCTTCCACACTTTGTCTCTTTCTCTTTGCCTCACTAGTCAGCTTTCCTATCTCTATGTTATATACTTTTTTCATCCATGTCTTTGCTTTCTCCCTCTTTCAGCCTCTCAGCATGTTTGGCCTTGTTTCACTCTCTGTCTGCTTGGGTTTTCTTTCTTCTTACTTGGCATCTGTCCACCTCTGTTCTTCCTCTGAATGTTTGCCCTGAGAGCCAGACAGAGGGAAGGTGTTGTTTGATGATCTCGCTGGGAAGTGCTTTAAGCGTTGCTGTTTTGCTTTGATTCTTCTATTTTCTTTCTCCCTCTCTGTCTGTTTGTGTTTGCTTGTTATATGTAACAGCTTGGTAGCAACAATGTCACAGATCTGCTTTAAATCCGAGGGAGATATGGTCAAATACACACTGACAGAGATATGGAGCTCATACAGACAGAGGAAAGTCTCTCTATCTGTTCTGTATACACACACACTCCTGTTTTTTTTTTTCTATTTCTCTGGACAAACCACTGATGTGGACCTTCCCACAAATCCAGTAATACCAAGAAACAAGTAATATCAAAGAACATTAATCCCACAAACATAGTAATGAAGGACCGTAGACAAACTCATGCACATGCCCTAGTGGCAGGTCATCATAAAGACAATCACATCAGTGTCCGCAGGGATCAACATCTGATTTACCTTCTGCTGTCAGTCACATTTAATGGTACATGTGTAGCCAACAGGGACATGTCTCTTCTGCAAAACCTGACAGACGATTGTTGGACAAGAAATATCTCATAGGTCACAGAGGTCATAAAATAAACTTTGCTGCTGATATTTAGAGCTCAGTGGTAGATAGTGCTGTGTCATACACTTACATTTATTGCCACTTCATGATGAACACATGCGGTATCAGTATCAGGATTAACCTAATAGAAGGCTGTTTTATTTTACAGTGCCATGCATTCACACTTTGTCTGAACATTCATATTTAAAAAAATAGGACACCCAATTTAATGTAAGTTTCTTTGTTAAGAAATGTCTAAATATTGATGTATATTTTTCACCTCTAAAAAAGAAAGTTATTTAATTTTAGGCAAGCACCAAAATGAATATTGTTTTACTAATTAAACAAAATATACAGGCAAACATGTGTTTCCTAGCAGAGGAGTAGCTTAGGACATTACAGTTACCACCTTTGGTTGAAATAACTAAACAACGCTTCCTTAAGCCATCCACCAGTCTCACACTTCGTCTGAGAAATGGCTCCACTCCTCAGTTTCAGCTGTGAGATGTCCTAGGGGTTTCTTGCATGTACAGCCCATTTAAAAAGATCAAGATGTGGGCTTTGACTTGGCTTAGGACTTTCCATTTCTAAATTCCCAGCCGGTCCTTGGTGTATTTACTTGGTATGTTTTGGATCCTTGTCATGTTGCAGGGTCCAGGTCTGCTTCAGCTTTCAGTTTTTTACAAATGGTCTCATAATTTCCTGAAGCTTCATGGTAGAATTCACGATGGCTTATATAATGGACGGCTGGACAGGTCCTGCTGCAGCAAGGCATCCCCAAACGATGACACTTCCAGCTCTATGCTTCACAGTTGGTATGAGGGTGTTTTCCTAGAATGCTGGATTTGGTTCATGCCAACATGTCCTCTGTTCTGATGTAAAAGGTTTTTTAAACTTTCCAAAGAACGTTATTCCATAAGTCCTGGTGTTTGTCTAGGTTCTCTCTGCCAAACTTTAGCTTGTCCAACATGTTTTTTTTAGACAACAAAGGTTTCCTCTTTGAACACCTTCCATCAAAGTTAAACTTGTGCCGTTTCTTCTGATTTTAGCAGCATGCACTTTTACATCAACAGGTGCATGATCCTAATGTAGGCCCCATGATGACATTTTAGATTTTTTGTTTAGCATCTTGCGTTTTGCTCTCAAAATAAATTAACCTAGATAGCCACTCTTGGACATGTAGGCAGTTTTTCTATGTTCTCCACTTGACTATTTTACATACAGTGAAATGGCTGATTTCAAATTCTTCTAAGACCTATTTTAAATCCATTGACACACTCACTTCTTGCTTGGTCTTGTTTCTGAGGGCCTCAGAAAGCTCTTAGGATCTCACCAGGGGGTTCACCATCACTTTTTAATTAGGAGCACATCGAAACTAAATGTTAACTGGGCAACCCTCCATTAAAATGCTGTGTGATCTTATCCATTGTAGGCTTTTGTAAGGGGTTCTTGTTTGTCACATTACTGTAAATATATGTAGACCCATTTCTTGCTCTTGATGGTGATGTGTTCATATGGATCAGTTTGTTGAAATGGTAAACTAATGCTAGCATGTTTTCTCTCCATTATTATACATTGTATTGGCAATTTAACCTATTCCAAAGTGATTCCAATTGAAATTTTGTTCAGACAAAATCACAGAAATAGTGGTTCTCCTGCTTCATAAAGTTAGCACCTTGCTTGTTGCATCACACATTTTAATTCAGCTGTAGCAGTCCTCATGTAATATGTTTGTGGGATGTGCTTATATGTGAACTCTAATGCATAATGTGCAGTATGCTCTTGTTTAATTTTTAATTACGCTTCATTGTGGAGAGCATTGACCTGAAATTTCTGGCTTCATGTATTTTGCATTTCATGTTCATTTTTTTCTGCTTTGGTTATTATAAGCAGTTATGCTGCTATAGGTTTAGGCTGCTGGAGGACATAACGACCACTTTCACTCTCTTCGCTACATTCTCAATACACTCTCCAATTTTGCATTATTTGCTGTTATTTCAGCTTTTAACTTTGTTCTCTCTTTTCTCTTCCTAGAAGCTACACCTGGCCTGACTCTGTGTCTACCTGTGACACCTTTCTGGAGAGGGGAATCCTCCAAGCTTCTGCTGGCAACAACTTAAGGCTCACCCTCTACTGATGATCCACATGGCCCTGTCTTTCAGTGTTTAACCCTTTCTCTCTCCTAGACATGGCGATTGACTGAGCTTTTACTGTGACTAACTCTCTGTGCTCTCTTTCAGACTCTAACCTTGAAAACTGGCTCAGAGTTTATGTGTTCTTTCTTTCTAGGTGAAACAACTAAAGGAGCTACATGCATTCACATTTACTTTTCCTTCCCATAGAAAGTACCCCTGGATCAGTGCTTCTTTGTTCTCTTTGTGTCTCTGCTCTGTTCTCTCTAAATCCCAGTCGGTCGTGGCAGATGGCCGCTCACACTGAGCCTGGTTCTGCTGCAGGTTTCTTCCTGTTAAAAGGGAGTTTTTCCTCTCCACTGTCGCTACATGCATGCTCAGTATGAGGGATTGCTGCAAAGTCAATGCCAGTGACTGTCCACTGTCTCTACATGCTCATCCAGGAGGAGTGAATGCTGCAAGTCACTGACTGGATGCAATCTGCAGGGTTTCCTTAGAAAGAAAAACTTTTTATCCAATTTGAATAAATAACAGAATCTGACTGCACTGTTCAATGATTAGGATTAATTGGAATGTATGTACCTGACTTTTGTGAAGTGCCTTGAGACAACATGTGTTGTGAATTGGCGCTATATAAATAAAACTGAATTGAATTGAATTATAAAGTTAAACATGCAGATCCTAATCCTACACACAGAGATGCAATTTTCTATTGATTTTTCAGAAAGGTTTGGTGTGGGAATATTCTACCCCCTTTACAGAGTAATTTATGTTGACGCTTTTTGTACATTTACCAGTGGGTTTAGTTATTGTGGAAGATGCTGTAATTTCTTTGAATTATAAAGTTGTGCGTAGTGCTACCTGCTCTATTTGATCCTTTTTGCTGCTACAGCAATGCAAATTTCCCTTTTTTTTAAATTATTGATGCTGTTCTATTCTTTTCTATTCTGCTTTAACTAACAAAGCTGTTGTTTCATGATCGTTTAATAGGTTACAAGAGAGAAAAGAAAGAAAGAAAAAGACATAAATTAACTGATCAAACTTCTTTGCAAGCTGAACCTTTATACTATGCACTGGACATACACAACTCACATTGGTACTTCTTCAAGTTACCAGCTTGAGCTGGTATCAGTGTCTTATGATGCATTTTAGTTGCAAATGTCCTTACTGAGAAAAAGCAGGCAAAGCTAATTGCTTTAGGCACAATCACTATCTGGTTTGCTGACAAAGAACTTAACTTCTCTTCAGCTGCTGATGAGGCAGACACTGGACAGAAAAGAAAGTAGCTGCGATGTAGGGTGGAGATGCAGGTACATCGTAATGAATCAAAATTATTACTAGTATAAAGTTCAATATTTTTGTCACTTATTTCAGAAAGTGAAACTCGTAGATCTTACATGATCATACATGCCTTACAGTTAATGAAAACCTAAAATTCAGTCTCAGAATATTTGAATAATACATATGATCAATAAAAAATATATTAATATTAATATATAAACAGAAATTTCATGCTTCTGTAAAGTATGTTAATTTCCTATTATCCAAAACTTGGTTGGGGCTCCTTTTGCATGAGTTACTGCACCAACGCGACATGGCATTGAGATTATCAGCCTGTGGTTCTGCTGAGGTATTAAGGAAGCCCAGGCTGCTTTGATGGAGGCCTTGAGGTCATCTGCACTGTTGGGTCTGGTGTTTCTCATCTTTCTCTGGACATTACCACATAGATCCTATATGGCGTTTAGGTCTGGCTAGTTTGCTGCCCTATCAATCACAGCAACACCATGGTCATTGAACCAGCGTTTGGTACCTTTAGCAGTGTGGGTTCGGTGCCGAGTGCTGCTGGAAAATGAAATCAGCATGTCCATAAAGCTTGTCACCAGAGGGAACCATGAAGTGCTCAAAAACTTTCTGGTAGATGACCAACACCAAAAGATGACATAGCACCCCAAATCAACACTGAATATTTAAACTTTACACTGGACTTCAAACAACGTGTATTCTGTGCCTCTCTACTCTTCATCTTGATACAGGAACCTTGATTTCCAAATAAGATGCAAATATTTCTTTTATGCCCTGCAATGGACTGGCGACCTGTCCAGGCTGTACCCTGCCTCTCGTCCATAGACTGCTGGAGATAGGCACCAGCTTTCCCGCAACCCACTATGGAAGAAGCGGTATAGAAAATGACTGACTGACTGACTGACTGACTGACTTTTCTTTCATTCTTTTCTTAAAACTGCCACAGAGCAACAGTCCAGTTTTTCTTAGCCCAGGTAAGATGCTTGTATCCCATGTGTTCATCTATGCATAGTGACTCTTGATGCACTGACTCACGCCACAGTCCACTCCTTGTGAAGCTCACTCAAATTCTTGAGTGGATTTTGCTTGACAATCCTCTCAGGACTGTGGTTATCCCCGTTGTTGGTGCACGTTTTTCTACCAAACTTTTTCCTTCCACTCAATTTTCTATGAATATGCTTGGATACAGCACTCTGTGAACAACCAAGCAATGTGCTGCTGTGGCTCACCCTACTTGTGTCAGTGTCATCTGGACATCTGTCCAGTCAGCAATATTCCCTATAAAGTCTAGCCTACTGACCCAGACTGAGAGACCATTTAGAAGATCAGGAAACCTTTGCAGGTGTTATGTGTTAATAAGCTGATTAGGGTGAGACACCTTGAGTTTACAATATTTAACTTTATCACAATACTCAAATTTTCTGACACCCAAAATTTTTTAGTTTTCATTTTCTGTAAGCCAGAATCATTAAAATTAGAAAAAAAGCTTGAAATATTTTACTCTATGTGTAATAAATCAAAAATGAGTGACAAAAACAAGAAGATGGCATGCTTTTAGCAGAGCATGGCTGCAGCTGAATGGAGCAAGAAAGTATTTAGCGACTGCTGGACTGTTTGGCAGGTTGACATTGTAGGTGGGCAGGTTTACTTCTTGTATTTCCATCATCATGTGGCCAAAGCTGTGGCTCTGTTTATGTGAGCATGCGTGTTGATGAGTAAGTGGTGAGTAAAACACATCAAGGGCAAATGCAGAGTTTTATTGGATCAATCGGTTCTGCATAACTGAGCACAGAATATACCCGTCCTGGGAGGTGATGGTTAGAGCAGTTACGAGAATAGGTAACCTGTGATGCATGTAATACAATGAGACTTCAGTCTAATTAATATTTACAACTTTATCACTTACTATCAATGTTCAGTGCTTATAACAAGAATGGAGTGCATATGTGTGTGTAGATAAATGTTTGCAGATATGAACTTCTATGTGCACAGAAACATTTAGATTTTTATGAAGTGTGTAGCTGTGCAGGTGTTTAATCTAGAGGGACTATTGATTGCTTTGAGCCTGCTCTGTGTTTATGAACCACAGAGGCTGAGTCAACAATATAACTACAATAACTGTATCAGCACCAAGAGGCCAAAAAGTTGCAGACACAGTTCTTTAAGTTAATGGCGTATACTCCAGTGGAATAATGTGTGCAGCACTGGAATATGGTCAACTGAGGGTCATTCTCTTTACATTTTGTGTTGAAACATCTACCAGCTACAATTGTTTTGTGGTTAGTTGGTTTTTGGAGGCTTTACACCAAAGTAGTGACATGTATAAGTATAAAAGTAAAACAGACTAGATACTTTCTTCGTTGCTTTTTGATGCTTTCCAGAAAGAGACCAAAGGCCAGTTCCTGTTGGACCATGTGTGTAATCACTACAACCTGCTAGAGAAGGACTACTTTGGCATTCGATACGTAGATCCTGAGAAACAAAGGGTAACTATGAATCACAAAAACACGACTGCCTTTTCCAATATTTTAACCATCATTGATCTCCTTTTTCATTTTTCTCTCTCATCATTCAGTCAATTTTGGTGACAGGTGTTGGGGAAAAAAGCCATATTTCTCTGTGCCCAAATGTTAAACGCCACCTTCAGAGTTTTACAGAGTGTATGAACGACATGTGATTGCAGACAAAAAAAAAGAAGTAGAAGAAGAAAACTAGGAGTAAATGATATGCGTGTAACAAACTAATCACGTGGCCTCAGACAGTAATTAGCAAAATCCTGTCTTTAAGTCTAAGTAGTTCCCACTCTTTTCTTGCAGGAAATAGCTTTACGGCAACTGTTCGCTGTAGATAAGAAGGTTATTAAATGTTGCCACAATGAGCCATGCTTAATTCATGTGAAATATAGTCTCATTAAGTTCATGAAATACTGACCTTTGTTTGAATACATTCATGCACAACAAGGCTTGTGATACATAATAAAAGTAATCTTTTAGAGAGTGTGTCTTTTTAAATAAATATGTATGGGTAAATATCTCCCAAATTGAGAAAAAGGTCTTTAGTTCAGTTTAGTGTATTGATTTAGCACAAATAAATAAATGTCACTTTATAGGACAAAGTGGTCTAAATCACATCCAGTTACATTTAAGCTCAAAATGATTTAGTCCTCTGGGAGATTTAGCTGTATAGTAATCTTTTTGTTTGACCATCATGTTTATTCTAACTGGCAGAAATATTAATGTTTTGAAATGTTCCACCCAGAGTCTGAATCCGACAGAGAATCTTTGGGGGGAGCTAAAGGTTAGGGTGATGGCAAGGAGGCGTTCAAATCTCAAAAACGTGGAGCTCATCACTAAAGATAAATGGATAAAATACCAGTGGAAACATGTAAAAAGTTGGTCAGCAATTAAAAAATGCCTTGGTAGATGAAATGCCACTAAATATTTGTCCATTGATTATTGAGAACTGTATAAATACTGTTAAACATGCCATTTTTAATAAAATGTTAAGCAAGAAATGACATTATTTTGATTTTCCTTTTTAATAGTTTTGTTATTGTTTGATAGATGACTCATTTCCTTTCAAAAAACTAATTTTATGATTAAGGGAAAATAATTTAAAATCTAAGTCTGCCAGGGCTGTGAATACTTTTTGGCTTAACTGTATATCAAGTAAAATCCAATTTTGTCCATTTTGAATTAGTACAATTTATTTAAATAATTACTGCATTTTATTTGAACTCACCTATTTATATTTAGGTTAAAGAGTTTCTGTAAGGGCTGAGAATGATGAAAATCTTTACATGTAACATCCACTGTTAGCTTGAAACATACATTTAAGCAAATCAAAATAATGATAAATATTCTATACTAAAACCAGTCCAAATGCATTGTTTAGTTTAGTGGACCATCAATTTTCTGGGCTTCTCAGCTGGATCTTACAGGCCTGTCTCTGGGAGCAACTGGTGATGTTGTACCTCTATTAACGAAATGAAATAGTCAGCAGAGGAACAAACAATCGCAAACAGAATCACACTCGCTGAAAGAAAATAGTTGCACTGAGTCAGCTCTGCCAGAGTGGCTCTGTTAGATATTACTCAGGCAGCAGTGGGTGCATTACATTATAGACTGAAGAGACAAATAATCAAGATCAGTCTCCATATTTTAAACAGCCCACGCACACAGACGAGACCAGATGCTTCATTCAGCCAGACTATATTCACAGTGAGAAAAACACATCAACACATAGCAAATGTTGTAAAATAATACTGAAGACAGGTAAAAAAAAACAAAAATGCACAAAAACAAATGCAGCAAATCTTGCAAAAGTAGATGTTTTGTAAATGTTGCAAAAACTGAGGGGAAATGACTAGCATTGCAGCTTAATTCTAATGATATGTATATTTTCAGGCTTTATCTGTTCAGAAATCAGCCACACAGACTGTTGCTGTGTCAAGGACTTTCTAAGTCAAGCATTTATGCAACCAAAAACTTTGTAATATGTGATACAAAAACAAAAAAAGAAAATAAATAATAATTATAAATGTATAAAAAGGATTAAAAATAAACTACAAAAATTGGGAGATGTGAAACTAAAATTAGGTTGCTCTGCTTAAATTCTTTTTTTTAACCTTCATGAATCCAACCTCTGTGATTCCCACATGCAGACTTTGTTAAAATTTAAGTGGGATGCAACAGTTCTGTGAGCATTAAAAATAAAACGTATTCTATTCAAAATATGTCTATTACCATGAAAACAATTTAATTAACTGCACTGATCTTTAATTCAGATTCTATCAGGAAGTGCTAGATATGAAATTAAATACACAGAAGTTAGTAATACATGGTTGCTTTGTTGCACAAGCATTTAAACAAGTTCCCTTAAAAAGAAGAGCAACACCTACATAAATGTAACGTTCTTTGTATTTGCATTGCTCTTTCAAGATGTCTGCCATTTTTTAAGTTTTCTTCATTCTGACTTTCACTTATGTCCTATTTTCCTCTCTTACAGCATTGGCTGGAGCCCAATAAGCCTGTGGTGAAGCAAATGAAGTGTAAGTGTCCCTTCTGCTCACCTTGTTGCATTAGTGTCTCTAAACAGACACCATACCACAGTGCCCTTTACAATATTTGGCAGCCTTGGTAAAGATGTGTACAAAGCTTTAAACAAGTTAATATTTAAATGCAGTAGTAGCATTGCAAACTTAAAAAAATGTTACAATTCTCAAGCAGTCACCTTTGGAAATTTCTTACCTCCTATATGATCACCCTTATTGTGTGTGTAGCCAAGTTGAAATGGTCCATTATCTGTTTCTGTAAAAAATCCTGTATTTTCTGTGTCTTTCAATCAGTATCCTTCATGTTTGTTTTCTTCCCTGCCATTTGACTTCTTTGCCTTGTTTAGGACATGACCTCAGACAAAACTGAAGGTCCCTTAGAAGGAATAAAACCCTTAGAAAAGTCTGGAGTTGTAAGTTTTTGCAATACTTTAGCTGGTCAGTTACTCTGCATGCCGTTGGTTAACACACATAGGCGTCAAAACAGATTCTTCCATGGATGTAAGGTTTGCGTAAATGGCAACTGAAACTAGAATAACTTGCTGGACTAAATGCTAAAAGAGACAGGCCTCATATTTTACTCCATGGAAACAGGATTTGATAGATTACTAATTAAAGTTCATATACACTCTGATTCACTTTGGAAAATTAAGCATAATCTTAAATAAATATATGTATTTCAGTTACAAGTTGCATACTTATGCTACTGCAATAGCAGTTAAGTTTGCTCTAAGACTTTTTCACATCTTTATCAGGGATGCCAATAAATGAGGAAGGTGCTGTTTGTTATTTTGTGCCTGAATGTAGGACCTTTGTCTTCAGACGATCCTTAAGTGTGAGGGGATCAAATCTGTAACAAGCAGGCAGTGACTCGCTGTCACAGCATCATGCACGAAAAATTATCTGGTACATTTATGAAATATGTTTTATCTATAAGTAAAATAGCTTTGAATTAATGTGAAATTTGGCGTGGTTAAATAGGATTTAGGGAATGAATTAGCTTATCAGCTACTGTTGGACTTTTCCCCAGCAGACCCCAAGGAGGGAATCCGAGACACATCGATAGAAAACAAAGTAACATAATGGTGTTTGCTCGGAGACACATAGGTAACTGCAGGTGGTCCCACGAAGGAAATAAACTCACCAATAAACTAAAACGCACAGACATGGCAGTGGGGTAAAAGCTCGGAGGGCTGCTTTCTGTGGAAGTCTGCATAAATATTTAAAAGCTACTGGAAAAGTGAAGAGAGGATGCTTTTACTCTAATGGAAATTAGCCACATTTACGGCTAGAAAGAACAGCCTAGCAGATTGTGATTTTATCCCAGCAGGAATGTGTGTTTTCCAGTTGTTTTTCTTTGTTTTGGACTGGTGGGAGTTGGCCAGCACCGTTCTGAATCTCACTCGCATTTTGGCATTTTAAAGGCCACTTGGCTGATGAGAGTAAATTCATTGTTCACATTAAGCACATCACTGCAATGTAAATTAATGGGCAACGTCTTAAATCATCCATCATGGTTTTATGTTTTGCTTAGAAGAAGCCAGATTTTGTTGTCTGAATGGACATATCTGCCGGTATCTGCAGTTCTTTTAAAAGTCTTTTTGAACTTAAGCTGCCTTCTCATCATTTGTTCAGTCAAATTCAGCGCAGATTTGGACTTGGGCATTTTAGTCGCAAAAAGAGAGACTTGAGACTTGACGCAAACTCTAGCTTTAAAGACTTGAGACTTTATTTCGACTTGTGGTCTTGGCCTCAAGTCTTATGAACAACAATATTTATTAGACTGCTGCAAAAATAATGAATTAATTTTTTAATCATCAAATGTTATTTAGGTGTAATTCTGCACCTTTTGAACATCTTTCTTAAATAATTTCAATCATTTTACTTTCGTAATTTAGTTCTATTAAATGTTACAATTGAACTTTTGTACTCACTACTTATGAAATGCTGCAAAATAATGAAATCAGATTGCTTTCACACAATTTTAACAACTTCTTAGACTAAACATCTCTGAAAGCAAAATCTAAAATCAGGGATGCTTTTTTACACTTTGTATGCAGATATTACTGTCATCAACACGGTTTCTTGTTTTCTTTTTTGCCTGGTTATTCTTTGTCTCTTTTAAATTGTCACTGGCCAGACCTTTGAACTTAAAGAAGAGTGATGGAAAACAACTGAACATTGAATGCAGTGTGCTGATTCCCTTCTTATGTTGAGCACAACACATTTCCTTAGTAAAGAGGATTTCAGCATTTGTGGAAATGCTCAGATCAAGTATGCCTAAGCTTGGCATAATGAACCTCAGCACTCTTTCAGTCCACTTTGAACATAACATCTGGGGTTGCTGCTGCCTATTGACACCCCTGTTTGATATTTTTATTAAATGAAAACGCAAATGTTAAAAGATGCAGTTAACAGACATGTCCTGTGGTTTTATGAAACTAAAATTAAATTGTTGATCATTGTTACATTTGAATAAAAGAGTGGGATGCTTTTATGCCTGAAAAGGTATCCTAAATGCAAAGCATGGGGATGGCATCATGCTTTGTGGATGTGTTAATAATTAAATTTTTTGGGAAGGCAACACCTCAGTCTTAAAAAGTTAAAATGTGAGCACAAATGGGTGTGCAAATGAAGAATGGTGCCACCAAATTAGTTACTAAGTGGCTTAAGGACAGCAAATAATGTTTGGGAGTAGCCATAACAAAACCATGATCTCAGTTCCGTAGAACATTTGTGGGCCGAGCTCAAAAGTCATAAAAATTAACTTTATAAAACCCTTTCTCGCTCAGATTTCTGGCACAGATATAATCTTGGTAATCGTAACGAACCTAAAAAAGGAAAAATGTAGCCAGATTTAAGGCCAGACACTTACAGAAAAAAAGTCTCTTGTGTGATTTATACAGTATATGTAAATATGTGGTTTTAGCTGTATATGTTAAAACATTACTATCAGAAAAATGTTTGATGGTACAATAAATGCCAGTTCATGGAAATGTACGCTGAAAAAGTGTCAGAGAGTTGTGGTTGATTTGGATCGAAGTGCAGATAAACTTCGAGAAGCAGCATTTGTATGAGGCAATCTCTTCTTTTAATGACACGAAACAGGGCACTTACATAAACTGCTAAAACACTGACGAGGAGATATCAGCGGATGACACATGTCTCCAACAAGGTAGTGCAGAGAATCGACAGGGAAAACAGCAGGGTAGTTAACGGAAGGAACCAGTAAATGAAAATGAGAAACAGTGAGCTTTTAAACTAGGGGAAGTGCAATGTGGAACCTATGAGAAAGGGAGGCAAATAATTAGATGAATGCTGAACAGGTGTGAGGATAAGCTGCAGAGAACTGAGGGGAAATGATAGGAAACGTAAATAAGCAAACACTAAGTGACTGACAGCAACTAATGACCTGACAGAAAGAAAACAAACATGAGAGCCTAAACAAAAGAAAACTATACTAAAATGACAACCCTGGGGAAAAAACTAAATCTAAAGTAACAATAAACAAAAGGGAACAAAAGACCTGGGGAAACGGAACTAAAAAAACTAAGTAGCACTGACCTGCTGGAAAACCAAATACAAGAAAACGACTAATATTAAGGAAAACAAACCACTGAGTAAACAATAACTAAGGGGATCTAAGGATAAGGGGAGGACACACCTCTAGAACTAAGGGCTAGAAATACAGTCAGAACAGTCACAAAACTAAGAAGTACCAGGAGGGAATAATAAAACATAACTACTAACCCAAAAGGAACAGAAACACCAAATGGAAAAAGTACACAAACACAAAGAACAAAATGGCAGATCATGACAAAAAGAAGCTTTAATTTGATCAGATTTTGTAGGAAGCTTGAGAACAATGACTAATTCACATCCTGACAATTAATTTCTTGTATTTTTTGTGATGTTTGTAACCAGCAATAAAGCAAATGTGTGCCATATAGGTTGTTTGTGTTTACTTCCAGTACTTTGGGAAGCAGATACATACTATGAGTCTGTATTTATTGAGAAATAATGAGGAACAGTTCTCTGATGAGTTTCGCATTTATTTTCCACAAATTGTGAGGCATATTTGATTTTGTTCAAACTAAAATAACATCAGGAGATAAAATCTGTTTTTACTATTTAAAAAAAATTAAACAATATCCACTTTGGGGATTTTAGAGATCTTTATAAACTTCCAGCTTTAATGTTTCTTGGCATCCATGTTTTTCATCCACCTTTTATCCATGTTATTTCATAATTCTCCATCTAGTCTAGATGCTGCCTTCGTTTTTTCATTTCCTCTTTTCCTGTGTCCTCACTTCTCTCTCTGAAGCTCACCCACCCTTTTAATGACTGCACCGCTCTTTCAGTCCTGTTATAAATTAATAAAAGAGCTATTAGTTGCATATTCTCCCTCTGTGAAAACTGGAATGGGATGATGGAAAAGGGAGCGGGCAAGAGTAATAAAGGCGAAATATTCCGGGGTTAATTCAGAGTAATTGAGCGACAGTGATTGAAAATGTAGCTAAAGAGGGAAGTCAGATTAGTGAGGAGAATAGCAGAGTTTAAGATGGAAAGAGCTGACAGAGAGCAAAAAAGGAAAAAGAAAAGAAAGAAGAGGATGAGCATTGAATAGATTTGAAATGACACATCATCTCTGCCTGTGGCAGGATTTTTTTTTTTACCCCAAATGAGGTTTCTGTGGCTTGTGTTTTTGGGACTCTTTGTGGCTCTCAGCTTTTTCGCAAATCAGCAGACGTCGCATTCACATTACATTTGTACCAACGGCCTTTATCAAGCATGTTTCGAGAGACACTGTTGCCGTCCCTTAAGCCGGAGCAAATAAGCAGCTCAAGATCTTTGGGAGCTGGTGGGAGGATTGCATCTTTCACATTGCTCAGCATGTATTATGTAGATGTGGGCTGTTTTTTTTCTTTCATGGCTAGATAATACCACAGGGGCTCCTTCTTTTAACGGCAGGCTGGAGGGGGCATGCTGTGAAGATTACTGGTTACAGGATATTCATTTCTTCCTCAGTGACGCTCCTTTTCGACCCTTAATGTTGGAATTTCTTTCTTTTTGAGCACCTTGTTTGTTACCGATCCTTATGAGAGCATATACAAAATGAGCTTAAGCTTCACTAAAAACAAAAATTGTAAATCTCACACACACATAAATAAACTATTTTAGGTCTACAGGAAAACAGAACACTGCTTTATGAAAACCGTGTTTGTGTAATCACTGTTGTTTTTGGAGACACAATTTAATTTTGTTGTCCGTAGAAAGTGTAAAGTGTGTGAGATCAAAGCAAATGTCAGGACTGATCAATTTCAATGTATAGGATCCAGCGAGGTCTTTCATTATGGACATACATTAATGTCAGTGTGGACCTGAGGTGCAGCAGATGAAATCAAGCAGTGTTTATTACTTTAAAGTTGTGCAAAAAAAATTATGTTTATCATATGTGTTATATAGAGTTGTGAGAAAAGGTGTTTAAGCTTTCACAGATTCCTCAGTTTTTGCTTTTCTGTCACATTTGAATGTTTCAGATCACCTAACAAGTTCAAATATCAGAAGATAAACTAAATAAATACAAATAACAGTTTTTCAAAATATGAATTCAATTATTTTCCTTAGACAGAAAACTTTTTAACTAGTTTGACTAATAAACTGTATTTGACTGCATTGTTTGACAACTAGGATCAATTAGAATGTATTTACTTGACTTGGATTATGCATGATTTGATCGACTTGACTTTGTAAAGTGCCTTAGGATGACATGTGTTGTAAATTGGCGCTATATAAATAAACTGAATTTCTTGTGGAAATAAGCTATCCAAGCAAATCTAGCCCTCTGTGAAAATATATTTGCCCCTCTTGTTTAACGATAAATTAACCACATTCTTTTGGTTCAATTTCACCAGACACATCAAGGCCTGACTACTGCCAGACTTGTGCCTTCAACAATACAGGTACATTTAAACAATTTAATATCGTGAAATTCAATATTTTTTGTCACTTATTTCAGAGAGTATTGACAAATATTTCAAGCGTTTATTTCTTCCAATTTTGGCTTACAGTTAATGAAAACCCCCAAATCTGTGTCTCCTAAAATTAGAAAATTACAAAAGATCAATAAAAAGGATATTTTAAACAGAAATTTCAGGCTTCTGAAAAATATGTTCATTTCTATGCGCTCAATACTTGGTCAGGGTTACCTCTGCATGAGTTACTGCATCGATGCAGTAATTCATGTCTCTTCCTCCAGACTCTGGTACCTTCATTTCCAACTGAAATGCAAACTTAACTTTTCTGTAAGAAAAAAAAAAACTTTGGACCACTGAGCAACATTCCAGTTATTTTTCTCCACTGCCCAGTTAAGACACTTCTGACGTCTCTGGTTCAGGATAGGATTCTAAACCTAGTGACTCCTGATGCGCTGACTCCAGCCTTAGTCCGCTCCTTGTGATTCTCCCCCAAATTCTTGAATGGATTTTGCTTGTCCATCCTTTTAAGGCTGCAGCTATCTACAGTATATTGCTGGTGCATCTTTTCTGTGAACAACCAGCTTCTTTAGCAATTGCCTTTTAAAGCTTACCCTCCTTGTGAAGGGTGTCAATGACTGTCTTCTGGACATCTGTCCAGTCAGCAGTCTTCCCTATGATTGTGTATCTTTCTGACAAAGACTGACCGACCATTTAGAGGCTCAGGAAATGTTTACAGTTGTTTTTAGTTAATTAGCTGATTAGGGTGTGACACCAATATTATAATATTTCCAATATTTCACATTTTCACAATATTCAAATTCACATTTTAATATTGTGAATATCTGGAAGCCATAATCATCAAAATTAATAAAAATAAAGGCTTGAAATATTTCCCTCTATGCGTAATGAACCTATGTAATATATGAGTCTCAGTTTCTAAAATGAGTGACAAAAATATTGAACTTTTTCACAAATATTTAAATCTCAAATAGCAACACATTGTGCCCTGATCTAAAGTAATTTAAGAACAGAAGAGAAATAAAGACTGACTTCTGTCAGTCTGGAAGCATTACAAAGCCATCTTGAGACTTTCAGAGTAGATCAAACCAGAAAGAGAGCCATCATCCAAAAATAGAGAAAACATGGAGTAGGGGTAAACCTTCCCAGGAGTTTCTAGCCTACCTAAATTACTCCAACAGTACATTAACAACTCATCCAGGAGGTCACAAAACAGCCCAGCTGGTGGAAGAGGGGCTGAAGAGAACTGAGGGAAAGTGACTAATTAACACAGATGCGCATGGAGTGCAGGGAGTTAACAGAAAACATCTGAGTGAACACAAACAAATAAGCAATGACACTAGCAAAAGAACATAAACAGAGAGAAAACAGATCTACAGGAAAATACAAACTAAAACATCTAACCTAGAAACCCAGGAAAGTAACAATAACCTAAACAACAGAATCTAATAAACATGAATGAACTGAAATAAAGGTCAAGAATATGGCAGTGTTGAGAAAGTAAACAGAACTAATAGTTAACTAACTGTACTAACCCTAACTCAAAAGCCCAAACATAGGCAGACATCATGACACAGGTTGGTTTGAATGAATTTTTCCTCTCTTGATATTTAAAATAATAATTTAAAATGGACTTTTTGTGTTATCTTTGTCTGATATTAGAATTTGTTTAAGGATCTGAAACATCTAAATGTGACAAAAAAGCCGAAACAGATCTGTTTGTGGAAAAATACTTTTGCACAACTCTACATATACATGATAATTTTACTCAGGGATATATTTGACTACTGTTGTTTTCTCCTTAATAATTTACTTTTAACATTAGTAAGGCTGATATAAGCATAACTGTTTAAAGTCGCCTATTTAAAATTTGCTTTGAGGTTCATCACATCTCAGCAATGCCAAACCTGGCAAGAAGAGGGCTTCTACATCCAGAGATGCACATTTTCAAGAGCCATGGTGGATTGCTGCTTAAGGTGTTCACAATGCTTGGATCAGTTGGAGGAGGTAACATATTGGAAACCTTTAGGCCTGTGCAGTTCTGCCCAATACCATGCTGGACAGACACTCCGAAGGCTGTCAGATGGAGTCATGACTTGGAGCCATCACATCTAGAATCCAAGTGTTAAAAACTGGGGCCTCTCAGGATTCGTCTGTGTCTTTTAGCGTGTCACAAATCCTTTGTTGTGATGATGTCACTTTAAAATCAAAGACAAACCTTTATTCTTTTGCTCATTCATTCAAATTCTGTGGGCTGAAACACCAAAACTACGACTAAATCGGCAGGGTATGGAAATGACGACCGATTCAACAGCGCCTGACTGTTCGTCTGTGAGCACATAAATCACACATGGAGCATGCCCAGTGAGGATTTGTGCACCGAAATCTAGATTTTGATAAATTAGCCCCATTCATATTATATTCCTCTTTATTTTTGTTCCTCATTCCCTGTTTACTTAAAAGTGTTGTTATCTCCAGGTTGATAACTTGATGACTTTTTTAACTCTACATATTTTCGATTGCAAATAAAATGCAGTCAGATTATAAGTATCTTTGACAAAATAATAACCTTTAAGCAGGTGTTACACATATCTTTCATTAGAAATATGTTTTACTGGTCTAATGTAATATTCTCACCCTAAATGTTGTTTTTTTCATTAGCTATAAGCGGAGAATCATCATTATTAACAAAAATAAAGGCTGGAAAACATCAGTGTGTTTGTACTTCATATTTATAATGTGTTTCACTTACAATGAGTTACTGAAATAAATATACTTTTCAGTAATATTCTAATAATATTCTAATATATTGAATATGACTATGTGTTATGTCTCTCTTGCCTTCAGCACCTCTACAGCCATACACAATGTGCTTCCGGGTCAAGTTCTATCCCCATGAGCCAATGAAAATTAAGGAGGAGCTTACCAGGTAAAAACTAACACAGATAAATATAATTTATTAATGTAGCAATATATTTATTTTTGGGACTGCACATGGTGTAGAGGTAGTGCGTCCTCCCCATACATGGAGGCTATTAGAACTAAACGCAGGCGTCTGGGATTCGATTCCCGGCCTTGGGACCTTTGCTGCATGTCTTCCCCCCTCCCCTCACTGCCTATTCCCTGTCTTAATACTGCAAATAAAGGCCACTAGTGCCGCAAAAACTTGTTATCAA
The DNA here is from genome assembly GCA_036173005.1 of Crenichthys baileyi. NCBI lineage: Eukaryota > Metazoa > Chordata > Actinopteri > Cyprinodontiformes > Goodeidae > Crenichthys > Crenichthys baileyi. Next base: position 136,622 of record JAHHUM010001231.1, on the reverse strand, counting down.
AGAAATATATTTATTTTTGTTTAAGAAACTTTTTTTTTTTTTTTTGCTTCTCATAGAATGATTTAACAGGAGCAGATGATGCTTGCTTGCATAGGATGACAGCTGCTTTCCAGTATATTTATCAAGCTGTTAATAGAAGAGAATAGAAGTATCCTACATTGTCCCACAGTGGGGAAATTCAGGTGTGTAAATTTACACAAGGTAAAATATTTGAACAAAAACAAAAATAAGAGACTGTACAGTACGGGCAAAGTTATAACATAAGAAAACAAATACTGTACTGTTATAGCACACTTAAAATAGCATACTCAGATTTAACGAAATTTGCATCTTATAACAATACCTAAACCAAGATGAGTTTTTATGAGATCAACAATAAAAAATTGAAATTTGCAAATAAAAAGGAGAGCCAATTCCGTATTTGCAAGTGACACCTTTTGGTAACAATGTTAGTCTATTTAAATCAAACAATATAATTTTTCCACCTAAAAATAACTAAAAGAAAAGAAAAAAGAAGGCAAAGAAAAAAAAATGGCCAGGAAAACATTTGATATAAAGTGAAAATCCTAAGTTTGACTCAAATGTATCAGCTCAAATTAACTCACATCAACATTGTCAAACAAACACCCTCTAACTGCACGTCGTCCAGGAAAATGACATCCATAAGTGCTTAAATAAACGGCCACTGAACGCACTGTACTCTTTCTTGGCATAAAAAATAAAGAAAGAAGTCCAGCTGCCCTCTGTTTAAGCACCTAGAACCTGCTCAACAGCAAAATTATTATAAGAGTTGCTTGCTCTAGAAGAAAGGTCTGTTTTTTCAATGCCAGGTCAGGGTTGTAATGCAGTTTGTCCTCTGTTCCTCTGCCACAGCGTCATTCTTCTATCTTAAAAACTGAAATTTATTACCATGCTGTAATATTTGCCCATATATAGAGTTCTTCTGCTTATTCTTTTTTCCATGATACATAGACAGCTGAGAGGTCAACGTCAACATAAATGCTTCGAACTTACAAGCATTTGCTTAGGGTACACAGCACTGATGACAGAACAGTAATGGGGATGCAAATAAGTTATTTTTCAAGTTAGTATTGAAGAATTTATTGGTAATATAAAAGCTGTTTTTGACAGAATGTACTTCTATTACAAGTTTACAGAAAAATGAGTCTGTACAATATGAAAATAAAAACTGAATTATGTGTTGCACCGAGCAGATTGGAAAGATCTGTAGATGGACACAAAAAGTCAGAAACTGTAATAAGAAAGTGATGTGAAACCCAACTAAGAAGGATGTCTTCATTATTTTTAGGCTAATATATCCATGCAGCAGCAGCCTATAAATAAAACTGTTTAGTTATAGAAGAAGGCCTTCCATTCAATCTATGATGCTTTCCTTCTGCCACTTTTCACCCTCCAATCAGAATTGGTCTGATATCATGTATATCTCACTGGTTGATGTGATCTTACTTGGAAACTCATCTGCATCCATAGCAACAAGTGTCCCCAGTTCCAGAATCTCTGTTGTTTTTTTGTCTCCGAGGTAAAACCAGACAAATCAGCAGCATGGACACGTCTGTGGTGAAGCTGTTTCTATAGTAACCATAGCACCACTCTACTGTGCAGTCCATGTCAGCACTGCTCCTGTTTAAATAATTGCTTAAAAAACATTTTGGAGAGTGTGGATGGATTCAGAGCAGTCATACATGCACACTTTAGGAAAAACTAAGCATTTATTTCTCTGTTTATTGTTTATAAATCAATGTGTGGTTGTTTGCATTCTGCCAGATATCTCCTGTATCTCCAGCTGAAGAGAGACATCTACCACGGTCGCCTCCTCTGTCCCTTTGCTGAGGCTGCTTATTTGGGAGCCTGCATTGTACAGGGTGAGCATCAGAAAGACAGGGAAACTGTGTTTGATCATATAGTGTCGGCCACATTAATTGGCACCCCAGGTAAAAATGAAATTAATTTAATTTTCTTTGATTTCAGTAGCATATTCTTAAATTTACAGAAACTTTTTATTTTGAGCACATTTATACAGTGGGGAGAAAAACAACTGATTTTAATGAAATCACAGGTAGCACACATTTTGGTAAACGTACTTTTAAATAACCCCCTTTTGCCATTAGAACAGCACTTAGTCTTCTTTTACAACTCTTCTATTAAGTTCACCTCACAGGCTTTCCATTGGACTTAGGTCTTAGAACTGATTGTCTTGGAGGAAGGTTGATTTTATGTCTGGTGAACCATCTCTGTGTTGATTTGGCTGTTTTCGATCATTATACTTTAATTATCAGTTTTCTGCCAGAAGAAGTGTGATTTTTTTAAACATGTATCTCGCAGAGTTTATGATGCCATGCACTGTAACAAGGTTCCTAGGGTCTTTGAAAGAGAAACAGGCCCACAACCTCACAGACCCTCCACCGTACCTAAAAGTGGTGTTTTCCTAATATTAATCCCTTGGTTTAAGTTCATTTTGTCTCTGTCCTCTCTTAAGCAAATTAATCTCACCCCACTGATTCTCTATAGTATCCCTTTCTCAAGTCAACCCACCAATAGATTACCCCTGACTGTCCTCGGTAGGTAGTCACAAACCTGTTCAGGCAGGGTTGCTGAACAAATGTGACACAGAGATTTGACTTCAGGCAGACAGCAGCAGCTGCAGAGTCCCTAGGTTTAGAGAGCAGAGACATCGTTGGATTTTCCCCGTCTAATGTAAGCAATACAGTGATCAGGAGAATCTGATGCAGAAAAGAAAAATTAAAGATGGCACAAAACAAGTTTGCTTGTATTTAAAGCACTAAATGCATTTGCAAAGCCTGCATAAGCACTAGAACAACGAAGTCCTCAGCCGGACAGATGGGAAATCTCCCATCCGAAAACACACATGGCCTGTGATTTCACCGTATGAACTTGCATCATGTCATTGACAAAATGGTCCATGGTTGCATTTTTACTGAAGAAATACTTTATGATCTGAAAGGGGCTGAAGATTAGGCCAAAAACCCGAGATGGTCTGGCATGAAACAAAGGATAAACATGTGAAAAAGCACATCATGCACACGTTTAGTTAATGGAGGCTGTAATAGCAGCAGGTGGGCCAACAAGTCCGACACGGGTGTTTTTCTTTAAAAAAAATAATTTCCTAATGTGTGTAAAATTTCTCATGGGTTAAATGTTCACAAAACAAAGGCTTGATTTGTTTTTGACATTTTTTATTTTGAAATTCTTAGGCTGAAGTAAAAGATTTTTTAAGGCTGTTTATGCATCTTTACCAGGGTTGCCAAAAAATGTGTCCAGTTCTGGAATCTGTTCTAGCTGAATCCCTGTAAACAGGCAGAAGATTTATTGATGAATCTAAAAAGGAGCTCCTATGAGAAGCTGAGAAAGATGCCATAATTTTTTTAAAAAGTTGCATGTTGTTGCCGCCTTTTTTAATATCATGTAGTTTCAGCAAACATCCCTCTGCTCTGATTCTTGGACAACTTTAAAATTGTTTATTTATTTAAAGTCTTTAAAAATACTAAAATGTGGTGATGCTTTAAGCTATTTGCTGTTTAAATGCATTGCCAAAACAATGCATCTTTGGGAAAAAAAAACAACACAAACAGTACTTCTGACTGTCGAAGCAGTTGGTTTGTATGGATTTATCAGGATTCTTGCCCATTACTCAGCTCCAGCTGAAGTTATTAGAATGATCTTATAATCCCAAATTTTAAAACACAGAAATCTTTGTAAACCTCTGAGAAAACGAAAAAGAAATGATTTTTTCCTTTTCTCAATTAACAGTCACAGATAAACATCATATCACAGTTGCTTTAATATGGATTAGGAAGCTCTACCACATAAACGAAGCCTCTGAGCTGTGCTAACATGCTCTCATTGGCTCATGTCCTCGGAGAGAGGAGTGTGATTCACCGAGTTATCTCAACCCAGAGCGTGTCTGCAGCGTATCGTTGGCTGCTGTGATTAACGAGGACATTTCCACGTCCCACTTTGTCAATGTGTTGATTAGGGAGCTGGGGAGTAGTTCGAAGATTATTGTTAAATTAAACTCTAGGCAAGTTTTTCATTTAACCTTTGTTATGGTTATTAATTATAGAATGGATCCAGAAATAAGTGTGGGTCAGGGGGATTTACTCTGGATCCAGTAAGCAATTTTCCTTCATCTGAATCAGCTGCACACGTCTTACTGTCTTTGAAAATGAATATTTAGCAAAAAATAAAAATGAAAAATGTTTGTGACGTTCATCATAGCTTCAGTGTTATTTGAGTAACACAAATAGACACAAACAGTCCAACATCCAGCACTATCCGCATCCGCTGTTCACTACAAATTCAGACATCATTTTGTGTTTGTTTTCATTTTGTGGACATAAATAGTCTCAAAGCCTCTTGTTAAAATGCCTGGTTTTTGTCACGACAAAATGAAAATCAATTCAAATGTTTTTTCCACCTTTAATGTGACATTTATCTGGTACAGTTCAATGAAAGAAAATTATTTAATTAAAATCTTTAATAAACTGGTTGAATAAGTGTGCACACTCTTAAACTAATACTTCACCTTTCGATTGATTTTCAGCATTTGGTCTTTTTTGGTAGTTCTCCATCAGCATTTGAGATCTTGATGAGGCAATTTCTGCCCATTCTGCATTAAAAAAGATCTCCAAATCTTTTAGATTGTGATAATATCTCTTTTTTTTGTCAGATTTGGTTCTGGTCTTTGGCTAGGCCATTCCAAAACATAAATTTTCTTCTGGTGAAGTCATTCTTTTGGGAATCTTGATGTATGCTTGGAGTGAAACTGAAAACTAAACAGCTCGTAATTTCCAGCTTTCTAGCAGACGCCTGAATGTTTTTGGTAAAACTAACTGATATTTACAATTCTTCATTAGTCTACCCTCCTTTTAAGAAAGTCCAGTTCCAATAGGTGAAAAGAAACCCATGAGCATGATGCTGCTACCACCGTGCTTTACTGTTGATATGGTGTTCCTTTAACAATTTGCAGTGTTGTTTTTTTATGGAGGACCAATCCTGCCATAATTAACAATATCTACAGAAATACAAAAAAAATGTTCAATAAGTAAATAAGCATACGATTAAATACACAAAAAATGCAGTAAATAAATAAATGCAACTAGTAATTAAATTATTCAGTGAGACATATATGTATACATGTTTCCCACCAAAAAGCATTTTGTAGGAATGGCAAACTCGGCAGACAGTTGTTCGGTGTCTGACCTCTTAACAGCATTCTAATTCCCCCAGTTTATTAGCAGTTTCCCTCTAAAGCTATATACAGCGAGCCAAGCACACAGCCCCGCTTCAAGGACCCACGCCACATCTCGTCCCCCACTACACAGCGACGGCAAAGCAATGACCTTGTCCAACCTCCGATGGTGTCCGACCTTAACACTGTCCGACCTCTTAAGGGAAGCTACTAATAGACTGGAGGAATTCGTACACTGTTAAGAGGCTGGATACCGAACGTCTGCCAGCCGAATTTCCCATTGCTAAATGCTTTATGGTGGGAAAAGCCAAAATTTGAGCTATGCAGGCTACAGCTAACCAGTCAATAGGCAGAAGCTGACACCTGAAGACGCACCCCTTCCTCATTTGCATAATGAGGCCGAAATGCATACAAAAATTTAAAAAGCACAGGCATAAATAAATAGCGTTGAACAAATAGAGCAAAACAATACAAAGGAAAAATAAAACAGACAGAAAATATTAAAACATACACATAAATAAATACATTTAAAAATAAGTCATTAATAAATAAAGTTTAAAATTGTTAAGGATAATAAATAAACACGGTAATTATTATAAAGGTCAAAAGGTTAATTAAATTAGGTATATTCATTTATGTCTCATTAAATAATTGAATTACGACTATATTTATTTACTGTATTTTTTGTGTGCTTATTTATTTATTGAGCATTTCTTTATTTCTGTATATATTCTTAATTATGGCAGGTGGCTGATGATGGTGGCTCAGGTGGTATGGGTTTGTCCTGTAACAGGTGGGTTGATGGGTTGAACCCGCGCTCCATCTGTCTCAGTCGTTGTATCCTTCTGCAAGAAACTTCCCCCGCCTTGCCTGCTGATGGTGGTCAGAGGGCTCGGTGGCGCAGATAGTATGGCAGTCCCACTACCGTCAGTGTGCCCCAGGGCAGCTGTGGCTACAATATAGCTACTACTGTCAGTGTGTGAATATGTGTATGAATGGGTCGATGATTATTGTAGTGAAAAGCACTTTGGAGTCCTCTGACTTGATAAAGCGCTATATAAGTACAGGCCATTAACCCTTTTTAAAGAATTAATTCCTCTTTTTGCAAAGAAGGCTCCAAAGGGAGCAACCCTTTCTCTTCTGTTAACGTACAGCAAAAATTATAGCAATTTAGTCATTTATTTCTTGCAGACATGATTTCAGTTGTATTAATTCATATTATAGAATAAGAGATAGATAAAGCGGGATATTATCTCAACGCCACATATGTCCATGCTGTTTTATAATATGTCCTACACAACTACAGACAGAAGTCTGTCGAGTTTCATTCAGTGCTGCTTCTTTGATGCAGTTGGCTCTAAATCATGACTGAAACTTCTTCTACAAATAGTTTTTTCAGAAAGAACTAAGGCAAGGTTTAACAAAAAGGGAAGGAGACTTGAGAAGGTTATGTGCCTTGCCTCCATATTTTGCTTCAATGATCTACTTTACTGCAACAACGCTGCTAGATGTTCGAAATACAACAAAAACGTCCCTTTTTCTTGCAGCTGAGCTTGGAGACTACGACCCAGAGGAGCATCCATCAGACTACATCAGAGACTTCAAGCTTTTCCCTAAACAGTCCCTCAAACTGGAGAGGAAGATCATGGAAATACACAAAAATGAGCTCAGGTAACGATGATAGACGCCGTCTGATGGGTTCGTTTCTTGTCCGGAACATGACTATGTTTTCAGTTTAATGTAAGGGAAGGCAGATGTTTACTGCTGTGATCTGTTTTTTGGAACAGAGTGTAATACTTTTAGAGAACAAAAGACTGACTATAAGACAAATTACATACGTTTTATTGCATTTAGATGGCATTGGCATAAAAAATTAAGTTAATAGATACAAAGGCATATACTTTACATATTCTTTGGACAATAGTCTCTTAGACAGTAGGATTCAAGAGAATCACAACATATTAACTTGATAATTTCACATTTCTAGTCATGACTCGTATTAAGTTTAGGCAGTGAATGCCACTCCATAATAAGATTACTTTTTTAGTTACGTAAACCCTCTCCACTGGGGTGTTTGTTTATCACGTCCATGGTAAATTACCTCTTGAAGCTTGTGTCCGTCACACTTACAATGATTCCAGTACATCAAAGGCAAATTCTTCATTTCTCACAAGTGCCTTGTGTCTGCGCCGACGGGTTCGACTGACAGGATTAACAGCATGTAGATTAACAATGAGCTATAGAGAATTCAGATGATCTTCACAGTCAATACACTTTATAGAGGAGTCACAATTTAACACTGGAGACAGTTGCTGGGCACAACTGTAATGTTGATTTAAATGTTTGAAGTTTTTGTGAAAATCCCTTGATAAGGCCCCTTTCACACCAGACTAAGACTGAGCCACAATATTAAAAACCAGCTCCAAGTTGAGGGAGGGTTGTATGACCTTGGAGACGTCTTCTGGGATTTATCATCAATGCATTGAACTTCCCGTTACACATTATGGAGTGTGAGAGCTTCCTGACTGGTTTGGGTATCCAGAGAGCTTTCATTGTGATATTGTGGTGGCTCATTTTAAAAGGAGGATTATATCTGGGTCCTCAGTGCTGTGTGGAAGTGCCTGGTATAGGCACTGATAGGTTGTAGCCTTGAAAAAAGCTAACTACGCCCACCGGGGCGGGCAGGGCTCCATGTCAGTTACTGTAGCCACTGTTTGGCTGCTATGCACGTTGAAATGAACAGTCCACAATGTCCATGCCAGAATAAATAATATGAAAGTGCCAGGCATTGAAGTTTTGCACATAGAGATTAATATGTCCTGCTCTCGTGGAATATACCTTCCAGCTAGGGAGAGGTGAAACACCTCCAAATTGCGCATGTAGGCTGATTGTTGACAGACTGAGAAAATATAGTTTGAGTGTTTCAGGGTGCAGTTCAAATACTAAATGTGTTTGACAGTCTGCCAAAGAAAATAGATAGTTATACATTGTCATATTTAATTATTATAATTAATTTTATAATTAAATGCATTCATATAATATAATTATAAGACAGTCGCTGTGCAGTTTATAATAAAACCACAATTCAATGCCTTGGTGGGATCAGCTCAGAGTGATTAGCAACACCTAGATTTGGGGTTTTGTGTGCATTATTCCTTTTGAGTGAACTAACCAATATATGGGTATAGACTGCTGAACATCTTATCAGTTTTGCTCCCATCAAAACTGATAAGATGATGATTATCAATAGATGGTGTGTCCTCCTCCACAGCAAGGCTGAAACTGATTGCACAGGCACAGAAAACTGCCACAAATTATAAGGAATATCTGCAGATCGTGAGGGAACATCTTGGAAAGGATGATACCCCTGGTTGTAGCTTTGTCATTGTATGGCCAAGAAAGTGACAGGAATAAAATCAAGTACTCAGTCCTTAGGATCAGGCTTACCTTCACAGTCAAATGAGCTTTTCCAAATTCTCCAATGTTCAAATAGTCTGCGAGAGCCTAAAAACTGTTGGGCGGTTTTAATCTGGTATGAAGGGGATTTAAGAGTCTTTGATATTGGGGAAACATTTTCAGCTGAAGCCTCCAGACATGGTGCTACACCACTGAGGCTCACCAATTCCAAAAAAGCTTTGTCAGTTTTTAAACAGATAATTTTAAACACTGAACAAAGTGGTAATAGAAAATGTAGCATAAATCTTTAAGTGAGACTTTTAATTTGTAACTAAGCATTCTTTCATCTACCTTAGGGGTCAGTGTGCAGCATTGGCAGAGTTAAACATGCTCCAAAGGGCACACAGCCTGGAAACGTATGGGGTTGACCCCCACCCATGCAAGGTAATTCATCTAGACAGTTAAACTGTACCTTATTAATTAGTGTTGCAAGTTTACTTTTACATTTTTCTTATGAGCAAAAGTATTGTCATATGACTGATGTTAACTGTCAGAAAATATTGCCCTTATTTGGAAGGCTTCACATATGTTTCCATCTGTTCTTCACTGTGTTTTCTGTAGATTCAGTAATATTTACAAGTGTATATTAAATATAAAAAACTTAATCATGTCTGTCATTTACTAGCAGATTGCTTAATTATGTGACCGCATTCATAACGCCTATAATGAAATTATCTTTGTTGTAAATTTTTTGTAAATTTCTCTTTTTTATAAAAAAAAGTTTTAATTCTTTCAGGGACTGAAAATTTGCTGTTAAGTTCCTGTTTTTCTAAAATTATAAATCAAGAAGCTAACAAATCCTACTTTCTGTACCCTTCTACAGTAGTTCACTATTAATCTGATTTTTAACATTTTGACCTTTACAGTTAAATATAACAAAGCCCTAACACAAACCTCAGTCCTTTTTCTCTTAAAATCTTTTGAGGATGAGGCAGAAATTAAATTAAATTAAATTAGATTAATGAAAAAGGGCTCCAGGGTTCAGATCCAAACACTTCCTGGATTTTATTTTTCTCTCTGGGAATTATTATTGCAGTAAAAGAAAAAAATACACTCCAGGAATCAATAATCTTATCGATTGGTCTAAACAAATCCTTGATGTACCAAGTCAGCATTATTTTCTCCCTTTATGCTACTGGACCTATAGTGAAACTGTTGAATTTGTAGTTTACAGCCTGAAAACACATCTCATGCTAGTGTCTGATGAAGCAAATTCAATTGTATAATTTGTATTTACTCTCACAAATAAGTTTGTGAAACCTGGGAACTCTTTAAGAACCAAGAATATAAAAATAAAAACAAGAATATTTCATAGTCTTTAAATAGTCTTTAATGTGTGTCTTTAAAGTTTGACCAGACTATACAGGGGTTGGACAATGAAACTGAAACACCTGGTTTTAGACCACAATAATTTATTAGTATGGTGTAGGCCCTCCTTTTGCGGCCAATACAGCATCAATTCGTCTTGGGAATGACATATACAAGTCCTGCACAGTGGTCAGAGGGATTTTAAGCCATTCTTCTTGCAGGATAGTGGCCAGGTCACTACGTGATCCTGGTGGAGGAAAACGTTTCCTGACTCGCTCCTCCAAACACCCCAAAGTGGCCCCAATAATATTTAGATCTGGGGACTGTGCAGGCCATGGGAGATGTTCAACTTCCCCTTTCATGTTCATCAAACCAATCTTTCACCAGTCTTGCTGTGTGTATTGGTGCATTGTCATCCTGATACACAGGCACCGCCTTCAGGATACAATGTTTGAACCATTGGATGCACATGGTCCTCAAGAATGGGTTCGGTAGTCCTTGGCAGTGACGCGCCCATCTAGCACAAGTATTGGGCCAAGGGAATGCCATGATATGGCAGCCCAAACCATCACTGATCCACACCATGCTTCACTCTGGGCATGGGAACAGTCTGGTGTACGCCCTTTTTTAGGGCTTCTCCACACCGTAACCTCTCCCCGGATGTGGGGAAAACAGTAAAGGTGGGACTCATCAGAGAACAACAATGTTCCACACTGTCCACAGCCCAAGATTTGCGCTCCTTGCACCATTGAAACTGACGTTTGGCATTGGCATGAGTGTACCAAGGTTTGGCCTATAGCAGCCCGGCCGTGTATATTGACCCTGTGGAGCTCCCGACGGACAGTTCTGGTGGAAACAGGAGAGTTGAGGTGCACACTTTAAATTTTGCCGTGATTGGGGAGCCGTGGTTTTTATGTTTTTGGATACAATCCGGGTAAGCACCCGAACATCCCTTTCAGAAAAGCTTCCTCTTGCGTCCAGTTAATCCTGTTGGATGTGGTTCGTCCTTCTTGTGGTATGCTGACATTACCCTGGATACCGTGGCTCTTGATACATCACAAAGACTTGCTGTCTTGGTCACAGATGCGCCAGCAAGACGTGCACCAGCAATTTGTCCTCTTTTGAACTCTGGTATGTCACCCATAATGTTGTGTGCATTTCAATATTTTGAGCAAAACTGTGCTCTTACCCTGCTAATTGAACCTTCACACTCTGCTCTTACTGGTGCAATGTGCAATCAATGAAGACTGGCTACCAGGCTGGTCCAATTTAGCCATGAAACCTCCCACACTAAAATGACAGGTGTTTCAGTTTCATTGTCCAACCCCTGTATCTTCCCAGTATTTCACTGGCTTGTTTAAATCTTCTGCAGACACGTTACACAAGCTTCAGCGTGTTTTTTCTTTAGCAGTGGAGTCTTATGCAGTGAGTGTGCATGGAAGCTATTGTACTCGAGTGGATTTGTTGTTGTTTTCATGGGACAAACTATATCGGCAATTTCCAGGTCTTTCTGTAGCTCTATGCGTGTAGTCGTTAGCTTTTGGGCAACTCTTTTGATTATTTGTTTGACTCTGTCAGAAATCTTAAGAGGAGCACATGGCCATGGCTAGTTTACAGTAAAATCCAGAAGTTTAGAAATGCAGCTGTAAACATTACCATGTTTTTTAGCAGTAAGACCTTTTAAGAAGGTCTCATTGCTTTACCAGTCATACAAATCTGTGCAATAATTTGGTAATGAGAGACCTTTTTATAGGCCATCAGTTAATTTTAAACCAGCTACTATTGAATTGCACATAGCATCAGGAAGGCTTTCCAAAGATTTCAGCTGGTTTTATAGATGTGTATACCATCCTTTTCTTCATGTGTTAAATGTCCCTCCCACTGCATTACACATATGCAATGGCCCCATTAATAATATTAAAACTGAGAAAAATGTTGATATGTTGAATTTTACACACTCTACAAAGATATATAATTATATAAATAATTAGAAATTAAATAAAATAGTGGACAAAAGTAGAAGGATATAGTGTGATTTATATTGAAACGAGAATAAGACCTCAAAAGGTTTACAAAGTGTACACACTGAGAGTGTACCTGGGCCATGCATGTTCTGATCTGCTCAGAGTTTATTTTGTCTCACTACAGCTCATTAAGCGATTTTGTGTAGGTGCTATTTGCATAGAGATCATTAAAACCCAGCTTTGCCCCCTGTTGTATGTGTGCTTTCAGGATTTTACAGGCTCGACTGCCTTCCTGGGCTTCACAGCCACTGGGTTTGTTGTTTTCCAGGGAAACAAGAGGATTCACCTCCTCAAATGGTACAAATTATAATCTCAAATAACACCCTTTCAAACAAATAGACGAAATATTTATAGTTATATTTGTGTACATTATGCATACATTTAGCAGACTGATCCAGTATATAGTCAAATGCTTTTTTCTGTTAGCACTAAAAACACTCATACATCCAGTTTTATGGGCTTTCCTCAAGTTACCATAATAAGCATGTTATGCTAAATGAGCTTTATATCACAAACCCCTGTTTAAATCCTGTAAAATTGTTAGAGGTGGATTATTTTCTACTTTCTCTGCTGCTTTGTGCTATTTTTTGTTCAACATTTTGAAAATTTGTGGTAATTCATGAAATGGTGAAATGCTTTAAAATTTAAATAGAAACTACAGCTTGAAAATAAATGAAGGGAATAAAAAACAATAAAACAAAGAAATTGTACAAATATCTGTAAAACTGTTCACGGTGAGATGAGGACAGCTCCCTGTTAAGGTATTGACACCATTTGTAAAGATAAAAAGAGTTTAAAGAAATTTACAGTTTCTATTGCAATAGCATAATCTCACACTAAATATTTTTTGAAAATTTTACTTTTGAAGTTAAATTTATTAAATGTATTTTTTACAATTACTTCAATGCATGTTTTACTTCTTAATTTGGTCAGTGTTGATGACTTTTAAATGAATAATTAGGGGTTTCCTGTTTCCCCTGATATGTAAATATAACTGGGCACAGAGGCCTACTTCTGTTAGCCACTCTTCAAATTGGGAAAGATAAGAGAACATTTCACAAGTCATTTCACAAGTCAAGGAAATAACTATTTGCCTAAACTTCCCCATATCTACGTTCATAGCAATAATAAGCAATAACACATCTGATACTGTGACAAAAAGGCTGGACAAGGACCCAAGTTCATTCGTCCACCATCCACAGTGAGGAGGACGGTGAGAGAGGTAATAGAAAGGCTCTAAAGCAGAACATTTTTCAGTGTGAAATGATACTACTGCAGTAAAAGACACACTTATGTAAGGCTTTTCACACATCTTTACTAGGGGGTCCAATAATTGTGGGGGGCTCTGTATAGAGTTGGGCTCATAAGTTTACATACCCTGGAAGAATTTCCATTTTATTTGGACAATTATTCAGAGAATATGGATAGGAATAGAAAAAAACCTTTCTTTAATTCTTTGTTAGTGGTTGGGTGAAGGGATGTATTATCAAACAAGTGTGTGCTATTTTTAAATCATAATGCCAACAGAAAATACCTGGAAACCCTGATTAAAAGTTTACAAAATCTAGTGCCCCCTTCGACATTAATGACAGCTTTAAGTCTATTAAAGTAGATGGGGATGAGGCCTTTTATACTCTTAGATAGAATAAAGTTGCCCCATTATCTTGGCAAAAAGTCTCTAGTTTCTGCTCTTTATTGTCTTGTCTTGCATGAACTGCACCATTAAAATCCGCTGAAAGTGGATCAATGATAATGAGATCAAGAGATTGACATGGTCTCTTTAGAACCTTCTGTTTTTCCTGCTGTAGCCAATGATTGACCAACTTGACCTTGTATTATGGATCATTGTCATGTTGAACATCGAAGTACGTCAGATGAGCATCTTCCAAACTGAAGAGTGCAAATTTCCCCTCAATTTTCTGGAAGTGGAAGTTTCATTCATCTTGTAATCAATTTTGACCTAGTTGGCCGTGCCCTGGCAGCTCACACATTCCAAAAGCATCAGCAATCCACCTCTGTGCCTTCCAGTAGAAATGGTTTCATGTCACCATTGGCCTTGTTTACTTTTCTCCAATGATATAGTTTTAGTTTAAGTTTAATATTGGCCTCATATGTTTTAGGGCTTGTCTCTGTGCTGTTTAGCAGACAGATGTCTTTCTTCTGGGGACTTGATCATAGAACCCGTTTTTAGGTCCCTCCTTAATTGTGCGTCTTGAAAAAGCCAAATCAGTTGTTTTTCATGTCCTGTGTGCGAGCTGAAGTTGTTTGTGCATTTTTTTGCACCCGGAACAATTATCATGGCAGCTGTAGCAAAAATGTTTGTTGGTCTACCTGACCATGGTTGTTTCAACAGAATTCATTATTTTTCACTTTTTCATCACTGTTTGAACAGTGTTGGTTGGCATTCTCTTTGGGTATCTTTTTAAATCCCTTTGCTGTTTCATACGACTCCACAACCTTCTTCCTCAGATTCTATGACAATTATTTTGCTTTCCACATGGATCTGAATCTAGCAAAATCAGTGCAGCACTGATGGAACATGCAGGGGTCTGTCTGGAGCTCAGAAGCTCCCTAACACACACACACCAACTACAAACAAACGGATCACAGGTGAGGATTTAAACCCAAGTGTGTTACCTTATGAGCATGTTATCAGGTTATGTACATTTTTTAACAAGGTCATTTCATTCCGTTTTCATTAAGGTTTAAATACAGCAGAAACAATTGTTTGATAACAAATGGCTTCACCCAACAACTAACAGAGTGACAAAAACGTTTTTGTATGATTGTTCATACTATCTGGAAAATTGCAAAAATTCAGAAATTCAGCAGGAGTATGTAAACCTATGAGCACAGCTCTATGAAAGAATTTTTTAGCTCTTACAACGTTGAAACTGGATTTTATTTTGGCCAGCTGGATTGTTTTTGTTTCTTTTCTGAATCTAGCAAATATGTTTTCCTCTTTCATATACAGTTTTTCTATGTTTATTAAACCAAAGTAAATACTCATTTATTAAACTAAGAGTGACTGTTCTTATTGCAGGGGTGACGTCAGCAAGCTAAAGTTTGAAGGCAAAACTTTTTATGTCATTGGAGTCCAGAAAGAGGTGAGTATTGTTTTAGTACAAGTTTAAAAATATTAAGTAATCCATGATGTAAATTATCCTGTTATGCTTATGAACGTTCACAAGTCATTCTCATCACCATGTTGAATCAATAACTTCTCCTTCTCCTGCCATTCTGATTTAGAACCATAGTTATTGTTTGAAATCAGTTGTACGTTCGTTAAAAACCAACCGGATTCTCCATCCCTCATTCTCTCTCCTATTCTTCTCTTCTCCTCTACCGTGTTCCCGTCCACCCTCTATGTTCATGGTTCTGTCAGATAAACTGTACTTTTTGTAATCCTGTCCACCATCATACACAATGTATATGTGTGTCACTGTTTCAGATCTCCTTAACAGGCAGGATTCACTGTAACAGGATGGTGGGTGTGTTACAACTAATCTCCTCCCTCACATTTCGTGTTTGACTGTGGCCCAAATTAAAACATTTCCTCACAGATACATCTGAGACATGCACCGCACCTCAGCAGGTGTCCCAACATTTGGGACACCTGCTTCATCTCGGTGTTAATCATTCTGCAGAGTCGAGGTAGATTCGGAGCAGTCTTAGAGCTTTGCATATCTGCTTTATTATTTTCCTAAAACTGTGTTTAAAACAAATTAGGTGTGCTTGCTCTTTAATCTACCTTTTAGCTGATTGGTTTTACCCAATCTCATAAATATTCTTCTCATTCCAGCTTAACCCAGCTCTGCCATCGCTGCTTAGCATGTCAGTGTGCTGCTCTGTTTGGCAACTCACAAAGGGCTAAAGATGCAGTTTTATCTTTGTGTTTCTGTCTCTTCTCTCTGTGTAAAAACATAGTCTTCACTGGTGAGTAGATATAAGTAACCACAATAGCACAAAGCATGATTAAATCCTGAACACGACACCACTCCTTGCAGACCTGCCCTCACCCCAGAGAATGATAAGAGTAATGTTTATGTTTTTTTCATTTTGTTGTTTATGTATTTTTGTCTTTTATTTTCAGTTTTTTTAATACTTTTTAAAGCTCTTTTCAGTCTCACCTGTAATCCTTGAAGCCACATGATCTAACCACCCTCACAGCTCCACCATCAATTAAATAGATTATGCAATAGTATGATGCATAATCAATACCCTTTTTCCTGTTTCTCCATTCATACAGTGTTTCCTAACATATTGACTTTGGGTGTTTCCTTTCATGTCATTGTGTATGTTTGTATTTTATTACTGTCTTTGAAGAGTTTTTCACAAAAATTATCATGTCACAAATTTACCCCTAACCCATTTTTCTCATTTTGGGCTGATTGTAAGTTTTAACTTACATGTAAAGACAACACTTGCTTTATAAGGCCTTTTTCCAAGTGGTTTAACCATTTTAAGATGATGTTCAATTGGATGGTGCTACTTCCAATCGTTGATTGGTTTCCCTGACCAAAAGAATAGATATGCTGTGTATTTTTTAACATATGCTTCAGGTGAAGAGGATGAGAAAATTGTTTCCCCACAGTGAAGAAGGTTTACCCTGTTTGAACATTTAGTTTGGTGTGCTCCTGGCTGTTATAGTGAGAGGGAACACTATGGTGAGTACAGAAGAGCTGACTGAGGCCTCCAGAAAGACGATTATGAATCTAGTAAGGTATTTAAAGAGGTCTCAGAAGCATTGGAAATCAGCCTTTTTACTGTAAAGAAAATAGTGGAGAACGTTTTATAACAACCAACAATATGCCCAGATCATCCAAGCAAGTTCACCCTGAGAGCCGACCACAAGATGTTATTACATCCTAAAATTATATCCTAACATTACATCCAAACATCCTAAAATTCCATCACGGGACCAACAGCAGGCTCTCTTGGTCTGCTTGTGTTATGTTTTGAGCACCAAACATGACAGTAGGACCCAGTCAGTACCGGGCCCAAGCAGACGATTGAGCTTCGAAGCTGCTCCGCTGGATCCGTCAACAGGAGGAGGAGGCAAGGGTTATGCATGGCGACAAAATTGAGATCCTGCCTTTTGGAATTTTGGGGGTTCTAACCTGGCACCAGAACCAGGTCATAACTTCACCTCTCTACCTCCTCGAGAAAAGTTGCCTGCCAGCCACCAAGAACACTAGTATCCCTAGCCTGCCTCATTGATGGAACCGATGCTAGACGCCATGCTCTCTCCCTGTGTGGGTCAGCACAGTTCTTCGTCTTAGCCCGAGCTTCCTCCTGCTTCACATCCGGTCTCTGCGTTTCCTGCTGCTTCCTCCTCCGCTTGGCGCAGACGGCGCTTTTGGCGGACCACCCCCGCTTCTACCTCCGAGGATCGGGGTTCCACCTCTTATTTCGTGTCTGAGGATCTAATCACAGATTCTGCCCCAGTGTCTGAGAGTCTGGCTGGCACCTCCGGTCCTTGTCCAGAGGGTCATGCCGAAACCTTCCCCTATTCGAAGGGGCCAGAATTGTGATCCTCTTCCAGAGGATCTGGCCACTTCCTTTCTCCTTTCCTCGCCATTATTATCCACGCTGCAGACTTTCGGGTGCCAGGCAAGCTTAACATCACAGACCTCTGCTCTATGTTCCCAAGTCCAGAGTTCTCTGCTACCTGTCCTTCAATGCCCTCCTGTGGTCTTTATATGGAAATGGCTGCTTTTATTCCCCTTGTTCGGCCTCCTGGAGTCGAACACACTACTCCATGCCTTCAAAACACAGCTTCAGCACCTTCGTGGGTTTAGGACAGTATTGCTGCAGCTCAGACCTCACATTCTCCAGTTTAGTTATCATCATTATCATCCACACTCCTGACCCAGTCTCCATCATTATTCTCACCACATCACCTGAGCAGTGCAGAGAAACCCTCTTCATGCCTTGAGTGCACTGCTGATGGGTCAGTCTCGGCCTTATTTACACCAACCGCTGTAGCGAACCCTACTCTGTCCCTGTCCCCCTCTACTCAACTCACCTTTGCCACGCCTGAGGAGCTGGAGGAGAGGCTAAGGGATTTTGCTAGTCAGCTCAATAATTTAAGGATAACCATTCTCCTCCATCCCTCTCCTGAGCTGTTGGAGAAATTGAGGGAGATGGAGAGGATCTATGAGACATCAGTAAGTGTCTTTTACCGCTGCCCTACAGCTTCCTTTCTTCAGAGCACTATTGACCCTTCTGCTAACGCTACTGAGGGTCAGCTCACCACTTCTTCTCACACCACTGAGGGTTGTTGTGACACTTCAGCCTCTGCTCCTATCGCTGAGGGTCAGCGAATGGCTTCTGCCTCTGCTTCATTCACGGAGGGTCAGTGTGATGTTTAACCCTCTGCTCCTCTAAGAGTCAACGTGATGCTTCAGCCTCTACTCTTGTCACAGACTACCTATGATGTCCCAAATTCTGCCTCTGAGGGTCAGCCCAACGTCTCAGCCTCTTCCTTCCAGCCATCATCATCATCAGTACCATTACCATCTTCTCTTGCTCCTGATCCACAACGGTTAGAGGACGAATCGCCTATGTCTCCAGACCCTCGACAAAAAATCCACCGCATATCTTCTGGGCCCATCCACAGATCTTCTCGGCCCCACCACAGATCTTCTGGGACCCACCGCAGATCTGGGCTCCGTCGTGGGTTTCTCCGATGCTCCCCATGGCTCCTCTAAGGTTCCCTGTGAATCAAGGTTCCCAGAGAAGGCACCAACCTTGCTTCGTGGAAGGCTCGGCGGCTGCTGCAGATGTGGAAGGCAGAGGAAGAAGCAGAGGTAGGCCGGCAGGAAACATCAGCCAGGTCTGCTGAGGCAGGTGTTGAGGCAGGAGATGGTGGAGGCAGAGAGGAGCAGTTCTGGCGCCATTTATACCCCAACAGCGCCAGTGCCAGCTTGGAACCCCAAAAGGTTTTGTCCATTTCCTGTAGCAACAAGGCGGAAGGCAGGGTCTCCACTTCCTCCCCATTCAAAGCTCTGGGGTCCTCCTCCTACTGCTGAATACACTGGAGCAGCTGAGAGGTGCGATAGTCTGCTTGGTCCTTTTGTTGGCTAGAACCTTCTGTCATGCTATGTTGAGGTTGACTAATGTGCAGGTTGGAGCACTGGAGCTGCATGGTGAGTTGCAACAAATCTTTTAATAATATTAACACTAACATACAGGCAGCTGATGGACAGGGAGCAGGTAGTCGCCAGGAGCAACCAGTGGAGAACAATGAAAACCAGAAGGTATAAATACTGAGGTAGGATGGAGAATGGACCAATGAACAATGGGAGCTAATCAGGAGAAATCGGGAGGAGCTGGTGAGAGAAAGAATGGAGGACAAACTGAAGGAGGAAGGCTAATTAACGCAGATGAGCAGGGGTTCCAGGGAAGTAACAGAAACATCTAAACACAAGAATAAATCATGAATCTAAACTACAGTGAATTAACTAAAACAACAGCAACTGTAAAACATGGAAGTGCAGAGAAAACAAACAAAGAACTCAAACTACAAACACCTACAAACCAGCCAAAGTGGGACCAAAGACAATCTTTCAATAATATCTAAACATCTTATCTCTTTCAAACACATGTGACCCCAGATTAAGCTACTGTAGTGCATGTGTAGGAATCACAGTACAAACCTATTATACCATGTCTTGCAACAGTGGTCATATCTCTATAATATTTTCTGATTTTGTCATATTAAAACACAAAAATCTGTGTAGATTTTATTGGAATTTTATTGAAAAATGCATAATTGTAAAGTGGAAAGAAAATTATACATGGTTTTCAAAACCTTTTACAAGCCAAGATAAAATGTTTCATCTATGTTGTAGAACCACCCCATGCACGATTGGGGGATGTCAGTTTGAGTAGTGAGCAGAACCTAAATGAAAGCATGCTGGAGACTGACTTGATGTAAAAATACAGACGTCTAACAGATTAAAACTGAAACTTTCAAAACCTGAGTCCAATGTCCAAAATTCAAAAGCATGAATTGAAAAACATGCAGGGACAAATCCAGAGACAAGAGACATGGGGGAAAGACAACCGAATGAACCAGCAGAGACTGAATGAACCAAAGGGAAATATATAATGAATAGAGTTGATTAGTGGAATGAGAAATTTGCAGAAAACAGAGACAGAGGAAATGTAAGGCTATAATTGGCTGAACCAAAACTAAACACAAAGAGAGCAGAAACCAAATAACAGAACAATCACAAAACAGAGCACAGAGGGGCTCTGGAGAGGAGCTTCATATTTAGATAGATAGATAGATAGATAGATAGATAGATAGATAGATAGATAGATAGATAGATAGATAGATAGATAGATAGATAGATAGATAGATAGATAGATAGATAGATAGATAGATAGATAAATAGATAGATAGATAGATAGATAGATAGATAGATAGATAGATAGATAGATAGATAGATAGATAGATAGATAGATAGATAGATAGATAGATAGATAGATAGATAGATAGATAGATAGATAGATAGGTTGCTATTTGTAAAAAATTATACACTACTTTATGTTGGTCTGCCAGAAACAATTTTAAAAAGAAGTACATTGAGCTTTACAAACAAAGAACTCAAACTGCCATGTGACTACATTTGAAAAGGTTGGGGTATGAATACTTTTGCAATGCATTACACCTGAAGCATGACTAAGAGGGAGCTGTGCAGGAAAAGAAACAGATTGGACAAAAATACATCAAACTTGTTTGTGCCACTTTCGGTTGACTATGACGTATGCCTCATATTGTGTTACTGTAACTCACTCCATGATATTGACTTCGCTGTTTCCTCTTTGCCTCTCGCTTACACTCTAACCTCGCATTTGAGCAATATTGATC
Organism: Crenichthys baileyi; assembly: GCA_036173005.1. Lineage (NCBI taxonomy): Eukaryota > Metazoa > Chordata > Actinopteri > Cyprinodontiformes > Goodeidae > Crenichthys > Crenichthys baileyi. The sequence goes on along the minus strand of JAHHUM010001231.1, from coordinate 115,723 downwards.
TGGTATCTCATGTTACCAGACATGCAGGACTGAAAACGAGACATCTACAGAAATAAATCCCCTCTCCCTGTCTATAAAGGCTCATCCTCTGCAAGCTACAAGCCCTTTTACTGCTGAACACTGTGGCCAAATCACTATATCTGTCTTATATCTTGCTAAGCTTACAGCTTTGGATCTGTAGGTCAGCGTTTTGTGCAGCTCCCTCACATTATGTTCAGTACTTCCCCTATTCACACATCATCTAGCAATCATTCACTCTTTTCTCTCTCTGTTTCTCCTCTTCTGTGCAGAAAAAGCTCGTGTTGACATTTCATACCTCGACCCCTGCAGCGTGTAAGCACCTATGGAAGTGTGGGGTGGAGAACCAGGCCTTTTACAAGTGCGTCTGCAAACACAAATGCGATATTTAACTGATGTTGGTTTTTTTTATTCCAAAATGCTGTATATACACTACCAGTCAAACGTTTTAGATATGCCTTTTCACTTAATTGGTCTCTTTATTTTCATATATTTACATTTTACTTTGATTACTGCTTTGCTCTCTTGGCATTCACTCCATGAGCTTCATGAGGTGGTCACCTGTGATGGTTTTCCAAAGAGTCTTGAAAGAACTTGCTAGAGGTTCATTGAGAGACGGCCAAGGGTTAATTTTTCAGTCATCGCAGCTTTAAGGAATTTAAAATATAAAACATATGTACAATTTACAATTTTTGTTTGCTACATAATTCAGTTTGTTTTTATTCACAGTTTTGATGCCTTCGGTCAGAATCTACCTACAATGTGAATGGTCATGAAAATAAAGAAAACAATTAAATTAGAAAGTGTGTCTAAACCTTTTTACTGGTAGTGTACATATCAAGGTCAACAGAAAATGCTCTGCAAAATATAAAAAACCAGAGACATTGAAAATCAAACAACAAAAAGAAAAACAGAAGAAAATGGAGCTAAACAGAGCTAAACATGAGGGAAATAAAATAACTATATTAAGTATTAACCGCTTAAGAACAATTCTGGAGACGCTTTACATCATGAGTCATTTAGGCTGATGGGCATCACCAGAAAAAACTAACATCCATTTACATAAAAACAAGAAACCGCAGCAACAGTGAACAGAATACATAATAAAGCTGTAGATGTGAAATGCATCAAAAGCGAATTTGGAGAACATGGGGTTTGATGTTTTTGTGACAGATTTTTCCACATTTTAGTCGTTCTAAAGGTTTACGTATCTGTTCTGCATTCCTTCTCTTTGCCCTTAACTCTGTTCATTTTCATAAAGTTTTCTTTTGCTCTTTATTTGTCCAAAACGATTAATTTCTTCATTTTATGGTATGGTACCATAACATGACTTCTTGAGTCTCTTCAGAGGCAGACAAGGCAGGAGTGAATGTCAGCTCAGACGTCAGACAAGCATCAGAACCTCTTAATCAAATCAAAGTAAATCAAGTTTGGAAATGGCTGCCAAGCAGAGGCTTTTGATCGCTGTCACTAACGCTGCTCTGGCCTTGAAAACCTTGAAAATTATTAATCTCAGATAGTCATTTCCCTGGAAATACTATTAAACCTGCTGGAAGAAGAGGAATGGAAACGAGCTTCATGAGAAAATTGCAGGAGGCAGACAAAATGCTGAAAGGTTAAACTTGGCTGAGCTCGTCAATAACAGCATGTTTAATGAAGATGAAAGCCAATGTGAAAGAATCCTAAAAATGTTTCTGAAGTTTTCTTTCTAAAGTCTGTAATGTTCTCTGTGAGTCTGTGAACAGAAACCTGAGCTGGGTGAAGGTGTAATCAAACCCAAAAGCCTTGCCAAATGTTGAATATGTGCTGCTGTGTTTCTTCTTCTGTCTGTCTGTCAGGTGTGCGAAGTCAAGTCAGATAAAGACCGTCTCAAGCAGTAACATCTTCTTCAAAGGCAGCAGGTTCAGATACAGGTGAGAAAAGATGGTGCTCATCTGAGGGGGCACGGTGTTGGGGAGCAGTGCAAAAACAAAAGATACATAACATTTGATTAAAAATAAGCAAAAAGCATGCTTGAAAGGCAAGGTTCCTACAGTCTTGAAAAGTCCAGAAAAGTGTGGAATTGGATTCATATTTCTCCCTGTCTGGGAAAGTGAGAAAAATGTTCAGCTCAGTTCAAATTTTATTAATTTCCCAAAGGAAAATTTTATGTGCAACAGACATCATATACGCAAAAAGACTCAACACAATTACAAATGTTTCACTTTACATACTTTATTCCTTATTTTCATTTCCATCTATATATCACCACTGGTACATAACAAACATCATTTAAACATCTTTACAAGAAAAACAGAAGATTTATACACAGAAATAATGTAATCAGTTGAATCATATGGATAGATTCAGACTCACTTATATACATGCCAGTTTGGTTATAGTTATAATTCAGTTTTCCATCCATTGAAATCCAGTTTAATGCATCGGAAATCGTCATAGACTTTTTAGAAATTCTTCTTTTTACTTAACCTCTCCTATTTAAAAGACAAAACCCGAATTCCTCTTTTTTTTTAGGCTAAGTCTTTTAGTCCAACTCATTGATTGTTCCGGTTAGAGACAACATTAGTGGTGAATCAGCTCTATGAATATAAAATTAATTGAAAGCCAGCTTCAGCATAGTGTTGTTTTCAAGACAATAAGATCCAGTTGGGGGGAAAAAGATGTTATTCAGATGTCTAACATGTTAAAAACTGTCAAAAAATAGAAGTAAACTTAGGTAAAGTTTGGAATTTTGAAAAGGAAAACTTGTCGGTACCCTGTCTGGGGACAAAGCAATAGTTGAAACCATGTGAAGTAATGTCGCTTAAACATGCAACATATAGTACTGTGCAAAAGATTTAGGCAGGTGTGAAAAAATGCTGTAAACAAAGAATGCTTTCAGAAATATAAATGATGATTGTTTATTTTTATCAATTTGCAAAATGCTAAGCAAGGGAACCTAAACATACAGCCAAAGTCATTAAGAACTATCTTCAGCATAAAGAAGAACAAGACTTACTGGAAGTGATGGTATGACCCCCACAGAGCCCTGATCTCAACATCATGGAGTGTGTCTGGGATGACATGAAGAGACAGAAGGATGTGAGAAATCCTACATCCACAGAAGATCTGTGGTTAGTTCTCCAAGATGTTGGAAAAACCTGCCAGCCGAGTTCCTTCAAAAACTGTTTTCAAGTGTACCTAGAAGAATTGATGCTGTTTTGAAGGCAAAGGATGGTCACACCAAATATTGATTAATTTAGATTTCTCTTATTCTCATTCACTGCTTTTTTGATTGATGAAAATAAATGATTAATACTTCCACTTTTCAAACCATTCTTTGTTTACAGCATCTTTTCACACCTGCCTAAAACATTTGCACAGTACTGTATATAAAAAGATTTTTTAACTAGAGGTAGCCAACATACTGTGAGGAAAATAAGTATTTGAACACCCTGCGACTTTGCAAGTTCTCCCGCTTAGAAATCATTGAGGGGCCTGAAATTTTCATCTTAGGTGCATGTCCACTGTAAGAGACATAATCTAAAAAAAAAATCCAGAAATCACAATGTATGATTTGTTTAATAATTTATTTGTGTGTTAGTGTTGCAAATAAGTATTTGAACATTTGCCAATCAGCAAAAATTCTGGCCCTCAAAGACCTGTTAGTCCACCTCTAAAAAGTCCACCTCCACTCCACTTATTATTCTAAATTAGAAGCACCTGTTTGAGGTCGTTAGCTGCATAAAGACACCTGTCCACCCCAAGCAATCAGTAAGACTCTAACTACTAACATGGCTAAGACCAAAGAGCTGTCCAAAGACACCAGAGACAAAATTGTAGACCTCCACAAGGCTGGAGGGGCTACGGAGCAATTGCCAAGCAGCTTGGTGAAAAAAGATCAGCTGTTGGAACAATTATTAGAAAATGGAAGAAGCTGAACATGACTGTCAATCTCCCTCGGACTGGGGCTCCATGCGAGATCTCACCTGGTGGCGTATCAATGATCCTAAGAAAGGTGAGGATTCAGCCCAGAACTACATGGGAGGAGCTGGTCAATGACCTGAAGAGAGCTGGCACCACTGTTTCCAAGGTTACTGTGGGTATTACACTAAGACGTCATAGTTTAAAGTCATGTATGGCATGGAAGGTTCCCCTGCTTAAATCAGCAAACGTCCAGGCCCGTCAGAAGTTTGCCCATGACCATTTGGATGATCCAGAGGAGTCATGGGAGAAAGTTCTGTGGTCAACTGAGACCAAAATAGAACTTTTTGGTCTTAATTCCACTCGCCGTGTTTGGAGGAAGAAGAATGATGAGTACCATCCCAAAAACACCATCCCTACTGTGAAGCATGGGGGTGGAAGCAACATGCTTTGGGGGTGTTTTTCTGCACATGGGACAGGACGACTGCACTGTATTAAGGAGAGGATGACCAGGGCCATGTATTGTGAGACTTTGGGGAACAACCTCCTTCCCTCAGTTAGAGTATTGAAGATGGGTCGTGGCTGGGTCTTCCAACATGACAATGACCCGAAGCACACAGCCAGGATAACCAAGGAGTGGCTCCGTAAGAAGCACATCAAGGTTCTGGAGTGGCCTAGCCAGTCTCCAGACCTAAACCCTATAGAAAATCTTTGGAGGGAGCTCAAACTCAGTGTTCCTCAGCGACAGCCCAGAAATCTGGCTGATCTGGAGAAGATCTGTGTGGAGGAATGAGCCAAAATCCCTGCTGCAGTTTGTGCAAACCTGGTGAAAAACTACAGGAAATGTTTGACCTCTGTAATTGCAAACAAAGGCTACTGTATCAAATATTAACAATAAACAAGTGTTCAAATATGTATTTGCAGCAATAACACACCAATAAATTGTTAAAAAATCATACATTGTGATTTCCGGATTTTTTTTTAGATTATGTCTCTCACAGTGGACATGCACCTAAGATGGAAATTTCAGGCCCCTCCATGATTTCTAAGTGGGGGAACTTGCAAAGTCGCAGGGTGTTCAAATACTTATTTTTCTCACTGTAGATCTTATGTTATACCTCATTTTACTTTTATAGCATCCTCTAATATGATGGGTAATGTGGAAATCTTTTTAGTAGTTTCCTCGATAATGGTCTTACTTACAGGTTATGATTCTTCCTTTCATCAGCTAGTCAAGTAAAATTCATTCAGATAAATGGTAAAAATTCATTTGTGCAGCTGCCCTAAAAACATACAGAACAAAAACATGGAGGTAATACGTACATGTGCATTTATCATTGTTATTAAACTGCAGTGTATTTTATTCTGCTTCCTTTCATTATGTTTTCACTTGAAACTGTCTTCTTAGTGAAATGTTTTATACAAACAAACTTGCTGTGCATTATAATGTCACACAAAGTGAAAAGTACTTCAATGAAGCAGTTAAGAATAGCTCTAATAAGAAAGAAAAAATATATACTATTTACTGATCAGAGAACATTTCAGACTTAAATATAAATTTATAACGTGCAAATTTTTACTGATAGACTATAACTAGACACTGAGGCATATTTCTGAATCTTTTTTTGTTATTTCAACAAGTTTTCACCAGTTACTTGTTTTTGGGAGGTAAAAATTAGAGGCATCATAAAAAAAGAAAAAAAACTGTATTTAGAGAAGTGACTGGCTGTTAACACCACAATCATGTGTTTCTCCTCCTGTCAGTGGAAGAGTAGCAAAAGAAGTGATAGAGGCTAGCTCCAAGATTCAGAGAGAACCACCAGAGGTTCGCAGGTAAGACACCTGTAGTTTTTCAAAAGACTCTGAAGGACAACACAACAACTTCTCATGTTGAATGTGTCTCAATATGTTTTATTTCCAGAGCACAGTTTGGTCAGAGTAGAAGCTTTACCTCGCTGAGCCATAAAAATCTCATCATGAACATGGAGCCTCTGGTACCTGCACTGCCATCCACCAATGAATACGAAGAGGCTGCAGACCCCGGTAGGAGAAACCAGTGTTCTCTGGTCGTACAGCACACACCACAGCTGCACTCTCATGTCCTCCTGTAACACGCCTCAGAAAGTCATATTGGGCCTCCCTTGTGTAAGAAGAAGCTCATGTTCAACTCTAAGCCTGCGATGAGTTAATTGAGCAGCTGATGCTCCCTCCATCAGCCTCGTCTCCCTGGAGACACCAATTGCAGCACGCTAAAAATATCCATCCCATGATCCTCCCCGAGGATCCCACCATGCCTCTGATTGTCTGCCTGTTTGACTTTGTGTGTGTGTGTTGTTTTTACCGAGTCAGATGTACTGTTTGTCATCCCAGAAACGCAGCCGCACAGCAAACATCTGCCACTGCATCATTAAGGAAAACTCAGTCACAAATGATGCATTTGGCTCCGAGGAGTCTCTCTTATGATGGCCCTGTTAGGATCTGCAAGTTTTTTTTTTATTTTTTAAGCCTTGGCTACGTACTTATAATTTATGATTGCATGACTAATTGACATTATAATAAATCAACTATTTTATTTTTAACTTCAAACAGATCATTAACACTAACATTAGTATTGGAATGCAAGGTATATGTAGATTTCTTTTAAAAATCCCTCATTGGTAGACAGGAAATAATTAATCAGTGTTCTGGTTCTGGTGTTTTGAGTTATTCTTGTGTTTTTGGTAGTTTTTCTTTACACTGCCTTTAACACAATGCCTCCTAAATATTTTGAAAATGTTAAGTTAAAATGAAGTAACCCGGGGACAAAACCTGTGTTGTTGTATACAGCTGGCTATCTTAGAGCCACACGGGTAGGGAAAAAACACATTCATTTAGCATTTGCATGTGTTTTTCTCCTGTTGTACTTACCAGTACCAGACTAAAATCATACTTTCAACAGGGAATTATATGTATCTGTTCACCCCTAAGAAACGCAGATGTAAATTTAAATGTATTATGTATGTTTACTTTGCAAAATATCCCACATATTCGTAGTCTTTTCTCATTTCACAAGTGATTCTGAAATCTCATGGGGCTTGTTTTATACATAAAAAGAAATGTTGAGCATCCAAAATAAATGATAAGCTGCCATAGTACTATAGCAATCTGATCAGCCTCCCATGATTTCCACAGCACTTAACCTTCACACATTCTTAGATTTATGTAATCCATAAAAAATACTTACAACACCATGTGTTGAGTTATGGACATTTCCCTGTTTTTATTCACTTTCCATTGTGCTATTACTTGATTTAGACATCTATTCTTGTTGATAGGGCAAAAATGAAAAGACGGTGTGGAAGAGCTCAGGGTAGGATTACATGAGAGTGGGGACAAACAGGGTAAATGGAAACGAGACGGCACAACCTGAAAGAGAAGCTAAAAGATAGGGCAGGATGTGCGTCACAAACTGAGTGACAGGCGAGGATGTGGAAAAGGGACAGTAAATAAATGACAGTTACATAAAGAAGCAGGTAAGTAGTGTTTATAAGAGCTTTTAAGGTTTTAAAAGTAACTGGGAAGTTTGATGTAATGCAACTAAAAGAGAAACACCCTTGTTTCTCTGACTTTTATTTTGCTTTCTCTGTTTCTTCCTTGTTCCCTTTCATTTGCTTTTGAGGAAAATTACAACCTAACTGCTAAAAGCTTCAACTCCATTGACTTGCTTGGTTAGAAATAGATTAGTTAGACCAGAGTGCAAATTATACCACTACAATGGGGGGATTACTTTTTTTCCAGAATGCAAAAGCAGACCCATGCAGATGCTTCTATTTTAACATAATGCATGTCATCAGTATTGAGTACAATAAATTATGTCCAGTGCAGCAATTCGTAAGGCCTGAACCACACAATAAACTTAGCAGTCAGATGTCACTAACTGTTCTGATGCAAGACGAGCAGAAAAACAGACCCTGAACTGATAACATTAGCACATCCAGAAATCTCCAACAACATAACAAAAGGTTCTGCTCCTCACTATTAATAAAGACATGGTCAAAGAACGTAATCTGTTACATATTACAAATGTCTAATATATGGGAAACCTATGAAAGGTGAATTGTCTTTCACCTTTCTGTTGGAGTCAAATGAAAATATCAGTTCCAATCAGTTTATTTATATAGCACAAATGTCCTACACATATCATATCAAGGAACTTTACAATAAGAAATTCAATTCAGTCCAGTCATACAGACAGATTGCAAGTCAAGTACATACAATCTAAACGTATACTAGTTATCAAACAATGAATTCAAGTTCAGTTTCTTATTCAAATTGGTAAAATGTTTACTACACAAACCAAGCAGATTGCATTGAGTCACTGACTTGCAGCAGTCACGCCTCCTGGATGAACATGTATCGACAGTGGACAGTCGCTTGGATTGTGTCGTTGAATTTGCACCAATTCCTTATACTGAGCACGTATGTACAGTAGCAACAGCGGAAGAAAACAGTCTTTAACAGGAAGAAACCTCCACCAGAACCAGGCTCAGTGTGAACAGCCATCTGCCATGACTGACTAGGGGCTTGAGAAGCTTTGATTTTTAGCCTTTTGTTTCTTTCATTAAAAGTTTTAGGTTGTAGTGTTCCTAACAGACCATACCACCACCAAGGCACTTTTTTAAAATACCCAAGTTCCTCAAAGTGCTGTAGATATGCCAAACACAAATAAACAATTAAATAAAAGAAAATAAGACATGTTTAAAAAAATGACTGACCTGTTTTAATGAGTTGTATTTGTGTAAGTTCAGCAGATGAGAGAAATTAACATCTATACATGACCTGCTCACACTGAATAATTAGTCATAAACCATATCATGTTTTGATATCATGGCTCTTAGAGGTCACAAAATGCTAATAATAAGTCTAACCAATCACCTGGTAAACCTCTAAAAGGCTGTCTTATAATGGGTTCCCAGCTCTTTTCAGTAGAAAACACAACACCAAAGTTAGCGTCTGATTTAAAGCTGCCAACTCTGCAGTTCAGTTGGTGAACCAGCCGTTTATCCAGCTGCTGAATCAGACGCCATTGGCAGAAGCTGCTTGCTAATGTTATTTAAAGAAACATTAATTGCAGTTTAATGTTAAAGGTTAGTTTTGACTCTTAGACAACTTTGCATGATCTAAAGAAACTGAGCATTTATCTACTTTGTATCAGCTTATTGTCATATATCGCTAGAGAGGTTCACTTTTTGGCATTTTTAATTGTCAGCTATTGCAGGTTACGAGAATATCGGGTTTAGAGTTGGGACCGTCCACTTTACGGGAGTCTGAAATATTCATGCAAGATTCTTCCACAATAATTTTTAATACGCTTAATGTAAATGTATAAATAGGAGTTCTATTAGATAAAGAAACACTTCATACCTCCCAAGCTGTTATCTCTGCATGTTTTAGGCAGAGTCCAACCCTTAATTAGGGCGCTCTATCCCCCATTTACCCTCTTACCCCATTTTCACACCGTCGGTTATACCTCAGATCAAATGTCCATTAAGCTACAGATTGAGTATTAACAAAAAAATTCAACTTAAAAATGTTCTACTCCACTCTGAAGTGCATGTCACTTAGTTTCATAAATTTAGCAGCCATCATCATTAAAACAAGCCCTTTTAAGCTTTTTTTCTCACCCATAAACTGTGAAATGCTGACTGTTTGAAGAAGCTGCTGTAAGGACTTTGGGATAAAGTGTCCTCAAGATGGTCTACGATCACCATCTATATTCAGTGCACTAATCTCAACCATTAGTGGGGGAACAGGAAGCTGACCCAAGGTCAGTGCTGTCCTTGTCCTGTTTGTGCAGTGTGTCCCTTTCTTATTCACCAAAATACAAACAGAAACATATCCACACAAACTTTTTATATTACAATTAGGCCTACAAATGCATTTTCTTTAACGGGACTCTATATTTGAATTAACATCAGATTGCTGCATCGCATATAGTAAGGACATAGGAGTGATGTGACGCGTCGTCACCTCTGGGTATTCAGGGGCTTGGAGGGTGTGTATCAGTGAATAATGTTTGTCTTTGCCTTGGTTTATAACTAATGCACCATGGAACTAGGTTTATCTCAGCGGTAAAAGAGGCTGATTAAGAAAGACTTGTAGAAAGGAAAAGAAAGTGATCCTTATTCCGGCTGGGGTCAGGCCTGCCCCTCTGTAATCACAGCTAGATTAGCTGCTTCTCTGCTGCTAGGACCACCTGGTTATATATAGAAACTGCAGCTTTGGGCCTGATCCTCCTCTAATGCTCCCTCCACTCCATGTTAATATCACTGACATTCACAGGAAGGTCCACTGTGTCTGTGTACGAGCAAGGGCATGTGTCTGGTGAATGTCTCACGGCGTCTGTCTCCACGCGTTTGAGCCCAGCTGGCAGCTTGGTCGGTCAGGGTGTGGGGGTCTCTCTGCATACAGCCGGCCCGAGGTCTGCCATCAGACCAGACCATGGAGCTTCTTGAGCACAGGAACGGCAGGGATGTTGGAGGGGAATTCTTAAATAGCAGCTTGGAGCTGAGAGTCAGTGATCCTCCCAAAGTAGTAGACACTAGAAGATGTGGAAGTCAGGCACAAACAGGGGGGCTGATCGTGGACCTGATACCAGAGAGACTACAGGGAGAGGGGATGGAGCAGGGACAGGCCGGGCCTATTGAAGTTTTCGAGGAGCAAGCGGCCTCAGTGGTGGTGGCTGAGGCTGCCAGATGTCAGGTTAAGATCACGACGCAGCGGAGCATCCATCTACGAATAGCTAATCACACTGCACGAGACATTTATGTGAGACTGGTGGGGCATGGCGGACGGATCGCAGGACCCAGAACAGGACATCAAAGAGGCTCAATAAAACAGAGTAAGACGAGTACAAAAAAGGAAGAAATAGTTCAACATGTATCAGAAGCATGTTCTCAGTCTGATGTTTTTCTGTAGTGTCCAGCTTCTCCACAGTCTGGAAACGTGAGGAATTTGATTTAAGGATTTTCTAGTCTTGAATAAACATAAATATTATCATATATATATATATATAATATATATATATATATATATATATATATATATATATATATATATATATATATATATATATATATATAAAGGAAATAGTGTATGAAATAATATTTGTTTTCCTAGACTTTGTCTGCATTTCAATTTTCTAAATTCTTTCCTTTCTTTCTGTCTCCTTTTCCCATCCTTCCTTCCTTCCTACCTTCCTTCCTTTCTTTCTCTGTCTCCTTTTCCCATCCTTCCTTCCTTCCTACCTTCCTTCCTTTCTTTCCTTGCTCCTTCCTTCCTTTCCTTGCTCCTTCCTTCTATTCTTTTCTTCTTCCATTGATAATTTTTTTCTTCCTACCTTTCTTCCTGCTTCCTATCAATTTTCTTTGCTTTCTTTCTTTCTTTCCTCCCTCACATTGTCTTTCCTTCTTTCCTCACTTGCATCCTTCCTACTTTTTGTTCCCTATTTATTTTCATCTTTCTTCCTCTTCACTTTCATTTTCTTTTTCTTCACTTTCTCCACTTTTCTGCCTAATTTTTGCTTTATTCTTTTCTGCCTTCATTGCTTCCTTTTTCTTTTAGCTTTTAGCGTTATGAATTATTAGACAGAATCATTTAAATTTAATTATTTTAAATTACTAAAATAAGACTGTCATTTCATGACAAGCTTTAAAACATACGGCAATCAGTATCTTCTTTTGAGCTTAACAATTGTTTGAATTTATAACACCACCTGCATCCTAGAACATGTTATTTTGAAAAGCCATAAATGTCCGTAAAAGTCACATCTTCTGTCAGCAGTTTTAGGAACTGATATGGAATTCCTCCATTTCCACAGTTTTTTACTTCTGATCCTAATTCCTATGCATTTAGTTTTGCACTCATTTTGTTTTTTTCTCAGTCTCTTTCTATGTAACTGTCGCAATTTGCTCTACATTTATCAGCACAAGCTGTGATTTTGCACTTGAATGTGTGTTTCATCACAAAACAGCGAGACAGTCTCTGCAGTTGCAGTTCTTCAGTATCTGAGTCTTATTTCTCAGGACATTTACCCCCCAGCTCCTTTTTTATCTGCTGCAGGAAGACAGCTGGCTTTATTTTTAACACATGCATCACTTATTCAGATAGATTTTATTTAGATTCATTATTTAGATTCATTCACCTTAGATTCATTCATTGGGACAACTTGGAGTTAAGTAAATCCACACACAGCTGCTCTCCTGTCAGACAACATCACATCATGAAGGAGATTTACTTTGGCATAAACTTCAAGTTGAAAGAGACAGAGCCACAAATGGCATCACAAAATTGCTTGCAACCTCAACTAATGCTCACTTAAATTCCCCCGCTGGGTTTTACGGACCATACAGAACATCCTACAGTTGCGGCATTCACTTCAAACCAAGCAGATAAGAAATCTGGCATATTTATAATTCCTGTATCAACAAGTTACGTAACTGACCTCATTTTTTTACATTTAAATCAAAGCTGGTTGCTTCACTTTTATTAGGCAATACTTATTTCATTATGCAGCACTTGTTCTGTCCTTCAGTAGGATAGGAGCGCCATCATGTGGTTAATGTTTTGAACTAGAGCACAAGCTGAAATCGGTGTTTTTGAATGTAACATATTTAAATGGGGATTTTGTCACTGGTATCCTTTTCTTGAAACAAGACATTAAAAAAAATACGCCGGTTTTTGGACTCGCAACATTTCGTGTCATTCTAGAGTAACCAGGTGGAAAATGAATGACAAAGAAGAAGGTTTTTCTTAATCTAGAAAGACTACATTTCCTTAGTATGATAATGGTTCATTTGTGTCTGTTTGAAATGCTATAAAACTCCACTGGATAATAAATGGACTTTTCCTGTGATTTTCCTTTGCCAGGTGTTGTAGCTGTAAAGGATCCCGTTCTCCTGTCTCCTTTCGAACCCTCTGCAGCAGCCGCAGACAAAGAACAGCCGAGTGCAGAGAGAGGAAACTCTTCTTTGATCAATGAACTGCAGCCTCACTGTGTTTCCCTGGAAACCTCAAATCTCCCACCCCAAACACCCAAAGCTGAAGACGGACTGGAGGAAGATGACAAAGGCAGCGATGCACTCACCATTTCTGAACTGGAATACAGGTCCATAATAAACCCTCCAAGGTTGCAGAAACATTGATTATAGTTATAATATTTAAAACAGAATTTTTCAGAACCTGGTTTTGAGCAGCTAGCCGGTAAAACATAATATTCAGTAGCTTTAAGACAACCAGACACCAAGAGTTAATAAAGACGACCATACCAAATTTATTTCTATTTGCTGAATACAAAAAACAATTACAGATATTGTCAAAGAATGTTTTTCAACTTTCTTTGAATTAAGAAGTCTACACACCTTTCCTTAATGTTTGATAGACTTGCCTTTTAAACTGTATGATTGGGTCAAACATTTTGGGGTTCCTTTCACAAGCTTTTCATAGTAGTTAGGTGGAATTTTGGCCCATTCCTCCTGACAGAACTGGTGTCAGGTTGTAGGTCATCTTGCTAATTGGTGCTCTGCCCACAAATTGTGAAAGACATTGAGATCACGACTTTATGATGGCCACTCTAGAAGATTAACTTTCTTGTCCTTAAGCCACTTCATGACTAACTGGTGGTTTGCTTTGGATCACTGTCCATTTGGAAGACCCATCTGATCCCAAGCTTTAACTTTAACTGATGTCTTCAGATTTTGCTTCCATTTGTCCACATAAAATTCTTTCTTCATTATGCCAGTTATTTTGTGAAGTGGAGCAGCCCCTCATGCAGCAAAACATTCCCACATTATGATCCTCCCAAACTCGTACTTCACTATTTTGAAGGTGTTCACCGAATTGCAAACTTTTAACTTTGATGGCCACACATTTCAAATTTAGTTTCATCAGACTGCAGGACATGTCTCCAAAAATAAGTTGTTTGTCCCTGAGTGCATTTGCAAATCTGGGTTTTTATGTTGTTTTTGGATATTGGCTTCTTCTCTGAGTGTCTTTTCGGCTCATGTTGGTAAAGAACTCATTTCACTGTGAATACTGGCACTGACTTAGCCACAGTCTTCACAAGCTCTTTGGTTGATGCATACATTTTGAACCGAAACACGCCCATCTTTGAAATACACAAACAGTGTATTTATGATGGGTGCACCTTCAGGCATCGGTAAAACAGTACACAAGGACGAAGCAGACTTGTGGAGGTCTACAATTCTCTTCCTGTTGTCTTGGCTTATTTACTTTTATTTTTTCCACGTTGTCACACAAGGAGGTGGTGTGTTTGAGGTGTTGCCTTAAAACACATCCACAGCTGTGGTGAATTAACCTCTCAGAAGCTTGGTATCGTGATCTGTGCCTATTTTAAGGTATAAGAATGTTATTGCATGTAATCTTCTGAATCTGAAGATCTTAGCTTACCTAAAACAGTTAATGTTTAGTCTGATTTAGTGTCACACCATGAGAAAAAGTGTTATGTATCTTTTTAAACATTGCATGTAGATAGATGGTTTGAACTGTACATCAGTGTCAAAAATAATGATAGACCTACCTTTGCACACGTCAACTTTAACGATGTGCCATCCTTAAAACTGCAGCTTTAATATAAATTTAATGTGTAGTAGTGAGGAGATTTCACAAATGGACGCAGGTGGCATCAAATCCACACAGGAGGTCACTGAGCTCCTGAGAGCGATCCATTCTTTACATACATTTGAAAAAGTAGTCTGCATGCCTTTTATATACCTGTGGCCATGGAAGTGATTGGAGCATCTGAAATCAGTGATTTCTGAGTAGATATTTTTGGCAATATAGTATATGTTAATCTTAAATACTTCCTCTCAAAAGATTTGCCTAATTGCATTTTGCTTCAGGATCTGTTTTCTGAGTACGTGAACATCTTGTCTCTCTTCTCCAGCCCCTGCGCCAGCATGCTCCCAACCCCAGTGGAAGACAGTCAGGGAGGGGTCAACCAGCTCTTCTCCTCTCCTGTCCAGAGTCCCGCTAGGTTTCTGAGAGAGCTCCACGCTGACCCCGACATCCAGGCCCAGTTGGAGGCCGAGAGGGAGCGAGAACGCGCATACGAGTGCACTCGCCTGGGCGCCAGAAGTGGAATGAGCGAAGTCCTGTCCAGCAGCCTGCACCTGCTTTCGTCCAATGAGAGAGTCAACACCTGGGTACTGGGCATAGCCAGGTTCGTTGCCGTGCTCATGGGTGTCCTGCTTATCACTGTGCCCACACTTCTGCTGCTGCTGGAGTCAGACATCGACGTGTCGTTCCTCCATGAGATCCGGCAGACGCCAGAGTTCGAGCAGTTCCACTACGATTATTACTGCCCACTCCGACGTTGGATTTTGTGCAAGATCAGCATGGCCATGGAGAACCTGTGGTCTGACTGAGGAAAAAGGACAAACAGAGGGAAATAAGTGAAAAGAAAGAAAAAGAAAGCTGGGCCCAAATGTCTGTCTAAACACGTGATTCAATCTGATATGTCTTAAAAAGTGATGCCTCTTACGGTAAAAGATTCAAATGAGGTAAAGTGAAATTGCTTGTTCAAGAATGAGTGTGTGTTAAACAAATATATTTCTTTTACCTTTTTGATAGAATGATTTACCTCTTAGTAAAACTGAGACTAGAGAGGGAAATCCTTCTTTATCGTGAAGTTGAATCACTTGATAAGACTGACATATTTCCGGCAAGAATTACCTGAGAATAAAAAAGGGAATTAACAGAGGGAAGGAAAATGAAAAATGAAGTTGTTTTATTGTTTTTATTTTACTTAACATTTTAAAGGCCTCTCCACTCCTGATGCTGACAAGCGGAGCCAGAGACTCTACAGTAGGCTTCAAAAACAGATTGGTGTTCAACATTCAAACCAGATCGCCTGATTGGTTATAGTCTGCCAGTCATGAAGGAGTGGGTGGGAACTGAAAGAGAAGGAAAACCTTATTTACCAGTAAACACAACAAAAGCAACAGTCTGAGCAAAAGATTTGAAAAAAACTACACAAATATATGGAAAATTGCTATCAATATTAAGTAAGTTGTTTTTAAAGTTTTGTACATTTTTATGTGATTCAGATCTTTCAGAATTTTCAACTTTGAGCTTATTTTCAAATTAAGAATTTACTAAAGATTATTAAAAAAAGCTAATTTACTGCTATTTATCAGAATGATGGGTGTTGAGAAACTATTTTTTTAAGACTACCACCAACATGTGTTGTCTTTGTGGTAGTACCCTGGTTTTACTCCAGCAGAAGTCAGAGCACAAATCTTCCAGCTTCAGCTTTTTCAGATTATTTGATGTCATTATGAAGGAAAGCCGAGGAGAAGAACAAACCAGTTTGTGATATTAGGATGTCTTTTGTCGAACCTTAAGTGTTGTCTGAACTAAATGTTGTCTTATGGGTTAGGTTTCATCTTTCCACATGATAAACTTTTAGCAAATGCAGAAAAAAGAAACCTAAAGAGAAAAGGTAGGTGTGGAAACTTCTAAATAATGAAACTTTTTGTTACTTTATGATTCATGATGTGTCAGTTTTAGAAGAAGCTTCGAGTATGTGTCAGTGGAAAGCAAAGAAACAAAAGTGTTGGAAAATATTTAGAGGAAACTGTCATCAGACTATAAGTTTACAGCCAGTAGATGAGAGTAAGGCTTTAGATTGGGTTGGTCAAATGGTTCTCATACTTTTTATAGCAAGTGCCACCTTATTGAACACCCAGCACTGTTGTATTGACAAGCTGCTAAAATTATTGTGCAACAGCGGCTCTAGGTCAATTCATCTCTTCGCCACATTACGATACCTGTGATCAAGCCATTTTACACCGACCTTCATAAGTCTTGTTCATCCTTGGGTATTTCCAGATGTCTGACAGCATCATGTTCATCTGTTTAAGCCACTATATGCAAGTATGAACAGCAATCATACCATTCATTAATGAAACATACCCTTTTTTTCAATCTCTGACCTAAAGCAGCAAATGTTTAGTCGGATTTTTTGTCAGTTACGATTACGGAAGTTGTTTCCAGATTTTCTATGGTACTAAGATCTGAGTTTTACTTTGCTGTCCTTAAGCTACTTTGTAACTGACCTGATGGTGTGATTAGAGTCGCTGTTCATTTTAAAGACCCAATTGTGCTCAAGCTTTTACTTCCTGGCTGATGTCTTGAAATGTTGCTTCAATAATTCTATATAATCTTCTCACTTTCAAGAAAGTAATAGAAAAGTCTCAGAAAAATTAAGCACTCTCATTATTCTAGCGTTTAGCAAATACTAAGCTTAAATCATAATTGTGGTAATCTTAAGTGGCCTAAAACAGGAAAGTTTAATGTCAGACAATGAGAAAAAAACGCTGTGTCTTTTTCTACAGTGAATCTAAATATCTGATTTCTCCTGTTTGTACCTAAATTAACATGTGTAAGTTTATTTCTCTCCGTAGTTGAATTGTAGAGACACCGAATCAGAGTTGATTTAACTGTATTAGTTTTTGTTTTTTACTTTGCACTGTATCCTATTTTTAATTATTTTGGTTCTGATCTCCATTTGGGCCAGTTAAGTCATATGAAATATGACCGACTGCTCACACAAAAATTATTTATTGGGGTCAAAAAAAACACATTTTCTCACAGTAGAAAAATCATACCCTGGTGGAAACGAATTGTCAGGTGGTTGGTAAGAAATGTCCTGTGGGAAATAGCTCTGTTTTGTACCTGAAAAGGTACAAAGTACCAAATGACCAAAACTAAAAAGGTATTGTATGGCAAAGAGATGAAAAGCCCAGAACCCACAACAGGACTTGGACATCTTATTGCAAAGGCATTGCATGATGGGTTAAAGGATACAGTGTAGATATATGTTTTATTTTGACACAGATGTTGAATTCCCAGGTTTCATGTTGAAATGTTTGACAGGAAGGCCGAATTCCAAGTGGGGAAATTTGAGGTGTCCCACCAACCATGACCTAAAAATCTAATATGGCTGCCCTGTATTTATAACCTAGCGATAGCTGCAGTAAAAGTGATATGCACTGCTATTCGTTTCTCATTCGGTCTTCTCACTGTGACCCAGTACTTTATAACCTCCTTTAGTGAACATGTTGATAAAGTGTTTGAAAGAGCAAGGTGTTGAAAAATGAATTGTTCTTTGCTTATGCTGATATTATTAGTAAGTCTGACAAAGCATATCTATTTTTTCAGATCTGGAATTTGAACTCAGTTAAACTGGATTCGAAATCCTAATTCCAGTTTGTGAGATAAATAGAACGACAGCATAAGTGACTTCTGTTTTTAAAATGTTCTTCATTGCGCTTCTGAGAATTTTCTGATGAAGAAAAAATTGTCATCCTGGAACATCTCATCTTTTTGGCTATTGTTGCTTTTTGGCTCAACATCACAGTTAGTTTGTTCATATTTCCTAAAACAATGTGGTGTGTTCTGGTTGTACTCAAATGTCAGATTATCGAAGCTTCCAGTTGGAAATACAAGTTTGCCCTATGCAGTTTAGATTGGGGATCTCTGTGGAGCCCCACTTTCAGTATACAATTTGTTCATCTCTGTTACTGTTACAGTCAATATCCTGAAGCAATAGTGGTTCATTGTTTTGTGGACATCACCAGACTAGTGCTTGGGAAAAATCAAGGTTGATGCCTCCCATTAAAAAAAAATCATAAATGTAAATTGGTCATCTGAAAATTTAAAATGCTTGAAAAAATGTCTTAGCCCTTGCATATATATTTTCAAAAAAATCTGAACAGTAACAGTCAATTTTATTTTTGTATGCAGGCTGGATACATCTTACTTTAACTATTGTTTTTAATATCTGCTTTATCCAATACTCATGCATGTGTTGCCACTGACAAATCAAGTGCAGCATAATTTAAAAAAATAGCAGTGGTACTTGTGCCACAGTGTGAGAACCATGGGCCTAGTCCAATCATGCAAGCAATTCACTGGTGTAAAAGAATTGTCCCAAATCAATATTCCTTCAGACACAAATTTTAACTGATTTGTATTCATTTTTAGGATGATCTGCAGAAATGCCTACTTACGTTACGTTTGCTGTTGTTCTGGTTAAAGTTACAAAAGGACTTAAAGTAATTTAGGAACGTGTTAAACTGGAGCATCTTAGCCTGTGTCACTTAGTTCTTTAGTTTGTAAATCATTAAAGTAATAGAAGGTGGGAAAGTCTGGAATAAAGTCATCCCTGACTTTTAAAAACACATAACTATCATTAAATTATCAACATGTAACGAAAGACATACAATGGTGAGCACAGACAGTGGATACACTAAAAATACATGTTTGAAACATCATGTATTTAAAATGTAGCGTACTCTCAGGAAAGCTCATGAAAACAGATGTCACACAAGGAATACATTAACATACATTACAGTCACACAACACGCTTTTCTGTACATCACAGCAGTGTATGTGGAACCAGATATTAATATAGCTGCAGACTGTCTAATTTAATCAGCTGTGTATGCATCCATGTCTTTCTGATAATTGTTTGAAAAGTGTCTGTTTAATTCTCTTCTACTAAAGTAACTCTAACATTTACCTTACATGTGTCACTTTTCATATAGTCTATGAGGCAACAATGCATAATTTAACATCAAATCCCTCTTTATTCTCTTCTACCTGATGTCTTATGATCATCTGTATTGTTCTGTAACTTTATACACTTTATGCATTTGCAGGCTTTATGCATCGAAAATATGCAGTAACAACAGAAACTTGTATTTGAGACAAAGCATTTATTTTCCTACTACAGCACATGCACTGTCTTTCATAGATGAAACCGAGCAAAGGGCCAAAATGCAAATATTACAGATCTCAGTTCAGCCTTGCTTCACTGTGAAGGATGAACCTTACCCATATGCACTGACAATGTAAAATAATCCCAATCCAGTGACAGACGAATAGATGTCATACTGTCTTTATTCTAAAATGTCAGGACAGACATCAAAAAAGCTTGTGATACTTTGCAGATGTAAAACAAAAACAAAGTTCTATGTAAACACATCCTTTACACATATATGCATTTAAAGACATAGTTTGTCCCTGGTTTTAGTCCTTGATTGCTGTGCTGCATCCACTTAGGAATAGTTCACCTGGCTCCATGAGCTGTCAGTGCAAACTGCATGCCCTCATCTGTAAATATTGTGTTTATAGTTGTGATTTAAATAAGAAAAAATAACAGGCCCACTGCAGGTAAAGATTTTCCTCCTTTCTTTCCTATGTATGTCTTTGTGTAAAGCTATGTAGAGGCTTGGCTGTCTCATCCATATTAGATTAATGCATGTTATCTGTGTTTTTATCAGGACAAAAGACACTCATCTCAGATATTCATGGCAGAGTTTATTTTCATTCAAAATTAGGATTTAATTTTAATTATCTACCTAATGTTGGTTACATGTGGTTTGATTTGCTGCCTCTGTAAGAAATTTCTCTCAGTTAAAGCATTAAAATAATTTCTCAAGTAATTTAACAAGTTTGGACATTTAATCTATGGCTCCAAAAATAAGCTGTAAAATATTTGAAAAGTTAGCTTCATCGTGCTATGCTATATGTTTGTAAGCCATTAAAGCTAAGCGTCAGCACTAATTTCATCGCTAACAGCAAACTGGCATGTTAGCTACCATAAAGTGGATTCATATGATTTTATTTCAGAGAAACATACATTTAACACAATTCCAGTCACTGTCAACCAACCAATGAAGATGTGGATATGTTCAGTTTGTAAAGTAAATTTAAAAATACTTAACCACTGCAAACAACGAAAAAATCTGACAAACTGATCATAGCCTGATATGACACAGTAGCACGGTATGGTTGTAGCTCATTTATAAGTTCTGTTGGCATTCTTCAAAGGCAATTGATTAATTTGAGTTTTTAGCTCTTGTTTTGAGCTAATTAGCCTCCTATGTTTGATAAGCAGTATGGAGTAGTTTGACAGAGAATCATGATAAATCATAAAATGATGCCCCAGGTGATGTCACATGAGTTATTAATGATATGGTCCTTTAATTATTTACAAATCCAAAAATGAATATTCTGTCATAAAATATTAATCTGACCAAGAAAAAAAACATAATACTTGGAATTTAAATGGTTTCAAAATAAATGTTTTAGCAAATGTATTTGAGATTTTAAAACTCAGGTCTTGTATATGCAAAAATGCTGAATAATAAGGGGTGGGGGTGAATATTAATTCAGTGTACATGTCCATAAAACACTGAATTAATATTCAGTCCATAAAACACTGAATTAATATTCAGTGTTTTATGGACATGTACAGTAGCAGATTAGGGTTCCTGTGGTGTTTTTTTTAATTTTCAAGCAAACTGATTGTTTTGTGGTATATTTGGTTACAGTTCTGGTCAGAGGTTTACATACAGCCATATTTCGCATAGATTCAATTCAGTTTATTTATATAGCGCCAATTCACAACACATGTTGTCTCAAGGCACTTCACAAAAGTCAGGTACATACATTACAATTAATCCTAATCATTGAACAGTGCAGTCAGAGTTAGTTATTTATTCAAATTGGATAAAAAGTTTTTCTATCTAAGGAAACCCAGCAGATTGCATCCAGTCAGTGACTTGCAGCATTCACTCCTCCCGGATGAGCATGTAGAGACAGTGGACAGTCACTGGCGTTGACTTTGCATCCCTCATAGATGTCATATTAATTTTGGGATTTCATTTCAATGTTTATTTTTCTTTAGTGGACTGTCAACATGTGCAACTTCAGTGATTTTTTAAACCGTAAAATAATGCCAAAAGCTTGTTGGGGCTCCAAAGGTCAGTGGTCAATGAATCTTGTTAAGGGATATTTTAACAAAAAATTGGTGGAGATATTTGGGGCTATATGGACATTTTTTATGTATGAATTAAAGATAATCCCCAACAAATTTGTGCACCCAGTTCTTGTTTTTCCACCCTAGAAAAATAATAATTCCAATGCATTATTAAAAGCCCAAAATTAAGCATGATGAATGTATGTAAACTCCTAACCAAGGTTGTAGTTTTTGCTGTTTGTGTTTGTTTTGAATTTTTGTATTTTTTTGTTTCTTTTTTCCCCATTCAGTCTCTTTGACTAAGCCACTCTGGGAGATTTCTTTTAAAGATCAATATGAAAAAAGAAAGAAAAAAACAGAGACAACCAAGCCTTATGGATTTTGTGGAGTAAAACTTTGAATGTTTGTTTGTTCTAAAAATAAAAATGGATTATTTTCTATGTTAATACTGCCACAATAAAGATCCCTAAAGAATACACTGACTGTTGTCTTGATTATTTATTTATTAAACCAATCAGCTCAGATCCCATGCAATGTGATATCTAATATATAAAATATATTAGAAATAAAATATCTAAAATACCACATGTATTATTTTATATATTTTCTGGAAATCTTGTCTCCCTCTTGTGGTATAATTTAGTAACTACATTGTTCCTATTTCTACTCTATAGTGGAACCAGCGCTGGCATAGACTGGTTAATACGAGTGTTCTGGTATTCGAACTAGAACCTGATCCATTAGTTCTTCATATACTTTCTATGACACATTAACCTGTAACTGTGTGTAGAAAAGACGAGATAGATCCAAAGATTCCTAATGCAACCCAAGAACTAGGAACACAGTACTTTATTTGCCAAGACAAGAATTGACTCATGTCGTCTCAACTAAGAAACCAGCGTAAGATGATTTGAGCTTTGTGAGACGGTGCATTATCCTGCAGGAAGTAGCATATAGAAAATGGGTACACTGTGTACACATAGAGGGATGGGCATGGCAGCAATGATACTCAATGAGGAATGTGTTGTGAGCCTAGTCTGCCTTTGGTTACCACAGCACACCGCAGTTTCCAACACAAAATATAATTTGAAAAAGTAAAATTCTGGTAGCATTTAGGTAGATTATGCAACATTTGTTACAGATTGATTGTGTACAACACAGTGGCAGTGAGTGGAAGCACTTGAAAGTCTCACTTTTTTCACATGCGTCAGTGTTTTACTCATGAGAGTCAATAGCTATACCCCAATGCATCTGTCTTTATTTTGTTGGTCCTTGTTTTCATATCATATGATTTTTTTATAAAGCTTTATTTAGCTGCTCACTCAACTATAGCTATCTGTCATTCTTGCTGCACTTTTCCCTTCCCTTAGCTTCAGTTTGTTTCCTACCTTGAAGACAAATTTTCAGTTTTTACATAATATTGGGACAAATGTCTCAAATGAAGTAACAGCTTTTGTTGGTTGAGGAAAAATCCACGCTTATAACCTAATTACTGACCCAAACCTCACTCATCTATATAAAATATGAGGGACTTTAGGGAAAATAAGAGTGCTCACACTATCCTGTGCCTGTGTTACCAATAACTGACAATACACCCATTTCAGATTCCCATAGCTCTTTTTTATCTACACTGACAGGTAAATGGGCCACACGGTTCCAGGTGACATATCATCCTCTTGGTAGGATTCTACAAATTTGTTTACTATCAGGACTGTGTGTTTTTAAGTTACTTACCTGTTGTGTAAAACAATTGAAAAGCTTGATCGGTATTTATTTGTTTCATACTTGCAGGATTTTTAGGTTTTCTTGTAAATTGTAAATACAGTTATGGGCATCCTCATAACCTTTATACATTACAACAAACAACATACCAAAGGTAAATACTAACCAAAGCTGTAATATTCTCCTGTGGAAAAGTTTTTTTATATAAATCCCAAGCAAACAAAAACATCTTGTGTAACCTGTTTTCTGGGTATGTTGTCTTCACATTTCTCCACCAGCAGGTGTCACTGATCACTGTGCACACCTAAAGATATGTGATTATACATCCTGTGCAGGAGGTTATCACTGGGATTTTTCAGCCCAGTAGTGCAGGTTTGGCACTGACTGGCTTGCTGGTTGTACATGCTCTGTAAATCAGCCTGATGAAGCCTAAATACAAAAAAAATTAAAAATGCTTTGGATTAAATTGGAGTTCAGAAGATTTTGTGCTTTACCACTCTTTGTGGTTTCGATTAAAGGTGCCATATACAGTAGGTAAGTGGGATGTCCCAAGTTTTCCCAAGTAGCAGCATATGGCGTGTTCTCATGATCTAAGCATTCCCACTACATCAGCGTACTGCACCACTCCCTAGACAAACAAAAGATATCCTAAAACTGCTCTTTCACATGCAGTCATACCTGCACACATGCTGCAGGCCAGAAACTGTTTCTCAATAAAGGCATAAACAACAGTGACAATAAAGAAAAAAATAAAGAAAGATCTTATTTTTCTCCTTTATGTTAATAAGAAAAATGTCAATAAACAATGCATTCCGAGCTGTGGCGTGCCCCCCATGCAAGTTGGATCTGTACTGCTGCCTTATAGCCTGTAGATATTATTTTAGAATAGAATAAAATAGCATAGAACTTCAGAGAGATTCATCCGCTATAGCACCCACTGAGTTTTAATCAAATTTTCATGCTATAAGTGGTAATAATCAGCTGTAAATAAAGTCTTACTGACTTATTTTTGGCTGGTGCAGAAATTTCCAAGTATAAAACACATAACACACAGGCTGTAAAACATTTATTTACAGGAACTCCAAGTCACAAGTTGTATTTGTCCTCATAGTCACAGAGTGCTGTCCTCAATTGGTCAGATTAGTGGTCATGTGATCAATTGGTGTGAAGCAGATGATAGTGGAATAAAATCTCTAAACTGTGAAATGTGGTACCGGGTCAGTGCTTCCTCCCATCTCTACAGACAACGTTATGAATACCAAATGTTTTGCAACGTTTCTAAACACAGCCATATTATGTCCTCCCTTTTAATTATGGTTATTTAAATTGAGGAGATTCTTTTTTCCTTGTTAATGTAAGTTTGAGATCAAATTTTTGGCCCACAGTCTGAATGACACAAATCCGCAAACCCAACAAAGATCAATCAGATGTTCACACTAACGTAAAAACCATTGTGACTGACACAACAAAGTTATTCTGAGAAATATGAAGGACATTTTTCCTAAAATACTATCGCTATCAAACTTACAGGTCCCATGAAATTCAAATTAAACCATGAAAAAAGCATATCCATAACTCCAACCATGAAAACAAGGACCAACTGTATGCAGAGACTTTTTGAAGAAAAGGGAAAGATCAGCTGCTACTGGTGTGATTTAATGGAAAAATAAACTAGAATACAGATATAAGGGTATTTCCAGATGCTACTGAACAGAAAAAACAAATTACAGCAAAACACTAATTAACCATTAAGTGTTATTACACTGCTGCTCTGTTGCATAAAACACACACCTTTACTGAGGAAAGCATGAATTCATTCATTTATATATCACAGCCACCGTGTTAAGGGTCACCAAGGGTTGGAGCTCATCCAAGATGTTGAGACCTAAAAAGGCAAAGGGGGAGACTTTAATGGTCTTCTGTGAAATGACCTACTATAAGGGTCCAATAAACTAACATTCTCATCTGTTTGTGCTTTTTATTTCAGTGGTATTATGATCAATCCAAATCAATGGATGGATGTGCCAAAAGTTTCTTCAGCTGAATCAAAACAAAACTGAAATAATAATTTTGTTTGGACCAAAGGAAGAGCGTTTAAAAGTTAGCACACAGCTTTAGTTAATACAGCTAGAAACCATCCATCAGGCTCGAAATCTGGGTGTAGCGATGGACTCAGATCTGAACCTTCAGAGGCACATAAAGACAGTAACAAGGTCAGCCTTCTATCACCTAAAGAACATCTCCAGGATTAAAGGACTTATGTCTCAGCAGGACCTTGAAAAACTAATTCATGCGTTCATCTTTAGTAGAATTGATTACTGCAACGGTGTCTTCACAGGTCTGCCTAAAAAGTCGATCAGACAGCTGCAGTTGATCCAGAACGCTGCTGCCCGCGTCCTCACTAGAACTAAGAAAGTGGAGCACATCACCCCGGTTCTAAAGTCCCTACACTGCCTCCCTGTAGCTCAGAGAATAGACTTTAAAATACCTCTTTTAGTCTATAAATCACTGAATGGCTTAGCACCAAAATACATTACAGACTTGTCGTCAGTATATCAACCACCCAGACCTCTCAGGTCTTCTGGCTCAAATCTAATCTGCATATCCAGAACCAGAACCAAACATGGAGAAGCAGCTTTTAGGTCTAATGCTCCACTAATCTGGAATAAACTCCCAGAAAACTGTGAAAGTGCTAAAACCCTAAGTTGCTTTAAGATTAAAAACTTAATTGTTTAAGGTGGCCTTGGACTGTGCCATCTAAACATTATTAGTTCAGTTTTCAGTCTAACTTTCCTTTCATTTTCTTATCAATCATTTAATCATTAATTTTCATTTTTTATCTTTTTTATTATCATCTTTTCATTTTAATCATTCATTTTTATTCTCTTTCATCATTTGTGTTTGTTAATTATTTAATTACCTTTATGCCACTGTAATGTACTTTTCCTATTATGTCTCTTTCTTTTTTTCATGTAAAGCAATTTGAATTGTCTTGCTACTGAAATGTGTTATATAAATAAACGGGCTGCACGGTGGAGTAGTTAGTAGCACTGTTACCTTGCACCAAGAAGGTCATGGGTTTGAATCCCAGACTGCGGTCTTTCTGCATAGAGTTTCATGTTCTCTCTGTAGACACGGCGGTTCTCTCCGAGTACTCCGGATTCCTTGTACAATACTAAAACATAGCTGTAAGTTAAGTATTTTAAAGACAGAATTGAACACAGAGAGTAAATGTGGGGACTTAAAAAAATGAATTCAAAAGCCTTTAGAAATCCTGATCACAAAGACACTTCAGTTGATAGCAGTGCTGATTCCCTCTATTAACTTTATCTTCCTGAGGGGTTTTTCCTTTTTAATAACAGCCATGGTTTCAATAGCATTTGTAACACTGTCGTAATTTTGCTTTATTAGGACAGTCATCATGATAAATAGAAAAAAAAATAAAAGAAGAGGGCAATAAAGGAGGAGGGGGATATAAAAGTGAGGTAACAGAATGACAGAGCACTATCTATGATGAACAGCCATTTTATTAATGGGGCTGTTCTTCATGTTCCCACCTTAAGGGTGTCTCCCCATAATCTGCGAGAGTCTTCAAAAATGAAATGCAAGTTTAACTTTGCGGCAGAGTTAAGCTCCAGTAGTCTCTAACTGTTTTTTTGTTTTGTTTTTTTGATAAATTTTGGGTTCCAATAACTGTCTTAAACTTAAAGTGTCATGACTATGGCATCAACAAACAAAGAGGCCCACGAGGAACAAGACCGCCTAAGATCACTTTTCTACACTTATGATGTGGACAACTCAGGACGGATTGAAAAAAATGAATTCTCTGCCATCTGCAAAGAGCTCCAGGTCCCTTCTGAAGAGGCAGAGTGCATATTCAGCCGCCTGGATGCTGACGGTGATGGCACAGTTACCATGGAGGAGTTCCTCAACGGCTTCAATGACAAACATCAGAAGGATAAAACAGAAGAAGACAAAATTTCCTTAGCAGTGGAAGAATCCTTACTTAAAAAAGAACAGGTTATGATCAGGTGAGGAGGTATATTTCAGGTTTCTTTGTATATTTCATGCTTTTGCAGGAAAATAGGATATTTATTTGAGAGTATAATAGTTATAGTTATAGTTATAGTGGGGTTAGAAACATGTCAAGAGTTGTGCCAGCTTTCCACTTAACATTAATCTACATGAAGGAAGGAGAAAATTTTTTCAGATCACAATACTTCATTCATTTTTTTGTACATTACTTGGTATAAATGCAACACGGAAGTGACAAAAAAATAAAGGTTCACATTAGTAAATGGTAAAATGTTAATAATACTGACTTCTAATAGATGTGGTCTAATAACGGCAGCAGCTGAAAGAGAGATAATTGTTAAACATGTATTGCTGACATGATATAAAGTCATCCAAGTAAAACTACTTCGCCAATAACACATAAAACGAAGACCTTTTTGGATGCGAAATTTTGTCCTTTTCCAGAAAAAAAAACATGATGCTCTTAGTGAGTTTATAAGTTTTACCTAATTTTAAGGCTATGTCTTGCAAAGAAGCATTCAGTTATCAGTTAATTTTGATGCTATACTGCATTTTATCTTCTTGTAGCCACACAAAATGGGACACAAGGCTGAACGAGGGAATTTTAAAGCCTTGCAATGTATTGTCTGCTGGTCCAAACAGGTCATTTGGGTTTGGGATTGAGACGTCTTCCAAGATGTAATGGAAAGAGTGAAGTGATAGTTTGATGCTACAACAAAAGATTTTTATTTAACTTTGTTTTTTAGTGTAAATGTGCGAAGTGTTTACTCTTTCCATAGATGCAAATTACAATAAAAGATGTTTTTGTTTTTTTCTGCCATTTTGCCGAAAAGAGAATGGTTTGCATCTCATAGTTGTGCAATGACTATCTCATTCTTTCTCATTAAAATAGATATACTGTCTTATAATTCTGATTGAAGTCCTTAATTAGTATCACTACCTAAACTATTACTTGTATTGCATAGTTGTCTCATAATTATCTCATAAATAGTAAAATTAAGACATTACCTCATAATTATGACTTGAGAAGAATTATTAAATAGCCAAGTCATAAATACAAAATACTAATACTATATGGGTCTCTTAACTATGACACATACAATCACATAATTATTGTATAGTTGAGCCATAATTAGTATTAACACTCATTCCATTAGTATCTCATTAAAATGTCATTATTAGTAAAATTAAAAATAGGTCTGCTGCTAATTAGATAACATGAGAAACCATCTCATTACTGAGATAATATCTCCTAATTATGACTTGGCTGTCTCATAAATTTGAGATACGCTCTAATGATTTTAAATCATGAGATAATATCTCACAATATGAAATAGTGATTCATGCTATATTTTAATTTTGAGATAGCCAAGTTTAATTAGTATTAGTATTTTTTAAAATAACTCATAATTAGTACAAAAAATGATCTTTTATCTCATTCTATCTCATGATTATGAGACAATCAAATCACTATTTGTGTTTGTATTAGTACCTCATTATATCTCAAAAAACATCTTATAATTAGTAAAGAAAGGGAAATATGTAAAATTAAAAGATAATAGCTAATAAGTATGAAATAGTATGAGACAATAACTCAATTATAAGTATGAGTTAGTATGATATGATATGATATGATATGATATGATATATGTTATGAGGTACCATGTCAACATTTCAAAAATTATGTTATACTATCCAGCAATTGTGTAAAAAAAAATCATATTTTATACCTTTAGCTTATGAATAACACCACAATTAGTAAAATTAATGTGCCATAATTATTCCTTATCTCACACTACCTCGTATTTATGATAGTCAAGTCCAAGTCATATTTTTTGGACTATTGGTACATTATAAACATCTCATAAGTACAAAACAGTATTTAAAAATAAATCTCTTATTTATATCCCATATTAGGAGAAATTAAATAGCTATCTCATAATTATTAGTCACAATATATTTCATCGGAGTGGCGGAAATTGGCTTCCATAAATTGCGTTTGCCTTTAACTTGCAACAGTGCAAGATATTGCAGCTATTTTCCCTCTGCGTGAAGTCGACACCTTTATGTCAAGAGGAGAGGGAGGAGTGAGCAAACAGTGTTACTGAGGTACTGAGAGCAGATGCATTACCTGAGTCCAAGATAGCGGCTTCTCTGAAAGTTTTCATTTAGGACATCTGGGGTGGCATTTTGTTTTCCGGTCATCCAGAGGATAAGACGCTTGCCACTTTGTGTGAATTTCTTGGATTCCCCCTCCAAATTTTCCTGAAACGTCCTCTTTTTTCCCCTCCAGCCCGCCACAGCCTTCCGCCAAGGATATGAGTGCGGAGGAGAGGGACCGGCTGCGCGCCCTCTTTCGCGCGTACGACGTCGACAACTCCGGACGCATCGAGAGGAACGAGTGCCTTACGATCTGCGCCGAGCTGCAGGTGTCCGCGGCTGAGGCGGACAGGATATTCCAGCGGCTGGACGTGGATCAAGACGGAACCGTCACCTTGCAGGAGTTCATCCACGGTTTCCACGACCGCTACGGAGAGGAAATGGAGTCCGACGGAGGACAAGTGTCCATCGCCTGGGAGACATTCGAGAAGAGGCTGGGCGAACAGGCCAAGTTTATCCCGAGGTAAGAGAGAGCACACCTGTCCTGGCGGCTGCATGCGTTCAAAATATGGAAATGTTCAGTAAGATATGAGTCGATTCAACAGAGAGCGCGGTGTGCGTAAAGGTGATACTGACACTTTATCTCTGCAGGGAACTGCAATATGTTTAATGTTATAAATACTCTAAAACATGTGCAAAATACAGCCCTGAATGCAAACCTTTAAGCGCATATGTGTAAAAAACAAAACCAATAGTGAGGTTGCGTCTTTTCCCTAATGACAGCTGTCAATGGGAGATAAAACTGAGCCAGTAGAACTTAGAAGGGTTTGCAAAAATAAAATGAATAGAAGAAACGGAGTAGTAATACAACTATTTAGATTTTTTAAAATGGCAAAATTATACAATTTTCATTTCATCAGGAGAGGAGTTAAAGTATATAGTGCCTTACCAGAAAGTGATGCTGGATCATTGTATTAAGAGCCTCTTGTCATTACTGCTTAATAATTTTTCATAACTTGTTAGTTTCAATTCGTAACAGAATTAGTAATTATCTATGTGTCCTCTATAAAGGTAATTTTTGAAGGGTTGCACACAATTTCCCTAAACTTTTTCAATGTTAGGTAATAAAGAACTGTTTTATCCAATTTACCCCTGCTTTCTTGGATTTTGTGGTTTAAAATGGTTTTGCACCGATCAGTGTACATTGGTATTAAGCTCAAGTCAACTTTACTTTTAGAAAACAATTCAGTCGACATTCATGAACTCAATGTGCTATTAAAATTAAGAAATTCCTCCCACAGTCCAAAAACATGACTGCTAGGTAAATTGGTCTCTCTAAATTGCCCTTAGGTGTGAATGAGTGTGTGCATGGTTGTTTGTTATGTATGTCTCTGTGTTGTCCTGCGATGGATTGGCGACCTGTCCAGGGTGTACCCCCGCCTCGGGCCCGTAGACTACTGGAGATAGGCACGAGCTCCCCCCGTGACCCACTATGGAATAAGCGGTATAGAAGATGAATGAATGAATGAAATTTTAAACAACAGAGAAAAACAAAGAAGAAAAGATGAAAAAAAAGGATCACTATAATTATTTAAATTGAAGATATTTGCTTAAAGTTTGTTCTAATTCTTGTTCTACTTTCATTGGTTGTTTACAGTGTCACTGTGATCTCAAGGACAAAAACAGGACAAAAATATAGTTTAAATATCATTAAACGTGCTGTTGTTTGCAGTAAAATGAACCATCAAATACATCCAAAACAACAGATCCACAGGTTTGGGTTATTATAAATATTGCTAACATGTCAGGAGCAGCCTCAGAGTTTACCCAGGCAGGTTTGAACTGGTATGTAGTTCTTCTGAAACTTAGAGAGCCTATCGATAAATACGTTTGTCTTCCCTTCTTTTGCTTTGTCTTGCTGTTTACTGAAAGTGTGTCAATTTCCTTTTTAGTTGTTGGCCAGTAAAACAGATCCTGATTCTCATAGTTAGCTCTATCGAAACATTGTGTCAGTAGTTTCAGCAAAAAACACTCTTCATGTGTTCGTGTGGAAATTTAATGATGTGATTCTGAAATACAGCTTGAACCATTAGGACCATGAGAAACCCACAATACCACTTATCACTAACTTTAAGTGGGTAGACAGACTGGAAGGCTCTGTCCCCCTTGGTTTTCAGTCTGGTGCGTGGAACAACTAGAAAATGTTGACCCTCAGAAAGAAGACAGCAAGTAGCAGATCAGACAAGTAAACTGGGGCCTGGCTAATAGTACTCTGTATATTAGTGTGAGAATTTTAAAACAAAACCTAAAATCTATTGGTAGCTAATGTAGAGAGTATAAAAAGGGGGTAATGTGAGCTTGCTTGCTGCAGTGTGTAAGTAATCTGGCTGCAGCATTTTGTATGGCTTGGAGACGTAAAAGGGGTGTTTTATCCAAACCAGTAAATAGAGCATTGCAATAATCTAAATGCGATGACACCATTGCATGGATTATTCTTTCCATTTCAGCTTAAGAGACCATATGTTGCAGTTTAGAAATGTTCCTTAAATGAAAGAAACAGAATTGAGACAGTGTCAAAGCCCAGATAGGAGTCAAATATTACACAGCAATTTCGAATGCTGGAGTTAGGAGTTATACAAAAACAAGCAAGAGCCTCACTGATTATTGTCTGTAGTTCTGGAGGAGCAATAATCATGGTTTCAGGCGTTTTGTTGTTTAAAAAAGGCTAGTTACTGGTAAGCCAATCACTAATCTGAGATAAACAGTGGACTAGGGTGGACAACGTATTCAGCTAATGAGGTTTAAAATACTTGTATAGTGTTGAATGTCATCTGCATAAAAGTGATAAGACATGTCATTGAAAGACTGAATGATGCCAGGTAAAGGAAGCATATACAAAGCAAATGACAATGGACCCAGAACCTACCCCTGTGGAACCCCACAAGTTAGAGAGGTGATCTTAGACGTGAATTTGTTTGCCATGACATAGAAGATTATGTGTTTGAAACCTGGTTGGCACCTTTCTGCATGGAATTTGCATGTTCACCCCATTCATGCGTGGGTTATCTGGGTATTCCAGCTTTCTTCCACAGTCCAGAAATATTTATTCAAAATCTAATTAAGTAAGTGGGTCCATTCCTCCTGACAGAACTGGTTTAAATGACTTAGGTTTTTAGGCCCACTTCTGCTTTGGGATGACCACTACAAAACTTTGTTGTCATTAAGCCACCTTGAAATTGATTTGGTAATTTGATTAGTTTCATAAACCAATGGGAATTTGAGCCCAAGCTTTAGCTTCCTGGTTGAAATGTTGCCTCAATATTTCCAGATAATGTTGTTTCTTCATGATGCTAATTATTTTGTGAAGTGTACCAGTCCCTCCTGCAGCAAAACAACCACACAACATGATACTGTCACCCTTATGCTTCACAGTTGTGATGGTGTTCTAAGGCTTGCAAGCTTCCTGCTTTTTAAATCTCACTATGATCATTAAGGCGAAACAGTTCAACCCTACTTTAATCAGGCTAGAAAACATGTTTCCAATATTAAGGTCTAAACCCGATATAACATACTTAAAGCTAAAGAAGGAATGCCAATATAAAAAATGTGTATTTTTTGAATAATGTTTCTGCGCATGTGTCTGTGTGTGGCCTCGGGCCTTGCATGGGACTGATCCTCACGCTGCTGCACTGTGGCATCAGGACATCGATTGTCACAGTGGTGCTATCTGCAAAAAGGACTCACTTATTTTCAAGCTCTCACTGTCTCTGCTCCATCAGTCAGCTGAAAGACAACAATTTGAAAAAATTAGCTCATAGTTCATATTTGTTTTTCCATATGAAGAAAGAATATTTTGTCTAAAAATTAAGAGCAAAAAATGTTCATTTGCCAACTGAGGATTTTATTTTTGTTGAAGTTGGGTATTCAGAAGATCTTTTGATGTAATTTTATATTGTCAAACCCACTTAAAACAGTCATACGTTAAGGTTTAAATGATTAAAGAAAGCTTAGGGGATGCTTTTTAAACTGCATGCTTTATTCCAGATTGATAAATTTAATTCAATTCAAAAAATGCAATTGAAATACAAAAAATACTTTATTAATCCCAAAGGGAAATTAAATGTTATTGTAGCTAATATTATACAGGTTTCCTTAAAGAGTCATTGTAGATGCTGATGGCTGCAGGCAGGAAGGATCTCCTATTGCAGTCTGTCTTACAGTAGATTTGAAGAAGCCTCTGACTGAAGACATTCCTAGGATTTCTTATTTTTTTAAATAGATAAAATTCCCCTTCTACATTCATTTGAGTTGAATTTATAATCAGCCTTAATTTTCATGAAATACTGTTTACAAAGTTAAAATGTCAAGTACATGCAGTACTTTATATGTTTGGTTTTACTCCACAAAGAGCACATTGCTTATAGACCAGAAAGTGTGGTCTAATTTAATGGCGTTACTATTTTATTTTTCCTTTAAATTTGGGACTCCAGATGAACTCCAGCTTTGATGTTAAAAAATCCATCCTGGTAACGCCAACTGTTTGTCCCTGTTTACACCTGACCTTTGCACATCTGATCCTGGATTTTCATTTATTTGTGTATATTCTGTACTGACGCTGCAGAAAGATGTGTGTCACTGGGAGCTATTATCATCACTTTACATATTTGCACAGGATTATATCCAGTCATCCTTTTCACTAGACAAACACAGTCTGAGCACTCAGACGTTCTACCTTTACCTTCCTGCTGAGACACAGAACATTTTATCTCGCTATATGTCTCTAAAACCACATACAGTGATTAATGTGATTAAACTGTATATATATTTAGGTGAAAGACTATTGCAGAGGTTATTACTACAAATTTCATGATGTTGTGAGTGGCAGTCAATCAGCATAATTAAAGTTGAATTTTTTTGGTAAAAGCTGCCAGAAAAAAAGGCCTAGAAACAGTGGACATTCCTTTTTCTTAACATTTCTTTCCAAAGCAGATTTGGCTTAACAGCAAAAAGGGGTTAAATTCTATAGTTTAATCCCAATTTTCAGAATTTAAAGTTTATTATCCAGATGTGAGAGTATAGGGGTCTTTTTTGCTGTATAACAAACAACAAAATCAATGAAGTTGAAAATAATTGAAAAGTTCAGTTATTTTTAGTAAGTGAGACACATTATATAGATTAATTACACACAAAGTGATCAAAAACATTGTTTCTGTTGTTAATTATAATGATGAAAACGTTACACATTAAGACTAGAGAATTACAACAGACCATTAAAAAACAATTTAGTTCAGAAATGAAGGTTTAATGAAAAGAATATTTAATGCTCCTGAAAGTTATTTTTAAAGGTACTTTTAATCTGATAAACAAGCCCCATTGGAATGTGGATTCTATTTTATAGAATATGGCTATATTTTTAAAATTCAAGCTGTACTGCCAGTCATTTCTGTGTATTAAGGATGCATAGTTTTAATTATGTCCAGAAAAGTAGCTCAGGACAGTTTTATTTATTTTATTTTATTAATTTCCATTTCTGGTAAAGAAATATGTTAAAAAGCTTGAAAGAAAGTGAGCAAAGGCAGTCGAAAGCTGCTGAACAATGATGACATATAAAAGAAAGCTAGTAAAGTCCAAAGTCCAATGTGAGATCATAAAATGAAGCTTGAAGACCAAATAAACCAGCACCCTACATAGACTAAATAATTTAAAAGCGTTACTTGGCCAAACCTGTCTACATGTACTTTGTCACAGTGGAGAAGGAACACTGCTAACTAAATAAAATACCAAATTGATCATTATTACTCTGATGAGCACAGGAGCTTGTCAACAGCAATTCATTTCAAGTGAATGGAAGAAGCCAAAAGTCTCACTATTTTACATACAGTATAATACGTGGTTTACTTGTGAGGGCTTATCTGTCTATTGAACTGCTCAGAGTCTGACCACAATCAGTTTCCCCATGACAACATGCAGTTTCATAATGCTACATGGGGACTTAAATAGCAAACACTACTAAAAACGTGATATTTTCTCTCCTGAGAAACTGACAAACATTTATACTTTGCCCTCTGAAAGTATTTTTTCTATTTCCAAAACTAGAGACATAAAGTATCAAAAAATAGGGCTTTAAGGATAAAAACTTCAAAGTTTAAGGTCAAATGTTGTTTTATTCAAGATTAGCAAAATATTTAATCTGTCTCATGGCAAAACAGTGACAGCCACATTAAAAAAGACTGGTGTCCTGGTTTTCTTTCAGACACGAACAGGCAGCGACGTTATACCAGAACATCAGCCTGACTGAGCCCAGACTGATTCCTCAGTTTGAGAAAGTCATCATTAACTTCACTAAAGAGATCAAGCAGCAGAATTCAGAGATGGAAAACCTGGCTCTCGCCATAAAGAGGTGAGCAAAACTAACACACAGCAAAGTTAAATTGTGGGGTTTTCATCCGTCATTCATGCCCTGTGGGCTTTTTACTGTCAAATAGCAATGTTAAGACCAAAATGACCGAATGGTATTTTAAACATCTGTATTTGACAATACTGACAAAGCTGTAGTAACACATCTTAATATGAGTTAAATTTGAATACATGTCGTTGCCTTTGAGTACTGTGATGAAGGACAGAATAAGCCCAAAACAGTTGTGAATTATAGCAAGCTTATCCTTTTTCAGAGCACAGGACCAAGCATCAATGCAGCTCAGTGAGATGGAGGAGGAGATGGACCAACGAATTCAGGCTGCAGAGAGAAAAACACATGAGCAGGTAGGGCACAGCTTCAATTACATACAGTACAGACCAAAAGTTTGGACACACCTTCTCATTCAAAGAGTTGTCCTTATTTTCATGACTATGAATATTGTAGCTTCACACTGAAGGCATCAAAATTATGAATTAACACGTGGAATTATATACTGAACAAAAAGTGTGAAACAACTGAAAATATGTCTTATATTCTAGGTTCTTCAAAGTAGCCACCTTTTGCTTTGATTACTGCTTCACACACTCTTGGCATTCTGTTGATGAGCTTCAAGAGGTAGTCACCTGAAATGGTTTTCACTTCACATTTGTGCCCTGTCAGGTTTAACAAGTGGGATTTCAAGCCTTATAAATGGGGTTGGGACCATCAGTTGTGTTGTGCAGGAGGTGGATACAGTACACAGCTGATAGTTCTACTGAATATACTGTTAGAATTTGTATTATGGCAAGAAAAAAGCAGCTAAGTAAAGAAAAACGAGTGGCCATCATTACTTTAAGAAATGAAGGTTAGTCAGTCCGAACAATTGGGAAAACTTTGAAAGTGTCCCCAAGTGCAGTTGCAAAAATCATCAAGCGCTACAAAGAAACTGGCTCACATGAGGACCGCCCCAGGAAAGGAAGACCAAGAATTACCTCTGCTGCGGACGATAAGTTCATCCGAGTCACCAGCCTCAGAAATCGCAGGTTAACATCAGCTCAGATTAGAGAACAGGTCAATGCCACACAGAGTTCCAGCAGCAGACACATCTCTAGAACAACTGTTAAGAGGAGACTGTGTGAATCAGGCCTTCATGGTAAAATAGCTGCTAGGAAACCACTGCTGAGGACAGGCAACAAGCAGAAAAGACTTGTTTGGGCTAAAGAACACAAGGAATGGACATTAGACCAGTGGAAATCTGTGCTTTGGTCTGATGAGTCCAAGTTTGAGATCTTTGGTTCTAACCACCGTGTCTTTGTGCAGCGCAGAGAGGTGAACGGATGGACTCTACATGGCTGGTTTCCACCGTGAAGCATGGAGGAGGAGGTGTGATGGTGTGGGGGTGCTTTGCTGGTGACACTGTTGGGGATTGATTCAAAATTGAAGGCATACTGAACCAGCATGGCTACCACAGCATCTTGCAGCGGAATGCTATTCCATCCGGTTTGCGTTTAGTTGGACCATCATTTATTTTTCAACAGGACAATGACCCCAAACACACCTCAAGGCTGTGTAAGGGCTATTTGACCAAGAAGGAGAGTGATGGGGTGCTGCACCAGATGACCTGGCCTCCACAGTCACCGGACCTGAACCCAATTGAGATGGTTTGGGGTGAGCTGGACCGCAGAGTGAAGGCAAAAGGGCCAACAAGTGCTAAACATCTCTGGGAACTCCTTCAAGACTGTTGGAAAACCATTTCAGGTGACTACCTCTTGAAGCTCATCAACAGAATGCCAAGAGTGTGTGGAGCAGTTATCAAAGCAAAAGGTGGCTACTTTGAAGAACCTAGAATATAAGACATATTTTCAGTTGTTTCACACTTTTTTGTTCAGTATATAATTCCACATGTGTTAATTCATAGTTTTGATGCCTTCAGTGTGAAGCTACAATATTCATAGTCATGAAAATAAAGAAAACTCTTTGAATGAGAAGGTGTGTCCAAACATTTGGTCTGTACTGTACATGGAAAACATACAACTTTCAAATGCATTCTGAAGATAAACAAGTTTTGATATGCAGGGGTAGTTGCTGTTAGCTGTTTCTACTCCTTTCTCTGGAGTTTGTGTAAACAGCGTGATAAGCAGGCTGGGTTTGTTCAGCTCTTCCCTTATGTCAAACAAATATGCGCAGCTGCATATCAGATTACTGATCCAAACTCTGACACGCCTGCTGATCAGATGGATTTCACAACTATGTGGGTATAAAACCAGTTGGTAGGCAGATGGAGGTGGTGGGGCATGGATTATCCACCAATCTAAAATGATAAGGCTGCACATATTTGTAGCGATAAGACTGGTGGCATGAGGATAAAACCATAATGTGCTCGTCGTCAGCCGGCGAGCGTCAGATAACAGCCAGTACTTCATTTCTGGATAAGCGAAAAGCAATGTAACTTTAGGTGTGAGTCTGAGATTTTAGTGTCGATTGTCATATGATTTTATGTAATTTTACTGCAGGTAAAGAAAAAAGTAAAAAATGTAGCACACCAAGGATGTTTTGAGAACAGACAAACATAGACGTCTCAATTTTGGAAACACACGAACTACTAAAGCAAAATACTATAACATGTATTTGACTTTACAGTATCCTCAGATCAGGTTATAGATGTCATTTTTTTGGTTGGTTAAATGTTTTCTTCTGTTTTAAAATATTTCTGCACTAATTAATGTTTTTCTTTGTTTACTACAACTATCTGTAATGGATTGACATCCTTGAACTTTTGCCACATTTTGTCAAGTTACAACCATGAACTTTAAGCTGTTTTTAGGGTTTTACATAATAAGAGTAATGCATAACTGTAAAGCAAAAGCAATACATTGTTTTCAATTTTACAAAGCGATTACTGTGATACCCCAAATTTAATTCCAGTGCAACTTGTAGCCTTCTGACGTTGCCTGTGTATTACATAGAGTCCCTCCATGTGCAATTTAATCTGAGTGTAAATAAAGCTGTTCTGTGAAGGCAAACATGTGGGAGGTGAAAACACTGTGAGCGGGGGTAAAGTAATACTGCACCTCACCCTAAAAATCTCCCCTCATGCTGTGGGGATGCGTTTATTCAGACGGGCTGAAGGAAATGCTTAGATTTGAAGGAAAGATAGAGCCTGGTGTGTTAGAATGTCCTAGTCAAAGTACAGACATAAATCCAATAGACAATTTGTGACATAACTTAAAATGTATGTCCCAATAAAATGCATTGACTAAATAAGTATTTTGTTAAACAACCAGTTTCATTATTTTTTCTTATAAAGTCTGTCAACCTCAAATTTTACCTATCCTGTTTGACCAACAGGTTTCTTGCTTATGTCACCAAGAAAAGTCTTGTAAGCCCAAAACAAGAGAAGATATCTTTATGTATAGAGACATAGTCCAAAATAGATTAGGATTATATGTTTGAAATATTTTATTTTAAAGTACAAACAACTTTATGAGCTGAAATCAGTTTTACCTTGTGAAAAAGAAATAAAGAACACTTTATTTTAAAATATGCCTGCTTATTGAGCACAGGGTTGATCAGTCTGGCTTTCTGGTCGAGGAGCTGCCCTTGCAGACAACTACAGTTGAGTTGTCTAGACCATCTGTTGAAGGAAAATATGAGAACTGTTTGTATTTTCAGCTTTCTGCATAAATTCCAGACTGAAATAGTCCGTGTCAGTAGGAGTAGTTTACTGCATGAGTTCTCAGAACACTATATGTAGTCATCCTAATATAATTTGATCTGAGACCCTGATGTTGTTGGGAACCTTGAGCAGAAACATAAGCGCTGTCTTATCGCTGTTCCGGTGTATTATGTAAGTGTTCTCCAGCTAAGGAGCTGCTGTTTGTTTTGTCTTAAAATAGCCCATAAAATCAGACGGTGCTCACCTGTGTTCTCCAACAGTGCGATAAATGCGCAAACAGTCTGTATCTGAACACTCATTGAACTTCCTGTCTCTTTATTGGTGGTTCAGTGATAGCTCAGAGCTCTCATTTGAAGTGAGATTTTTAAAGTAAATGTAATTTTGACATTTTTGGGTTTATGTGTGTCTTTTCTCTAGGAGAAGAAGCGAACGGAGGCTGCGCTGAATGAGTTGCGAAGGAATTACGACACTGAAGTGTGTGAGCTTCAGTGTAAAATCCAGAGGATGCAGATGGTATATTTCTTGCTTGACTTCTGTTGTACTTTAACACATCATCAGCACTGCAAGTCAGATGTTTCTGAAGGATATACACCAACCAGGAAAAATAAAAAAAACTGCAGGCCTGTCCTTGTAAAGTCACATAGATCATCAGTCTTACTCATGTTTTGTTGATGCACTAACATCAAGATTATACTGTTTATAAGCAGATAAGCTCATAAAGTTTATAAGCTAATAGATAATTTCCCCTCGTTATGGTTTTAATGTTATAACTGACTGAAGGACATTTCTTTGGAACTAGCTGGTATTAAACCATCATGCATTGGCTGGAACTGTTCTGTTGAAAATACATATTCAACATACAGGACGTACACTTCAGAAATATACATACACATATACTAATACTTGGTTCAATGGTTTTTATTGTAATCAACCAGCTGGTGGCATAATTCTGGTGGAATATTTGGCCACTCTTCTCAGCAAAATTCGTTAATTTAAATTAGTTGGCTTCCTGACACCGACCTGGCCTCTGAGCATAGCCCATACTTTTTTAATAGTGCTCAGATTGAAGTTTTAAGCACGTCATTCAGAAAACTTTATTTAAGCCTTGTATACATTTTAAGACCAGCTTTGAAGTGTGTTTTGATCATTGTCCAACCATCTGAACCAAGCAGATAAAATGAAAGTAATTAAAATGGTCAGGTTCAATCAAGGCTTAAGTCTATCAGAGACTGAAAGATGCTAGAATACCAGTGTCACCGTCCAAAGTAAGGCCAGTTTTAGGGTCAGACGAGATAAAAAGTTTGCTATTTGTCCGCAGTCACAAGAGTTAGGGCCTCTAAACCTGAGAACGCTGAATCATCTGTCGAGCATGGTGGTGGCATCATCATGCTCTGGGGTTGTTTTGCCTCATGAT
Source organism: Crenichthys baileyi (assembly GCA_036173005.1). Taxonomy (NCBI): domain Eukaryota; kingdom Metazoa; phylum Chordata; class Actinopteri; order Cyprinodontiformes; family Goodeidae; genus Crenichthys; species Crenichthys baileyi. The sequence goes on along the minus strand of JAHHUM010001231.1, from coordinate 74,631 downwards.
GTACTGATACATTGGACAAAGTGGATGGAGTAATATACAGTACTGCCTCAAAATACTTCAATTTTACCTCAAATCAAGAAATACTACATGGTTTTAATCTAGACATAATTCGTGGACTCAACAGAACAATTCTCCTAAACACACAGGAAATCTGGTTTCCGAATGTATAAAAAGAATATCATTAAACTTCAGCACTGACCTCTGACCTTGACCTCACTGAAAATATATGGGCCATACTCAAGAGCCAGATCAATGCCAGGAAATTAATGTAAATGAACTCTACAAATTCTGCAAAGAAGGATGTGAAAATATCCAACCAGGATTGTACCAGGAGATGTGAATGTCCTCTTCACATGTGGACTTTCGCTCAAATGTTAGTGTAAGCCTTTTTGTATAATTTTTTACTCTGTTAACTTCAAACCTGTGGACCAAATTGTTGCTTTCAAAATTGTATTTTCATAAAGAACACTGAACGACTGTAAGTTTCTGACCTAAACTGTAAACATTGAGATGTTTCACAAAGTAACTGGGGCAAAGCTGGACTAAATTAGATTAAAAACAAAAACTGCTTCTTAAAAAATTGTCACATCACTTCATTTTCAACTAAGTAACATGAAAAAGCCAAACTAGAGTGGATGTGACTTCACTGGAATTATCAAACTGAGTTTTTAATAAAGTATATACACCGCAAAAGGTTGAACAAATAATCCTAGATGTTTGACTTTTACCCTCCAGATAGAGGAGAAGTACAAGAACATCACCGTGAAAGATGAGAGCCCAGCTCTGAAGAAGAAGATCAATGAGCTAACACTGGTGAGCTAAATACACTTCAGTTAATTCACGACAAAATGTTTCTGCTGCTTTGCTCTATTTTTTTGATCTTCTGCCTATTTTTTTTTTTTTTTAGGAAAACCAAAGGTTAAAACAGGAGCTGCTAAAGTCTCAGACCAAAGTTGCCTGTTTGCACAGTGAGATGGATGGATTAAAGACAGAGCTGACTGATCAAAGCATAAGCTCTGAACGGTAAAAGGAACATCATTAGATATGTTTTTATTTTTCAATATGTGGTGTTTAAATAGTTCCGTTTTTTAGTTTAGTGGAGCTACTTTCACCTGCCTGGCATTTCGCAAAATTTGTCCAGGGAAAAGAAAGAGACGTTCCCTTTAGTTTTGGATCAGCTTTACTTGATTGATTGATTGATTGATTGATTGATTTTTATAAGTTTCATTGTGAGAATAAAGAGGTTGTGTACCCAGTTCTGAACTTAGTTCTAGTGAAAAAAATCACGCAGAGCAGTTTTATTTCCACTCTTTTCTTTCCTTCATTCTGTAACCAAAGCCAAACTACAGTCATTTGAAAAACATAGGACTCCCGACTTACTTCTGTCAATTTTAACACTGTTGAAACATTCAAATGATACTGATAAAAATGAAAGTAAATGAAGTAAATTGGTTTTAATATTTTTTGTAAGAATAAATTTTTAAAAAGCAGTTTCTTGGTGAGGAATAAATTAGGACACCCTCGCATTTATTCCCAATTAAAATGGCCCCACCACATTAAGTGCACATAATAAGAACATCATTATTCAGCATTTAAGGGAGGTTTGCCCTGTTTAAACCTCAGTCATTTAGCTTGGTGTGCTCCCGACTGTTGAAGTGGGAATGAACACCAAGATGAGATTGAAAGAGATGTTTGAGACCTTCAGAAAGAAGACTGTAGAAGGCAAGGCAAGTTATGTGCATAGCCCATTTCAGCAAGGAGACAATTCAAAGTGCTTTACATGATAAATACATAAGAAAAAAACAAAAATGGCAAAGTCAAAGGCAACTCAACCTTGATCTTAAAGAACTCAGGGTTTCACCATTTTTGAAGTTTTCTGGAAGATTGTTCCAGATTAGTGGAGCATAAGAACTGAATGCTGCTTCTCCATGTTTGGTTCTGGAGATGCAGAATAGACTTGAACCAGAGGACCCAAGTGGTCTGAAAGGTTGATATAGCAACAAATCTTTAATATATTTTGCTAAGCCATTCAGTGAGTTATAAACTAACAGAAGATTTAAAGTATAATTTTAAAGTCTATTCTCTGAGATAAAGGGAACCAATGTAAGGGCTTTAGATGTGGGGTGATGGGATCTATTTTCTTAGTTTTAGTGAAGATGCGGGCAGCAATGTGCTGGAGCAGTAATCAATTTCACTAGCAATTTCTAGCTGTAGTAACTTACTCTTCATCGCTTCTCCTTTGGTCCAAAAATAATTCCTTCTTTCTTTGTTTTTATTCAACTGAAATAAAATTATGACACAGCTACACATTGATTTGTTCTTTACATCTGCCCAATGCTTGAATAGGTTCATAGTCACCTGGTGACACTGGAATGTAGAGCAGTGTATCATCTGCTTAGTTATGCTAACTTATCCTGTTTATTGTTATGATCTGAGCTAGTGGGAGCATGTATAGAATAGGAGGGTCCCTGGATTGAACCGTGGGGAACACTGCAGGTGATTTTTGTCAACTCAGATGTAAAGTTACGTACTGACACAAAAAAGTCACTGCCCTTCTAGTAAGATTCGAACCAGTCAAGTGTTGTACCAGAAAGACCGCCTCAGTTCTCCAGTCGCTCCAGTAATATATCATGATCCTCAGTGTCGAATGCTGCGCTGAAGTTAATGACTTTAAGGGAGTCTCAAAGGGGGTGTACAGCAGGCTCCTTCTGCTGTGGATATAAAATGCATGCCTGTACCATCAGAACGAGTCTGCACAAATGTGGCTTCCATGGAAGATGTGTAAAAAGGCAACCTTCTTTAAGAAAAATGTGAAGGTTTGTCATAGGGAACTTAATCTAAGACCAGGACTTCTAGAATAGTGTTCTTTGGACAGATGAGTCTGAATGAAACTGAATTTTTGGACAAAAGAACAGACGAGCATCTCAAAAGTGAGGAGTGGGTTAGACTCACTGAAGCTATTTTAGCTAAAAGGGATATCACTAGTTATTTACATGTATGGTATCCTAACTTAGCTAAAAAAATGCATTTTTGATATCTTTCATTTAAACAAGGCTATAATTTTAAGGGCTGTGAAATTACTTAATTTTTCAGAGATGAAAAGATCAGAAATCATCAATATGTGAAAGTTTATAAAAAACTGAAAATTTCATGGGGTGTCCAAATTTTTTCACATGACATTGGTTAAATGTGAAAAACTATAATTTTGCCCTGGAGCTTCTCATCAAAAGACCCCTGTGAACAGAGGGACGGAGACTGGAAGGCTAATGGCCCACCTCGACCTGCTGAGTGACGCTGGTTTCGCCCCGGGAGGTTTTGTTTTGTTAGAGCCGAAACAGGATATCCTGGAGTGACTCCACAGACACAGTAACTTCCTCAGAAGAGTTGCTTAGCAACAGACAAAACAAAGTCACAGGCAGACAAACGCTTCGCCTCCGTGGTTCTGCTCATCATTCTCACACAGTTGCTTCTTTGTCTTGTAGCTGTTCCAAATTTATATCAAACCTCTTGTGATTTCACTGTTGATCTGCCAAATCTTAAAAAAAACACATAAAGTGCATGAAATACATCTTACCTACTGTTAGATGTTATGTAGATTTACAAACGCTGTTTCTGTCTTGCATTCTGCTGCAGAGACGAGGAGCTCATGAAACACTTCTCAGACGAGCGAGACATCCTGGAGAGTCAGATTGAGATTCTTCAGTAAGTCTAGCATTAAAAGGAACACAAATAAAGGAACATAAAAATGTACAGTTTTGCATTGATTTTCCTTTGTGTGGATAGGACCGCCAACAGGAAGCTCCACGACAGTAATGATGGTCTAAGAGCGGCTCTGGAGAAGATCACAAGGGTAGAGATGCTGAGAATACCTCCCCTTTTCACACTGAACTTGACATGATTCGGCCATCTGTGGTATTGCCTACAAATTATCATTTTTAGGCAATACCATGCCAATAACTTTCCGTTTACTACAAATTTTAAGTGAAACCTAATTGAAAAATGGATCTTTAAGGCATAAATGCAGACACTAGAAAACAATGAAATTGTGTTGTTGTGTGTTTCAGTCTGGTAATGGATCCCCAGCAGACATCAAGAACAGAATCAGGAGTAAAAGCATTTGTTACCCATCACCACATGCATTATTTGACAGGTAAATCAAAACACACAGAGGCATCTGTAGACTGAATAAATGCTGTTTTTAATCTCTGTAGATTCTCTTCACTGTTGTACAAAATGCTGCTTGGCATGTTAAAATGTCTTGATGTTAATTTGATTCGGAGACTATTTCTATAGAGGTTCTAAGTTCAAATATGAGCTTAGACTAATGTGACGCATTTATATGAAATGTGTCGTGGTTTTTGGTAAGCGCAACGTGGCTCCGTGGTCAGGGTGCCATTCTGTCAGGGGGACTCCAGAAGCATTTGAAAAAAAAAAAAAAAAATCTATATAATATATATATATATTATATATATATATATATATATTATATATAGCTATATATATATATATATATTATATATAAGTCATTACACCACAAGCAAACGTTTTAATGATTTATTTGCATGTTGAGTCAGTAGGGAGGAGGCGAATTCATGTGATGCAGAGTAAGCTCTGTAGGATAATATGGCTCTTCACTTTAGCTGTAATGACACTGAAGTCGATATATAATTTGAATATTCTGATTCAGTGCCACTTATCTGCCTTTTTCTTATAAATGAAGACTGCATTTGAGTGACTTTAGTGCACAATTTTAAATACCTAAACTGGTCAAATGTGAACTGTATTATTCTATACTGAACAGAGATTTTTTTTAATATTGTTTAGGATTTATGAAACCTTTATTCTATTTGTTTTAAAAAAAACTCAAAGAAGAGCATTTTCTTTGCTTTTTGGGGATTAGGAGAACCTAAGAAGGAGACAAGTGTAGAACCCACAAAAAATAGACTGGTCGCACCTGAACTGAATGATTCCCCATTGATTAGAGGTTATTTGATTTTTGATTGATTAAAGAAAAAAAACAGGGATTCTTAGTCTTCTAAAAAACAGTTCAAATCCTGAATAACCATTAATGGTTCTGAGATGATTGAAAATTTGTTGTATTTAAGATGAATACAAAAATTAGCTTAACAAACCCATTTCCACACTATCAAACCAGTGATAAATATTTATTGCAGCCATGTTTCGGTAAGTTATCCTTCAATAGGCAAGGACTTTTCTAAATTTAGAATCAAAGTGCAAAACTCCATAAAGTCGTGTTTAAAACTTTTAACCAACTCAAGTGATAAAGACTTTATGAAGAATTCCTAGAAGATATGTACAACATCAGAAATAAAGCTTCCTCATAATAATTACTCATGATACTTAAGAAACAAAAGTGCAAGATTTTTATTCAGTCATATTTCAATTCGTTAATTTTTCAGCTCTCCACATGTTAAAGAGAATAGTTGTACTTTTTTGGTTTTGTATAGCAGAGAAAGAAATTGGAACTGATCTATGTAGCCTGTACCTGAGGTGCTGCAGAATATTGGCATTAATATAAAAGATAAATAATATTCAGTAATGATTAAACTGAAGATTCATTTACATAGCCAAGTCATCCATTTAAAAAGTGTATGTTGTCTTTATGTCAAGAAAATAAATGTATATTTATTAAACAAATTAACCTTAAAAGTTGCTCATGAAGTGATAATAGGAAAGGGCCCAGGATAACCCTCATTGGACCCTAACCCTCCAAATGTAAGCAGTCTGACATTCTCCTGTCAGCTACGGCAAAGTCGATAAGTAATTTTAATGTAATGTACCTCTTCACAGGCTTGGCCAGCGTTTGGATGATTTTCCTCTGTACACCCGTCGACCCAGCTGTGACACTCTGGCCTTGGCCATCTGTGATCCTGGTCTGAGGCGCAGACACAGCACCGAGTGTGAGGAGGACAGCCTACCTGAGATCTACGTGGACAGCGGCATGTCTACGCTTAGAGGCTCACACGGCGGCTACGACTGGGACCAGGAAGTCAAGGGTGAAGACGGTGAAGAGGAAGAGGAGGAAGAAGAGAAGAAGGATGTTCATGACAGTAATGACAGCATCCTGGGAGAAAACTCTGACACAGAGGTCAGATAATAGAGGTTAAAGCTTGTACACAGTTTTATACAAACATCTATCCATTAAAGTCAATAATTACTGGAATTTCTGTACCAGAAAGTAAACTCTACCTTCAGACAACTTCAAAACCCTGAACTAAGTAAACAAATCTTAGGTGAATTACCACATATTTCTATCTTGATGTTAAACTGCTAGCTAATGTGTATTCTGTCACAGCCAGCAGAAACCCAGGATGCAGAGTCAGCGATCGGGTCGGACTGCAGCTCAGTTTTGGATTGGAAGCCAAATGACTCCCTCGATGTGATTACACCCCCTGCCCCGACATTGAAGAAAACTATCAGCGCCATCAGTGTTCAGGTGAGAGTGAAAACAAAAGTTAGAAACGATTATTTAATCAAAGTATTCAGGGAACAAATTATACATGTAGCAGTACTACCAATGTGTGGGTTCCCCTACGCCATTTCTCACAAGAACAAAACATAAACTAAAAAATGGATAGTACTTTGCAAAAGTTTTAAACCATCCCTAATTTCTTTAGATTTCCGTTGGAAGAAGATAGACTTTTTGAAACTTCTAAATGGGTCTTGATCAATCATTCTCCAGGCTTTCTTAAGGTCCTTTCTGAGTTTTATTTGGGCTCTGGCTGGAGTTTCATTCTTTTCATTAGTTCTGTTCTCACCTTTTACCTGACCTAAAACAACACTATCTTTAGTGATGGGGGCTAAACTAAAATTGTAAACACATATGATACAACGTGTGACAGAACCAGAGTGTTATGACTTGCGAGATATTGGACCCCAGGATGCAGATGAGGAGGCAGCATGACGGTAAGTAAAACGGTTTAATAACAAAAAACTCACTCACTGCAGGAGAGGCAGGAACAAAAAAGAAGCAGGCTGGCTTGACAGGCATGGTCCACAAAACAAGACATTAGATTAAACCCTGTATTGAATAAGAATGGGAAAAGTTTTAGCTTGCTAAAAATAAAGAGATATTTAACATTTTCACTGTTAAAATATAAATAGGGTTTTCATGGTTTTATTTTCTATTTGACACTTCTTTCATGTCTTAAAAGTCTTTTAAGTGGTTGTATTCATAAATTACTGAAGAATGGAGTTTAAAATAAACAGATATCCAAATAACAACAGGACACACTCAAATTGGTGATGCTAAGCGCAAAACTCATCCAAGAAATGTACAAAATATCAACACAAAATCTGTCTGAGGCCAAGCTCAGCTTTAAAAGGGTGAACTGCAGCCTCCAGGTCAAGGGTCGATCACTGTCGCATTAGGGGGAGTATAAGTGTCTTGTTCTTAATGATGGTAGGATGGAGCAGAAGATGGAAAAATAGACTGGGGCCTTAACTGCAAAAATGTGGGCACTGCTCCTGTCTCTTCTGGTAAAGAAAGAGTCAAAAAGCAAAGTTCTAGATTTACTGTTCCATCCACCTTCTGACCCTCACCTAAAGTCATGAGATGTGAATCTTGGCCGAAAGAATGAGATCACAGATAAAGGAATGTAAAATTAGCTTACTTTGTATTGTGGATGGAAACAGCCTTGGAGATAAGGTGAGGTGCTATTCAGGCTCTGAGTAGAGCTGCTTCTCCTCTGCATCCCAATGAGTCAGCTCAAGGTGGACATCCCACTATGAAGAGGTCATAGGGCAGGATATGCTGGAGGGGATCATATATATATCCCTTCTGGCATGGGAACACCTTTGGATCCCTCAGAAAGAGCTAGGAAGTGTCACTGGTCAGAGAAATATTTGGGTTTCCCTCCTGAACCTGTTTCCCCCATTCATAGATAAGCAAAGGACAGTGGATAGTTGGATGGATGGATGGATGGATGGATGGATGGATGGATGGATGGATGGATGGATGGATGGATGGATGGATGGATGGGTGGATAGATAGAGAGATAGATAGATGCACATGTTATCAGTGGTGATTGATGAGTACTCATAGTTCTCTGATGTTTGCTCTGCCTCTCTGTTGCTTCTGTAGAATGAGGATAAAGAAAACCCTGACCTCGGCTACATGACCTCAGAGAAGGCCTACAGGATCGTGTTAGCTGGAGACGCTGCCGTGGGAAAATCCAGCTTCCTGCTTCGCCTCTGCAAGAACGAATTCAAACTAAACTCCAGCACCACTCTGGGTTAGCTGTATAAACTGAAACTCTAGCTATTACTACATATTGTATTAGTACCAGGACACCTTGATTTGAAGTTGTCTCTTTCGGTGGTCTCAGGAGTGGACTTCCAGATGAAGACACTCATTGTGGATGGCGAGGCAGTTTTATTACAACTATGGGACACCGCAGGACAGGAGAGGTGAGTGCTAGCATCAGTATAAGAAAAAAGAAAAATTCGATACATTACAGGCACAACAAATGGAGATTATAGTTCTATCCCCTAAAAGCCTGATAATGTCCTCGAAGAAGTTAAGTTTTCCGATGTTTTTGTGAACCTCTTCTCTTGTCCTCACAGGTTTCGCAGTATTGCTAAGTCTTATTTCAGACGTGCAGATGGTGTGCTGCTGTTGTACGATGTCAACTGTGAGAAAAGCTTCCTGAATGTCAGAGAATGGGTGGACATGATTGAGGTAACAGACTGCTTTGCTTCCCTGCTGACTAGGTAGATGTTTCCAGACATTAATACAGTATAACTAATTAAGCCAACCAATTACAACCAATTACACTGATGTGTCTAGTTGTCACAAACTCACTTAAAAGTTAAACTAAGTGGTCTTGCATGTTTTTCTCTTCCTACATGCAGCTGATATGTAAGTGTCGGATGGATGGCATGCATTTGGTGTGCTCTGCTGTCCTGTGACGTGTTAGTTTTGCATGCGTGTGGTGGGATGTTAGTGAAAAGATGACAGAAATATTTACATACAGTGGTACACTGTGTTACAATATTGACAAGCTTTTCTGAATTTTCATGTTCTGCACCATATGATGTCACCGTCAGAGCTCTAATTATCATTTCATTTTCCTTCATTCCCCAGGACGTGTCCCGTGATGATATTCCCATCATGCTCGTGGGTAACAAGTGTGATCTCCGCCAAGATAGGGATACCTGTGTTTCTACCACCCTTGGACAAAAACTTGCCATGGTAGATACAAATGAAATCCACTTAATTTGTAACAACCTTGATGGACTAAAGGTGTTTATTGTTGCATCCATTCGTTTATTTTCCTTTTGAAGAATTTTTATTTATCACTATCCCAATTTGTTACAGTTAAGATCAAAATTATTCACATCCCTGGTAAGTTTTGGATTGTAAAGTACTGTTTTTATATTACCAACGTGTTTCTTCTGAATGGAAGTAATCTTAAGACAGAGACCCAGCCAGAGTCCTGACTTGAATCTGTTTGAGAATTTGTGGAGGGAGCTAAAGATTAGGGTGATTGCAAGGAGGCCTTCCAACCTTAAAGACTGGAGCTCATCACCAAAGATAAATCATTAAAATACCAATGGAAACATGCAAAGAAAAGCTGGTCAACAGCTATAAAAAGGGTTTGAGCAAATTTTCTTCCACTGATTGTTGGGTACATTATAAATGATGACATGACACTGTTTTTAAAATGTAAACCAGATAAACTGATACTCCTTCCAAAATGACTTTTGAGAGATGCATGTCTCATTTCATATCATAAATAAATCTTGTTTGTAAATGAAAATAATTGAAGCTCAAACTCTGCCAGGGGTTGAAAAATCTATAGACCTAAAGGTACTTTTTAAAATTTTTCAGCATGCTTTCAGCTTCATGCATTCTGAGGTTAGTTTTAGGCTAGGGCAATTTGATAAAATAGATTTTAGTAATGTCTGAAATTCCAAAATGTGTTTTAGCAAATTTTGTAAGTTTCCTTTGTAAAAAAAAAAATCCAAACACAATTGGTCCAAGGGTTTTGGTGCTTGAAGAAGGTTTATATAATTCTCAGTTTCAGCAAAGTAGTGTATCTAAGATATTTAGTTTCAAAAATTTAAAATAAAGGCCAAACATAAAATTTTGCAATATAGCTTTGAGAAGATATTTTGTCTCCCATTCTGCTTTCCTCAAAGATTAAAGGAGAACTCAGAAATAGATGCTACATTGTAAATATTGTATAGTATAAACCTAAAAACCACATATTTCTATAAAAAAATATATCCATACAGCAGTATCACAGAATTGTATGTATTTGTGAGGATATAAATTTATCACCGCTACGCCGAGTTATATAAAATAAATAAAACTAATAGTTATTTAGTCAAGTCTCACATCCACTGCTACACAAATCCTCAGCACATCTCCTACATACCCCAGCAAATCATTACCTGTGGCGCACACTTATAAGCCATTCTTTGTCAAATAAATCAACTCACATCCCATCAGATGGTTCCACCTTTTTGTTGAAATCTTCTTCATTAAAATAATAAAAGTCCTTGATATCTGATCAGGCAGAATGATCCTTGCTTCCTAACCGGAGCAGCAACAACAGCTTCTACGAGACTTTCCTCTTCTAACATTTTCTTCTCTGTATTTCTGCCGACAGTCTCCCATGTTTGCCAGACTGAAAATAAAATGTAAATCCTATCACTGAGCCATATATACACCCCAGACACACAGTGGTCACATATTTTTACTTACACACAGATCAAACAATTGCAAACATGGTGACTGACAGTGTCCTGCTTTGTCTTTGGTCCATATCTTCTGTTCTGCGTGATTTAAAATGTTGCAACAAAAAGACAAAAAAAAACCAGCAGGGAAGCTCAGAGTCAGGACTTTCAGATGACATCTAGAGGACCTTTCCGTCCGGGGCAGTGATGAGTTATTGGTCTGTGGCATTAAAATCAACATCCTATATTTAATAAAACCTTGTTCAATATGAATCCACATCTAAGCACTTACCCTTAGCTTTTCTTTCTATTTAGTGTTTGGACTGACAGCTAAAACAAACCTAACACTTCAAAATAAATCACAATGAATGAATAGATGATGTATTTCTGCCTCTACCTACCAGACATACAGCACTCTGTTCTGTGAAACCAGTGCCAAAGACGGCTCCAACATCCTAGAGGCTGTGCTGCACCTGGCCAGGTGAGATGCTCTGGTTTAATTCATTGATGTTCTGCCTACCTTATTCTTGTTTTGAAGACTCAATGCAAAAGTTGGGGCAGCAGATAGCTGTGAGTGCTCTGACTGACCTGTTACTAGATGCTCTGTTACATGTGGGCATTCTGGGGTTTCTTTTTTCTACAATATTATAAAAGCTTAGTTAACAGGTCTGAACAGTTACACACCCCAAGGTCTGCACTACCTATTTAGAGGAAGTTTTTTCTGCTCTTACAAATAAAACCCTGAAACACACTTGTACATTTCTTATTGGTATATTGGGACCAATGAAACACAGCGAAAAGGGGGAGGTGCTCCTAATTCCAATATTTTTTTCTATACTGGGGTGACCGGATCCAAATTTAAGTTTGTGAGACATGCTTCCAATGCTAGAAACCAAACATGACCATTTAACATATAGCTTTAAAACAACTTGGGTATGTCTGATTAAGAGTAGGCCTTTAACATCCTCTCTCAGGAAGAGAGAGGGTGTTAGAGCTACTTGGTTAGAGCTACAGGTTGATACCCAGTAAAGCTCAGGGCCTTGCAAAAGTATCCATAGCAATTAAAAGTTTTTACATTTTGTCACCACCATCTTCAATGTATTTTTTGAAATTATATTGATATGTATTGATCAATGAAAAGTAAGACAGAGAAAGGTCACATGTGCATTTGTACACTATTCAACCCTTTTTAATGAAACACCCCTAAACGAAATTCAATAACTATTCAGAAGTCACCTAATTAGTAAATATAGTCCTTCTTTGTGTTATTTCATCTCAGTATAAATGCTGCTGTTATGTGAAGGCCTCAGAGGAATGCTGGAGAACATTAGTGAACAAATAAACAACTCAAAGATTTCAAGACCAGAAGCTCTTAGTTGTTCCCAGGACTCGGCTCGTGACCAGGGGAGACGGAGCTTTTCAGCCGCAGGTCAAAGCCTGCAACAGTCTCCCTCTTTCTGTCAAGTCTGCTGGAGATTTAAAATCTCCAGCAGACTTTACAGAATCTGGCTTTTATCATCTTATTTTCTATCTTCTAATTTTTTACTCATCTGTACAGCACTTTGGTTTTTAAAGAGATTGTTATATAAATAAATTAATGGAATGAATGAATGAGTGAGTGAGAAATATGGTGCTCAATAGGAGAAACAAGTGAATCTTTCCTTTTAACGTGAAATTGATCACAGAGGTTAATCTCTTTTTTTTTTGCATCTGGCAGGTTGGTCAAAAAGCAGGCCACCTTTGAGGAGAAAAGGTATCTGTCACTGCCCAGCTTAAATGCTCCCAAGAATAAACCAAAGCTCTCCTGCTGCACCTGATCAGATTCACCACCGCTGAACCTCCCCATTTGCTTTAATGTGAAGAATGCAAGGAGCATCAATGCAGAAATCCAACAGGACAACAAATAATTACCATTAAAAGAAAAAATAGAACTGTTTTATTTATGAACAAAGTTACAGAAACAAGAGCCATAAGATTCAGTCGCTGACAATCAGAACGTTTGAGTCATTGCAAACCTTTTACTCTGTGATATTTTCATTGGTTTTGGTGCCATTACACATACTTTACTGGATTCTTCCTGAATTGTTTGATGTCATTCAAACTTTTTTTTCCCATAGATGAACTGAAGTGAATCCTTGTACTAAGACTGGGAAAGTAAGGAGGAGTTGAAAAGTAAAGGAAGGGGATGTTAACATAATAAAATGATGTGCAAATAATATAAGAGGCACAATTAAATATGTATTTAAGAGCTCTACAGCTTTAAATGCTGGGTGAAAACTATATTTGTGGCATATTTTTTGGTGGTAAAAGATGCAAAGAGTGTCGATGGTAAATATAGAGATAGAATTATTAGGGCAAATTTAAGCAGTAAATCCTCCACTTCTTTGCTCATGTACGATGGTTTCAGGTGCAATGTCCCAGTTCATTAACTAAAAAATACCAAACAGTGTTACATTTTTGTTTCAGCTCTATAAATTCTATTAAGATAGGATTGTTGTAAGTAAAGAATCAATACAAAAGAATAGGACAGTGCACAGAATTGCAATTTTAAGAAGCAATGCACAATTACAAATGTCAAAAAGAAATTAATGCATACTTTCCTATTTCTATGAGAGAAGACAACAATGATGTCAATGATTTTAAATAAAAAGCTTCTGAAATATTTAAAATTCCAAAGTTCTCAAGACTGGGGTAATTTTTTTTAGAGACATATATATATATATATATATATATATTTTTTTTTTTTTTACTTCTAAGCAATAAAATACAAAAATAAGAACAATCCAATTGTAATATATGGTGGTTTGCAACACCTAAATGCTGACAAACAAGAAGAAATCAGACTTACAGAGTAAAGGCTATGTTCACACTGCAGGTCTTGATGCTCAATTCTGATTTTTTTTTTTTGTGGTGCTAATTAAATGCGACCACCATCAGTCTGAAGGGTTCACGACGACAAAGCACAGAAGGAGAATGTTTACGTCGCGCAGCAGCACACTGTTTCTGGAAGTAATGATGGAGGTCGGCGTCTCTGTGTTACTATTAAGTTGTTGAGCAATGGGACTATATTATATATTACAATATTATGACCACATAAAAGATGAAGAAAGGTAAGCAAGTGGAGAGCACAACTCTTAATAATGGCCTTTAGTGGAGCAGTGACTGCGACGTCTGTATATACAGTCATAGTCAATTAATTAAATCATTTTTGAAAAGTTTTTGAAAACTTCATTTATTGCTGTAACTCGGTTCACAAAATGAAACATATTAATTACACACAGATTACACATAGACGGATGTTTGCAAACCTTTATTTCTGTTTATCATGATGATTGTCTGCTTACAGCTAAGGAAAATGTGACATTTAATATTGGAATATAATATCAGACCAATAAAGACACATTTCTAATAAAGAAAACGTGCTTATTGAAAAGTATGTTTATACCTGCTTAAAGGTTGTTATTGGCAAAAAGGTACATTTAATCTGACAAACAAACCTAATCGGAAAACATGTACTTTAGTACAAGTACAACAGATTTTCTTGTCGGGTACATAGTGTGCACATCAAAATCGGCACCCTTTTCCCGCCGACAGGATGGGGAAATGGGCAATCAATAACTTTTCCAGGGCAACACAGACTTGTGAAGCCGTCTACGAGAAGAGAGTGAGCAGATGGTTCAGTTTCAGGAAACCTAGGTCCTTCGATGTTTGCAGGAAGATGCTACAGATCTATAGCTGTCTTTTGTAGCGGGTGCAGTGTTTTCTGCCATCATCTGTTGGAGTAGCAGCATCAAAGCTCAATAGTCTGACACAAAGGGTTGGTTCTGTTCAGGTGAATACTCTGGAACCTCTGGAGATGTTTGTGCAAAGAGGATGCTTCATAAAATGAAGAACCTCGTGGACAACCCTGAGCATCCTCGGGATTAATAAAGTAGTTTTGAATTTGAATTCAACTGAATTTGAATCACTACACTGTTATTTATCCTTTGTGTGAACATGTAATATTGCTACCGAATGTATTTTTTTAAATAAACTTTCAGACAGTAAAGAATAAAAACTATAAAACTTGCAGTAAACAGCAGTGATTTAAAAGTACCATTTATAAGCAGCGTTTTATTAAAGCTATTTGTCTGCATTTCCAGTGAAGTTTGACATGAGACATTAATAAATCAGGTGTTTTCTTCTCGAGGACACTTTGAGACACCCTCCTGTTAGCAGTGCTCCCCATGCGTCTGGACGTCTCTCTAAGCGTGGTTGTTGGAAAAACTACAACATATGTTGGGGTTTCTGCACTTTGTGTGTACGAGCTGGCACGGATCCCTGTCTACACCTCCCATCTGTTTACATTGTCAGGTGCTTGATGAAGCGAGACCACTCATTTGTCAAACAACATGTGGGGCAACAGAAGTGGAGATGGTGTGTGTGTGTGTGTTTGGGGAGAAGCGGCAGATAATGGTTTTTCTGGGTGTATGCGTGCGTGTGTGTTCAGCGGTAATAAGGGGATAATTAGATAAGGGGGACTGTGCAGCCAAAAAGGTTAATGATGGTAATGAATATATTAGTGAAGAGGAGAGCTGGTTCTCTCTACTGATGTGCATCTGCTGTTTGAGAAGATGCAGTCAGAAAACCCCGCACTGAAAATCCTTCTGGGAAATTCTTAGTATATTTTTCTTTATTTATTCTTGTAAAATATATGAGGTACACAATAACAACTTAAAATGTTGGAAGTTTACGGACTTTCCTTTAGCTTACTTTAAACATGTACTTTTAATCATCTACAGTCCTGTGGAATAGATTTGAACAAGCCATAATTGTACTTTTCCATCATAGCAACCTGGGTTTTTGAAAACCCAGGAAGAAAAGTTTTTCTTTCTTCAATTTTCTGTCTGGTAAACTGTTTATCTTTGGCTAAAAAGGCAAAATAAATCTTATTTTAGAGACAGAAAACCCGAAGAGCTTGACTGAAACATAAATAAATCATAATTCTAAAATGAACATTTGTAACACAAACCCCACAAACCTCCCTGAATGAGATTTGTTCTTCCTTGTATGGAAGATTTGTTTGTTTGTTTGTTTGTTTTACCATGTTTTGTTTTATTTTCTGTCTTGTCTATCAGTACAGAACATCTACTGATGTCCACAGATCATGTTCGGTTTAGGATAGCAAAATGTATATTTTATGGTCAAGGTTCACAACATTTAGGCAGTAAGCCTAAACTTCCAGAGGAGAACATGCTAAAATGTGACCTGCAGTAACACAGGACCATGATGTCTGGATCGGTCGACAAATGGGCTGATATCTAATCCAAGAATGGCGTCAGTATGGGGTCTGCCACCAATGATGGCTTGGAAGGGCCCCATTTTTGCCCTGTCGTCAGGAGCCTTTTTTTACATCTGAAAGTTTCATGGGTTAGAGTTAGGTAACTTAATAAAAAGCTTTTCTGGAGAAAATCTAGACTGAAAATGAGTGCTCCCAAAACCCAAAACCATATAGAACATCCTAATATGGTCCCTTAAATTCTGAGTGTGGGATGTTTTAGGACCTTAGACGAAAAAATACTACACAACTTCTCCTATTTTTAATAATAGACTGAAAGGAGCTTAAAACAATTCAAATCTTTATGACCCAAGTTTGGACCTCATCAGCAAAGAAACAGACATAAGGAGGATGGTGGGAGGGGGTTCTTTGGGTGCACTAGGGGATAAGTGTTGACACCATCTGGTAAGGTCAAAGGTCAGATCAGACAACAGATTAAATTCTGATGACATCGGGGACAGCATACTGTCTGTCCAAATTGACGCCATGTCAGACACGCGGCAGTTTCTGACATACTGTACATACACAAATCCCAAAATATGGATGCCAATGTGGTTGACGGTGCAGTGGTGATAAGAAATGTTATATATATAACTGCCACAGGGACTACAACTCATTAGAAACCTGTATTAATATTAATACACATGTAATACATTTTCTTGTGTAACTTGAGTTTATGATATGAAGAGCACTGTTTTGTCATATCATACTAGCAATGTTCCGTAAAATCCTTTCCATGACAAGTCTTTATGAGCTCATGTGAATCCAGATGGTAATGAACATCCTGCTGTGCAATGCCACTTCTGCAGACAAGAGGGCAGCAGCCTTCTGTAGCATAATATTAACTAGCGCTGTGCATGGAGATTTTTTTGTCTTTAGTTTTGTGAACCAGATTTGATGCTACTACAGTCCCTTAAATTGTCTCACTTTGTGTTTGTTGTGAAACCTATTAGAATTTTATGAGATACACTAAACAAAAAAGGGCATCATTCTGATGTGAAAGGAAAATTGTGCATGGTTTTTAAACTGGCTTTATAAATAAAAAAGTGTGGCATTCATTTGTACTCATCCCCCTTGAACTTTTTGCTACAATTACAGCTGTAAGTCTGTGTGTGTCTCTACCAGCTCTGCACATCTAGGGACAGAATTTGGTGTGCATCGTTCTTTGCAAAACACACTGGATGGAGAGTGTCTGTAAGCAGCAGTTTTCAAGTCTTGCCATAGATTCTCAATTTGATTTAGGTCGGGACTTTGACTGGACCATTCTAACATATAAACATACTTTTATCCAAACAAGTGTTTCTTAACCCTTGTCCTCAGGACCCACTGTTCTGCATGTTTAAGATGTTTCTCCCCGAGGAACAGGATTAAGAAAGCCTGATCTAAACCATTCCATGGTAATTTTGGCTGTACGTTTGGGGCTACAGTCCTGCTACATGTTGAACCTTCAAGGAATGGCTGGTTTTAAATTTCTTCCATCTTCCCATTATCTCTGACCACCCTCTTTGTCCCTGCTGCAGAAATGCATCCCCACGACATGAGTCTGCCACCATTATGTGTGGCTGTGCTAAGAGTACGTGGTAATGTGCAGTATTAGTTTTTCATCACACGTAAAGTTTTTCATGTAGGCCAAACAGTTAAATTGTGGTCTCATCTGACCAGAGCACCTTCTTCCTCAGGTTGTGTGCCCTATGTGGCTTAGGGCAAACTGAAAAATTGGACTTTTCATGGCTTTGATCCAGCTCCAGCATTATTCATGCCATGTTTCCATAAAGCAAAGTTTTGCAGGGTGCATAACTAAGTGCTATGTGATCCCCATAAAAGATTCCTCAAGCTAAGCTATGGATCCATTTAGCTCCTCCAGAGTGACCATGGGCCACTTGGTGGCTTCTGTGATTAATGACCTACCTGTTTGTTTAGGTGAAGGTTCATGTCTTAGTAGGGTTGCAGTAGTGCCATACTTGTTCAATGTGATATTCCAAGTTTGTCATGTGATTTAACAACCTTTAATAACCCTAGTTTAAAATTCTCCACAACTTTCCCCCTAACATGTCTGCAGTGCTCCTTAGTCTTCATGATGCTATTTGTTCTCTAATGTTCTTCAACAAACCTCTGAGGCCTTCACACAACAGTCAGATCTATGCTGAGATTAAATTACACATAGGTAGATTCTATTTGCCAATTGAGTAACTTCTGAAGGCAAGTGGGTTCACTGGATTTTATTTATTAGCATCAGGGCAAAGGGGGCTGTATTCACGTGCACGCCAGAGTCGTCAGATTTTATTTATTCCTTTTTCTTCCAACTCAAGATTATGCCCTACTTCTTGTTGAACTGTTACATAAATCCTTATAAAATACAATGTGACAAAAGGTTGTGAATATTTTTTGCTAAAAACTGTACATCCCACAATATAAAACAGTTTTTTTTATTGTCTTCAAAAATCTCTGACCTTTTCCTCAAACCTGGCAACACAAAGCTGGAGTAGGTGCAACACATTCCCTGAAAGAAAACCTTTGTGTTCAGAATGAAAGAGAGCGCGAGTTCATGCAGATAAACACAAGGTGAGATATGTAATTGTGCTATTAAAAGGTTTCCTGAAGACAGATCATCTTGTCCCTGTGATTGTCACGCTTCCTAGAATCAGTTTAACTTTACTGGGAAACACTGATGTTAGCGTGATGTGGGCATAGGTCCAATGAGAGCAAAAACTCCTCGTCTGTGCTTATCCCTGTTACCGCTCATTCAACTCTCCAGAAGGACGAGCAGGAATTAGTCACCGTTTCATAATGTGTGCTAATCTGACAGATTAGCTTGATTAGGTTAGTCTATGTTCCTGAATTTGTATGCTTGGTAGTATCAGTCAAACTGATACACAGTTTAGTGACTTAAAGTGCTTTTAAATGTCTTTGCTGACAAAACTGGACTCAATGATTACAAAGATCCTCCCTACAAACTGTAGACAATAAAATGTTTATGTCAACATTCTAGATAGTCAAATTTACTGGAGTTTTAAAGGATCATATTATTGTTTCATTTGCACCACAGCAGCAAACTGAAGTTGGAAATTTCCATTAATCAGTCAAATCCATTGGCAATTTAATTTTCTTGTTTGTGTGTGTGTGTGTTTCTGCATCCACTGAGAGATTGATCCACACAATATTGACATCTTATCTAACTTTGCAGAATATTGACAGAGGTAATCTCAGACCAGAGCAATCGATGTTGACATGTTGCTCAAACAGATACAAGGACTTGATTTAAATCTTTCATCTCCACTATGGGCTACAAACTAATCAAATGTTTTATATTTGTGTTAAAAATATTTTAATGGAGCAGAGAAACAAGATACACGTAGATAATAATCTTTGAATTGTGAGCCACCCAATGGTTTGTTTATGGTGAAATGTAAAGCACTGCTCTACCTAATATGATGCAATCAAAGTGAAGAACGAAACATAGCAAAAATAATCTGATTGCTACTAGATTATTATCTGAGTCAGGGTAATATTAATGTTTTTGCTGTAATATTGCCTCAAAGACTAGGAGCACATCATCAAAGACAAATCAAAGCTTGTCAGTAAAAAGTATTTTATTGCTGTGATTCTAATAAAGGTTTTTTTTTTATTTCAATTGCTTTTTGATAAACCGTATTTTTTTTTTGTATTGATACCCTTTCACATTGTTTTATTATCTTTTAAGAACACTGTATCCCATTTCCAATCAGAAAATAAACTGTTTGGTTGGATGAAAATAATTTCTTATCTAAATCTCTCAGAGGTATGAGTTGTTTTAGGCTTAACTGTAATCAGTCATGTAAGGAAATTAGGACATCCCATTAGACACTCAGTTCTTAGGAAATGCTCAAGTATCAATATCTGATCTCTATTTTTTATCTCTGGTAAAGCAATTTATTTACCCCTAAATAAAAAAAAAAACATTGCTTCACTAAATAAACAAAACAAGCCCACAGGAATAAGATTGGTGGCAAAGGAAAAAGTTAGACCACACTACCTATTTAAAAATAATTTGTCCCATTATAACGGCATTTAGCAAATAGATATAATGTTGGTAATCCTAACTAATCCTAATCCGGAAATGTTTTGCCTGATTTATTTCTCAGAGAGGGTCAGACGGTGAGAAAAAAAAGAACCGTTATGTGTCTTTTTATACCGTTTTTATATCCGTAGCTTTGCCAGTCTGCTGCTTTCCTTTTCTGGGTTTAGTGGGTGCATGCTGTTACACAGAATAAAGCACTTGTTTGCCAAAACACACACATCCACTAAATACACTTATCAAGTGATAAATTCTCAAAAGGCACATCCAGAGTTCAACATAGGTCAGAATTGATTTACATAGACAGATGGAGAGCCATATTAGTGGATATTAGTCTGTGTGACTGAGTGTGTGTGTGTTCTCATCACTAAATGAGGCCTGCCACACTCACACACATATTCAGAACACACTCACATTCACACACACACTGTCTCCCCCTGTGGCGCTGTTTGATACAGCTAGTTCATGTTACCATGGAGACAATGAGCTTGCTGTACATCATCATGATGGGGTCGTGGCACATTTATAGGTCAAAGGTGATGAGCAGAATGGATTCAGTGTCTCAGTCCATCAATATTACTGACCTGAGGGGAACAACCTGTAGTGTGAGTTCAATTTGTGAGCAATCAGCCAGAAAAACTCATTTACATGTGACAACAGATATAAGTCAAACAACAGAGAAGAGAAGCAGGAAGCATCTAGATCATCAAGCTTTTACTTCTATGACATAAAAATGTTTGTAACCTAACTAATGTTATATATTTTATTTTAGGGTTAGAACATCTAGCCAGCTTCCTGTGGAAATGTGTTTAAAAAGTTATAAATATCTATGTTTTAAGTGTACTTAGTTAGAACTATGGGCTGCACGGTGGCGCAGTCGGTAGCACTGTTGCCTTGCAGCAAGAAGGTCCTGGGTTCGATTCCTGGTCTTTCTGCATGGAGTTTGCATGTTCTCCCCGTGCATGCGTGGGTTCTCACCGGGTACTCCGGCTTCCTCCCACAGTCCAAAGACATGCCTGTCAGGTTAATTGGTCACTCTAAATTGCACTTAGGTGTATGAATGAGTGTGTGCATGGTTGTTTGTGTGTTGCCCTGCGATGGACTGGCGACCTGTCCAGGGTGTACCCCGCCTCTCGCCCATAGACTGCTGGAGATAGGCCCCAGCTTCCCCGCGACCCACTATGGAATAAGCGGTAGAAAATGACTGACTGACTAGTTAGAACTAATTAAAGGAAACCCAACAAGTTGTTTCTTTTCAGTTTACCACAACGCACATCTTTTTCCCAGTAGCATTTAGCATGATGTAAATAAAATAACCCCACCAAAACAAGTAATTTCTGACACTGACAACAAGATGGTATTTACTGGAAAAAGTAAACCAAAGCAAGAAAGAAAATCCTTGTAATAAGTAGTTCACACAGCAGCAACACATTAAGAAAAAGGGGTTTCATTTCTGTACGCAAGGGATTCAAAAATGTTCCCAGTAAGACACAGATATGCCTTTTATCCTGGAGATTTGTCTAAATTGTATACATAAAGAATTCTCAATGACAATTCAGCAGTAGGTTTGGGTTAAACATTTTTACGAGTGAATTTTGAGTGAATACAAAATATAATTTTCAAATCATGATTTAATTTACAAAGAGAATAAGCTATCCAAACCAAACTGACCCCATGTGAAAAGATAATATACCTGCTGAACCAAATACATTTTTTGGTTCAGTTTCACTCACCTACAACCAAGCCTGATTACCACCATACCGACAGAACCAAGAAGTCCCTTAAACAGAACCTGTCTGACCTTATTTTTAAAGACCGGAGTCTTTAAAAAAGAAACTGCTTAGTCAATCACTTAACCTGGATGGCATTAAATTGACCTCTGATAATAAAGTAAAAAACCTTGGTGTTATTTTTGACCAGGACATGTCATTTAAATCCCATATTAAACAGGTTTCTAGGATTTCCTTTTTTCATCTCCGGAACATTGCAAAAATTAGAAATATCCTGTCCAGGAGTGACGCTGAAAAACTAGTCCATGCATTTGTTTCTTCAAGGCTGGACTATTGTAATTCTTTACTATCAGGATGTCCACAAAATGCAGTTAAAAGCCTTCAGCTGATTCAAAATGCTGCAGCAAGAGTTCTGATGAAAACTGTTAAATCCAGAATAGAATTTAAAATTCTCCTCCTCACATATAAAGCCCTTAATGATTTAGCTCCATCATACATCAGAGATCTGATTTTTCCATACGTTCCTAACAGAGCACTTCGTTCTCAGACTGCAGGTTTACTGGTGGTTCCTAGAGTCTCTAGAAGTAGAATGGGAGGCAGATCCTTTAGTTATCAAGCTCCTCTCCTGTGGAACCAGCTCCCAGTTTTAGTCCATGGCGGACACCCTGTCTACTTTTAAGGCTAGGCTTAAAACTTTCCTTTTTGATAAAGCTTATAGTTAGAGTGGCTTAGGTTATCCTGAGCTATCTTCCTTATTTTAGCTCCGTCTTCTTCTCCCCTTGTTGGATGGAGTAAGGGGGAGTCAGGTTTAGCCTAAACCGGCTCAGTTACGGTTGAGGTTCAAACACACCCTCCATTTCTGCTACCTGTATGACCCCCTCTCTTTTCCAATGGTTATAATCAATCTGACAGAGAGAGGTATCCCAATCGTTGTGGTTTTTAGTATAACAATGGCCATCAGTGGGCTCTAGATGGACAAACTGTCTACTTTTAAGGCTAGGTTTAAAACTTTCCTTTTTGATAAAGCTTATAGTTAGAGTGGCTTAGGTTATCCTGAGCTATCTCTGTAGTTATGCTGCTATAGGCTTAGGCTGCTGGAGGACATAATGACCACTTTCACCCTCTTCGTTACTTTCTCACGCTACTCTTCAATTTTGTATTATTTGCTGTTATCTCAGTTTTTAACTTTGTTCTCTCTCTTTTCTCTTCCTAGTAGCTACACCTGGCCTGGCTCTGTGTCTACCTGTAACACCTTTCTGGAGAGGGGAATCCTCCAAGCTTCTGCTGGCAACAACTTAATGCTCACCCTCAACCGATGATCCACATGGCCCTGTCTTTCAGTGTTTAACCCTTTCTCTCTCCTAGACATAGCTACTGACGGAGCTTTTACTGTAACTAACTCTCTGTGCTCTCTTCAGACTCTAAACTTGAAAACTGGCTCAGAGTTTATCTGTTCCTTCTTTCTAGGTGAAACGACTAAAGGAGCTACATCCATTAACATTTACCTTTTCCTTCCCATAGAAAGTACTCCTGGATCAGTGCTTCTTT
The DNA here is from genome assembly GCA_036173005.1 of Crenichthys baileyi. NCBI lineage: Eukaryota > Metazoa > Chordata > Actinopteri > Cyprinodontiformes > Goodeidae > Crenichthys > Crenichthys baileyi. The sequence continues at coordinate 51,278 of JAHHUM010001231.1, read as the reverse complement.
GTTCTCTTTGTGTCTCTGCTCTGTTCTCTCAAACCCCAGTCGGTCGTGGCAGATGGCCGCTCACACTGAGCCTGGTTCTGCTGGAGGTTTTCTTCCTGTTAAAAGGGAGTTTTTTCCTCTCCACTGTCGCTACATGCATGCTCAGTATGAGGGATTGCTGCAAAGTCAACGCCAGTGACTGTCCACTGTCTCTACATGTTCATCCGGGAGGAGTGAATGCTGCAAGTCACTGACTGGATGCAATCTGCTGGGTTTCCTTAGACAGAAAAACTTTTCATCCAATTTGAATAAATAACAGAATCTGGCTGCACTGTTCAATGATTAAGATTAATTGGAATGTATGTACCTGACTTTTGTGAAGTGCCTTGAGACGACATGTGTTGTGAATTGGCGCTATATAAATAAACTGAATTGAATTGAATTGAATTATTGCAACTGATGGAAGCAGAAGATCCTGAAAGAGGATGTCCAGCCATCAGTTGGTGACCCCAAGCTTACGTTTACTTGGGTCATTCAGCAGGACAATGATCCAAAGCCAACTCGGAATGGCTCGAAAAATACAAAATCAAGGAGTAGCCTAGTAAATGCCAGGACTTGAAAGACGGACTTCAATAGGTCATTCATGCTCAAACAAAACTCCAGCAGGGCCGTTGTTGCCACCAAGGGTGGAACAAGGAGTTATAAGGTTTAGGGGGCAATTACCCTTTTTTTAACACAGGGTCAAATTGTATAGCTTTTTTCCTAAATAGCCTATATGAAACTATCGTTTTAAATTTTGTAATGTTGTATTTACTCAGGTTGTCTTTGACTGATAATAAAATTTGCTGATCTAAAACATTCAATTATGACAATAAAGCAAAAACAGGACGAATTTAGAAGAGGGCAAATAATTTTCCACAGCCTTGTATGTCCTCTGCAAGGTGCAATTGTAATAGAACGAAACTGCAGTTCATAACTTACTACATCTCGTAAGTAATGAGCATCTTTTGCAGCTGCATCAAACACAGTGATGCTTTGGTTTGTGTGTGTGGGGTGCAGAGAGAGAGAGAGAGCAGGAAACAGAGATAAATGCTGCTGTCGTGCTGTGCGGTGCGCCCCATCACTTTGATAAATCTCACAGCGAGCTGAAGACACCTGCTGACAAAACACTAAAATCTGATTGGCTGGAACAGTTCCAGGTTTGGAGGATCCTAATGGTTATGATGTGGGCAGCAAATCGTGCACACACACACACACACAAGGACACAAGAGGAAATAGGTCACATCTGACATACTGTATAAAGAATATCCTGTGCATATTGATGCACATTCACCTCCTGTCTGACTATGTGTATATCATTAGCATGGCAATTATTGCTAATGGCCAATAGGGTCTCACTGGATAATTAGGTGGCTCAATTGCTCTTATTTTATTTTATAAAACTATTTTCATACGAATGACTCTTACTGGATGATTTGAGTGGAAATAATCCAAGATGCAAAAGTGTTCCCTTAAAACGTATGTATTTCCCCACAATATACAGTCGACCTCTTGATCTAACCATCAATGGTTCAACAAAAATCTTTTATTCACTTTATTCAACAACACCGTCATACAGACTCTTCATTCCTCTCTGATCTCTGACTTGCTTTGTGGTTTATCTTGTAGGTCACACACTCTCCCACTTGTCTCCCTGAATCTGCTCCCGCTGCGTCTCCTTTGAGCATCACAGCTCCCGTCACCGAGCATTACCAGTGATTTGACTTCAGTCTGATTGCGACTTGATTTGAGAGAAATCTCAGTTGACAAGAGAAGGGGCCTGACAGGAGAGAATGCAACGTTGGCGAAACATCAGTGAGAGCGGCGAGGGGAAGGTGGGGCGGATGGGTGATGAAACGCAGAGTTTTCCTGTCTGACCTTTTGAAGGGCTGGTGGAAAATGGTGGTACGACTTCAAACGAGCCGCATGAAATATACAACACACACGTTGCCTGGAATCTCCCCACATACAGGTGTGCTTTTCTTCTTTATCAGCTGCGTTTTGCTTTCTGCTTTGGATAAGGTTTTGGCAAGCAGAGATGCCAGTGAGAGGCAAGATGTTTTGAGAGACGTTGTTTTTTATCACTGCTATATCTCCTGACTTTATAGGAGATAAATCAGATCCAACTCTTCTTCCATTCATCCGTCTTTTAGCTGCCATCTCCCACCGCCATCCTAATCTAAGTTTCACATCATTTTCACTTTCACTATCTGCAATCCGCTAACTGTTGCCATCTTCCCTTTAACTGCTGGGCGGAGGTCCTTTCTCTTGATCTTTCCATCTATCTGTGTGTGTGTGTGTGTGTCATTTTGATGCAGATGAGACAGTGATACATGATTTGCTGCGAGTCTTTCTGTCAGAGGACATCAGATCATCAAGCACACACACAGTAGCAGGCAAACACATGCACACTGAGATACACATGGCGTCTGAGGAGATAAGGGAGTCTTTGAAGGTGGAAATTAGTTTTGGCGCCTGGCTGCTCCTGTCTTGCAGGTCATGTGACTAAATCCTCCAGTCACACCAACATAAACTGATAAGACGGCTCCTCTGCGAGTGTGTCCTTGTAGTTATATACGCCTGTGTCTGTGTGTGTGCATCTACCTGAGTGTATGGACTCAGTGTGAGTGCTTATGTATGTTTATGGATTGCATTTATCCACTGTGCATCTCTTGTGGCAGGGCGAGGTAATTGGTGGCAGATAAACAGCGCTTAACACAAACACTCACTTTCTCAAACACACACACACACACACACACTCACACAGAGTAATCAGACGGGATTTACAATGTGTAGTTTGGAGCCTAATTGCTCTTCAGGTCCCTGCGCAGCACTGCCAAAGCCATTAGTCGCTGCTGTTCTCAGAGAATTCAGTGTGTGTCGCCTCAGTGTGTGTGTTTGGTCTCTTGAAAAATGAGTGTGCACGTTGCTTCAGTGTATTTTTGCATGTGTGTGTGCCCTTGTTTGCTTCTAGTGGGTGTAAGCGTGCTCGCCCCTTTTAGTGTTTTTCTCAGGGACTTGGCTTCCTTCCAAGCCTGAAGAGCTAATTGGAATTAGAATAACATTCCTCAAAGGCCGCTCGTTTAGTGCCGGAGCTGAGTGCTAACGATGGAGTGGTGGGTGAGGGAGAGAAGGGAGTTAGCGCCCTAACGATCTGCGCTAACAATGTTTTATTCTGATTTTTAATGAGGCGTAATCACTCAGCTGTATAAGAAGAGCAGCAAAAAAAAAAAAAAAAAAAAAAATGACGAAAAAGTTCAGGCAGGGATGGAGGGAGGTGGGAAGAGGGGAGGTGAGAAGGAAACAGTAATTATCTCCTCTTCGAGCTGTGAATCACGGCCCGTGTTGAGGTCTCTCCCAGGGAAATTAGAGATGCAGACTAACTGCCTTTATTCAGAGCCAGAGCTACCTGACAGCACCATGATAATAAAAGACAGAGCGAATCCAGCTTTGAACACATAACACTGCACCTGGCCTATATCTGCCAAGTCTTACATCAGGGTTTAAAATCAAAGCACAAGCCTAAATATGTACAAAATCTTTTAACCTTTAACATTATGTCTTTATCATCCTTTATTCTCAACCCTATTTTGAAGAAGCCTAATCTGAATGCATCAATAATAGGTAGTAAATGCTGTTATTAGATCTAAAAGTTTAGCCAGGATCATTGAAAAGGCAGTTTATCATCAAATTTCTTCTTTTGATGATGAAAAAAACAAAACAATCTCTTTTTCCAATCAAATTTATGAAGACAACCATGAAAAAAGCACTGCTGAAAGTTTTAAATGACATATGTATTAACGACTGCTTCTAAAGCTTCCTTGATGGTATTACTGGATGTTAGCCCTCTGTTCAACACAGTTGTGCTAGACTAGTTCTGATTATATTTGGAAAATCATTTTATTAGACTATTTTGTGACAATTGGCAGTTTAAAATCTGAGAAAACAAATGTCATATGTGGTGTTTCTCAAGGCTGCATTCTCGGGCCACTTTTAGTTAGTATGTACAGTATATTCTCTCCCTAGCTCAGGTTAGACAGTACTACAACATCTCTGACCATATGTTGATGACATATAACTTTATATTTCTGTCTCAGCATATAAACACAGTCCTTTACAGTCCCTGGGTAAGTGTGTCCATAATATCACTATGTGAATGGGTCAGATTCTACTCCAACCTATGCAGAAAAGACATAAGTCATTGTTTTCTTTCCCAAAATTGCAAGGTAATCACTCAACTTGACTCAGTTAGGCTAAAGACCACAAATCATGCAAAAGACCTGTTTTGGTTATGGACAACCACATGAGGTCATTACTAAATCAACTTACTACTTTCTTTAAAACATTACCAGAACAAAGGTTTTCCAGGCATAAATGAAAACAGAAAAACTGGTCCATGCTTTTATTTCTAAAGGTTAGAGCTTGACTGGTCTCAATCAGGCAGCAGAAGCTGGTCCAACATGCTGCTGGATCATATTACACCAGTCCTTAGATCACTGCTCTGTCTCCCAGTTTGTAAATGGGTGGATTTTAAAATTTAGTAATACATCTGTGAGTCACTGACTGGTCTTGGGTCTAAATACAATTCAGAGCTGTGTCTCAGACATAAACCACATAGACGCTTTGGACCTTCAGGTTAGAGACAAGAACCAGAACCAAAGATGAGTAGCATTAAGTTTCTATGCTCCTCTGCTCTGAAACAAACTCCCTAAAAACCTCAGATCTAAAGAAACCCGGTCCTTTCAATTAGGACTGAAAATAATAGAAGTTTACTGTAGTTTCTCATAAAGGTCAAAGATTACATTTTGAGTTCCTTTTTAATTATGTCTTAGCTTTGCATTTGTTTTTACTGTGCATTTAATGTCTCCTTTTCATGAGACACTTAAATTATACAAATATTCATTTAATCTAGTTATTTTCCTTCATGTGATTTTGTTTACCTCTGCTCATTTACTTTCTGTATTAACTGTACTAAACAAATGACCTTGCTTGCTTTGCCTCACTGATGCAACATTAATTCATATACCTAAAAGCGCATCAGTGCAACAGCAAACTGTATCTAACAGCAAAATCTCCTAGGTCATCATAACAGTGTGACTCTGTATGCAGAAATTTGAAGCATATCTGCCAGAATGCAATACTGATATGAATTTACCACTTACACCTTTTAAGAATGGCAGTGTGCAAGTCTGTAGTGGCCTCTCTTCCTCTGAAAAATGTGTTTTATCTCTTTTGGTTTTTTATGGAAATTAGGATAACCTTTTGAAATGTATGTTAATTTTTATTCAATCATATGTTTGTGTCCCCTTTTGTATACTGCATCAATGCAGTGTGGCATGGAGGCGATCCGCCTGTGGGTCTTGTGTCTCTCATCTTCCTCCTGACATTACTCCATCTCTATGAGGTCAGACGAATTTGCTGGTCAATCAAGCACGGTAACATCATGGCCACTGAACCATCGTTTGGTACCTTTGGCAGCGTGGGCCGCTGCCAAATCCTGCTGGAACATATAATCAGCATCCCCATAAAGCTTGTCAGCAGAAGAAAGCATGAAGTGCTCTAAAAAATCTACCATCCTAGGAGAATGCTGCACTGACTGTGGACTCCAAAAAACTCAATGAACCAACACCAGCTAATGACATGCCACCACATGTCATCACTGATTGTGGAAACTTCACACTGGACCTCAAGCAACATGAATTATGTGCCCCTCCACTCTTCCTCCAGACTCTGGGACTTTGATTTGCAAATGAAACGCAAACTTTAATTTCATTTGAAAAGATCAGTTTTGACCACTCTGCAACAATCCAGTTCTTTCTTCTCTGTAGCCCAGGTAAGATACTTCTGACGTTGTCTCTGGTTTAGGAGTGGCTTGACACAGGGAATATGACATTTGTAGCCTATGCTTGTTTGTGCGTAGTGGCTAACTTTGTTAACCTTCCCTGAATTCTTGAATGGATATTGCTTGACAATTCTATTAAGGCTGCGGTTGTTCATGTTGCTGGTGTACTTTTTCCTACCACACTTTTTCCTTCCGCTCAACTTTCTATAGATATGCTTGGGTGCAGGTTAACAACTAGCTTCTTCAGCGATGACCTTTGATGTTTTGCCCTCCTTGTGGAGAGTGTCAGTGACTTTCTTCTGAACATCTGTCAAGTTAGCAGTCTTTTTCCATGATTTTGAACAGTAGGCATAATATGGGCATTACATGACATTTATATATTATATATTGTAAAGAAGAACCGGAATCACTGGAAGTAATGGTATGACCCCCACAGAGCTCTTATCTCAACATCATGGAGTGTGTCTGGGATGACATGAAGAGACAGAAGGATGTGAGAAAGCCTACATCTACAGAAGATCTGTGGTTAGTTCTCCAAGATGTTTGAACAACCTACCAGCCAAGTTCCTTCAAAAAACTGAGTGCAAGTGTACCTAGAAAAATTGATGCTGTTATGAAGGCAAAGGGTGATCACACCAAATATTGATTTGATTTAGATTTTTTCTTTTGTTCATTCACTGCATTTTGTTGATTGATAAAAATAAACGATTAACACTTCCATTTTTGAACGGTAGCAATATACTGTTGGGTGCAAGTGAGAAAAAAAACTGGCTTATTAAAACAATAACTGGATGAACTAGTTCAATTGTAACCAATTTTTCTAAATATTAAAATATAAAATTCAATTTCCATGTGTACTGAAAAGATGTCCCAGAATAAACATTGTCCTGTGGTTGAATTTGACAATTAAACATCAGTCTCTTCATAGGGTACATTGTAATTTTTAATTTCTTGTTATTAACTTAATGAAATTCCCTCCTGATGCCAGAAACTGTATCAGCTCAACATAGCTGGCTAAACCATTAATACTGCTTTGTAGCTCAGCGCTCAGAGCTTGTAGTTTGACTTAATGTGCCTTAATTTTACTGTTACATTGTAAAATATTCAGGAGCTTTAGATCATACTGGGACATAATTCTTATAAACCTATAACTATAGCAAGTTTGAACACATTATTTGGTCCTATTTATAGTCATAAAAATTTTGTTAGAATGATAGAAAGATTTGACTTTGCAAGGGTGGAAGTCATCATGGATCAAGAATTCAAATCCAGTCCTCAAAGGCTGCTGTCCTGCAGGTTGTTGATCTGTTTCTGCTCTAACACACCTAATTAAAATGGTTGAATTATCTCCTCAGCCGCTCATTAAGTTCTGCAGGAGCCTGGGGATGACACAATCACTTAAATCTAGTTCGTTTATGCAAAGAAACATCTGAAACATGCTTGACAATGACCCTCTAAACCTAGATTTGCCCACCACCGACAGAGATCCAAAAGCTTGTGACATGGAATAGCTACTGTATTAATATTTAACAGAAACCACATCGGATCCCAGGAGGCCAATAGACTGGTTCACCAAAAAACACAGAACCAATATTCTTTGCGTGTTTATAATTGCTTCAGGATTCTTTCAAACCCAGCTGTGAATCCCATCAATATACTAAAAAAAGTGACAGTTTTCCACCCAACCCAAGAAAGCAATAATCAATACAACCCATGAGAGGAAAGGATCTTGAAAACAAATGTGAGAGAATCAGAGAAACACTAACAGACAAAGATAAGAGGACAACCAAGGAGAGACAGAGTGACACATGAAGCCAGAGAGACGGTGTGATGGAGTAATATTGCATACAGCAGAGATGGAGTGTGAAACAGATGCTGCTCAGTGGAGAGCGAGAGACCAATGGAGCTTGTAGAACGCTTAGGAAGGGCAGAGGCTGAATCGATTCACACACAAACACTCACACACACATTAATCTCTACTACATGTGCCTGTGTGTGTGTGTGACTGTGTGAAGTGTGAGGAATAGGCGTGAGGGAGAATGAAAAATGGAGGATGGAGGGCAGGGGGGAGAGACATGGCAGGGAAGGAATAGACGAGGAGATGGATCAGGAGAGAGATAGAGGCTGATTATTGCTGAGCATTGACAGAGTAAAAGCCCTATGGGGGTTTCACAGACACACACTCACACTCACACACACACACACACACGCGCGCGCGCACGCACACACACACAACCAGCCTTTCAAGTAAATGAACACATTCACCCACAAAGTGATGGAGATGGAGCTGCCGGACTGTAATACAGTTAGACCCTTATTTCAACCAACATCATAAGTGAATGCCTGCACCCCTCCCAGCTGATCTCCTCCATCTTTCTCCTCCTAAAAGCTTTTCTGCTGTCGACCAACACACCCCACCTTCCATCTGTATTCTTCATCTTCCCTAAGCAACCTTACCCCTCACACTCCTACCCAAACTTCTCATTTTTCCCCTTTTTTCTGCTGTTTCCTGCCCCTCCTCATCCTCCACCTCCTTGCTTACTTTATCTTAGCTTCTCTACACATGAGGGGATGCTCTGGACCCTCGGAGCAGAAAATGGAGCCTAGTGGAGGGAGACTGCAAGAGATAAAGGAGAAAATCACACTGCAAGATGTGTTGCAAACACACACACATGTACACACAGACATAAACCTCCCAGCTAACCATAAAAACTGTTACCCATCAACAGCTAATATCTCTGAGTTTAACATAGCACTAGCTGCTTTAACATCAAACACTACATTAAAGATTACTAAATCCTTCCCCTAGCTGTTTTTAGAGAATATTTTGGGCTACATTTAATCTTTAATCTCAGTACTATTTATATTTTAAATAACAACAGTTTTAACAGGAATATGAGGTTGCCAAACTTTGCATCTGTGTTCATTAGCTTGTTAGCATCAGCTACTACTTGGTCATTAGATTGCAACCGAATAATTATGCCTCTAACAACCTAGAACCCAGGATATGTTCCTTAGTGATGCTGGCTGATATGTCTGCATCATGTGCAGCTATAAACCAGTCTCCAGTTCCATAAAATCCCAAAAGTATTTTATTAGTTTGAGATCTGATGGCTCTGGAGGTCATTGGAGAGCTGTGAAATCCTCGTCATGTTCAAGGAACCAATTTGAGCATTATCTCGCTGGAAGTAGCCATCAGAAAATAGGTTACAGCGTGGTCATATATCACCACATCATTACACCAGTACCACCAGCCTGAACCACTGACATAAGGCAGGATGAAACATGCTTTCATGTTATTTAGGCAGACTACAATCCTACCGTTTAAACTGACACTCATCGGACCAGGTTATAAGGTAGTATTTTATCTATTGTTGGTCTCTCTGGGCTGTATAAGTGACATTCCTCTCTCATTATCCCAAGTATATTTCCCTCTTGTAAATAAGATCTTGGGTCTTAATGAGACAACCTGTACAAATAAATACTCCATACTCTTTAAGTTATTTGCAAATCAAAATAATATTCTGTGCTTCAAACTAAGAAAGCTCCAAATTCTTCAAACTTTACACTTCCAAACATTAGTTTTGTGTCAACATTTCTTCTACTGGCTGCATCATTTAACCTTTTCTCAAAGAATTCAGAACTTTTTTACAGATATTTTTGGATTTGATTACCTTCACACAGTGCCCAAACCCTATTTATTGCAGATGTGAAGTGTGGAAATAAAAATGTTAGCAGTTAAAAGGCAAAGACAAACTTGTATCTGTTCATAGCACATTTGCTGTGTATTTCTGCCCATAGAAAAGTGATTAAAAAAGCAGGAAGCACTTACAATCCAATTTTTAATATCCATTATGATTATAATTACGATAAACTGTCCACCAGGAAATAATATTTTTAAACTTCGAATTCACAGCCCTTTTATTTTGAACTTAACTATGAGAACAGAAAATATGATTCCTTATAGTAAAATACTTTAAGATAAAACAGGCGCAGAAATTGCTGAAATAAATGGATGATGTTTCCCAGTCGAACAAAGGGACGAGCTGGGGGACAAACACAGTTTTATCAGAAGAGGAGGATTATGGAAATCAGGATGTGATCTGTGATGCGGTAATCCTTGCAGCAGCTAGCAATCCCATAAAAAAGTGTTAGTGAGATTAACCAGCAGATTAGACACGTAGCAACGCACATATTTAACTGATTAAAATCCTTGAAAATCCGGACTCTTGGGAGGACCTACACTATTTAGGATCTGTGTTCCCTATTAGCACTCCCCTGAAGTATAATTATAGAAAGTATTGTCTGCTCCAGAGCTAGAAGCTTAAAAATGCAGGATTAGTATGACCTGGAGAGTGATGAGGAGCTTTAATTTCCTTTGTGTCCTGACAAATTATGAGAAAGTTTTCTTGTTCTTTTTTTGCACTCTACTGTTAACTTTAAAAGTCAGACATAACACTGAGAGAGTATATAAGTGCAGGAAGTGATGCAAAGCAAAAGTAATCAATGCCTCTGATCAGCAGACATTGTTTATAACTATTGATTGGATGATCAATACACAATGAGCTGTTAGTCCCAGTGGAAGTGGTCTAGGAGTTGTGTGAGCCTGGAAGGAGTTCACTCATTTTCTTATCAATTGTTGTGAGCTGTCATTCTCACAAAACAACAGCTTTAAAAACAGCCCCGAGCTGTTAGACCATCAGTGTGGCACCAAGCTGCTTGCAACAGAACGCATAAGTTCAAGGTGGAACCTCTGTAGATCCAACTCATCTGTCGCGCACATTCAATAACTGGAGGCTTAGTTAATGCTTCAACTACTTGTGTGTCTTGATTTTTTTCTTTAGTTTTTAGACTGCTAGGGTATTTGACAAAGGCCATAAAAAGAATATTCTTCAGTGAAGGGGTACTTGCTCAGTGACAGTGTTAAGGGTGAAGATACATTCAAAGTAATTTAAATGACAAGACTATGGTTTTTCAAGGAGACTGTGACACAAATGATCATGTCTAGTTTTCAAAGTAGCTCGAACGCCTTACTTTACTTTTATTCTGCTGTTCTTCATCTGCCCTCCCAAACCCCCAGTCAGTAGCTGCAAAGTTCTTGAAAATGTCTGTTTGCTTAGATAAAAAATGTTTTCCCAATGGGCAGGAAAAACTGAATTTAAGTGCATTGCAGTATAAATAGGATTGAATGGGAATGAATGTCACTGAATGCTGAAACTCTGTATACATGGATCGATGTGATATATCCATACATCTATACACATTCATCCTTGCAGGGTCACAAAGGGGCTGGTGCCTACCTACAGGAGTCATTTGCCAAGAGGTGGGGTTCACCCTGGACGCGTCTCCAGTCCATCACACAGTAGCACAGATATAATTCAATTCTATTTAATTTAGTTCTACTGAATTCAGTTCAGCTTCTTTGGGTTAAATCGAATTTAGCTGAATTTACTTCAGTTCTCTTCAGCTTATTTAAATATACCAAAATCCAAGTAAAAGTCATCTTAAGGCACTTTCCAAGGCAAACAGGTCTGATCAAACATGCTCAGTTGCATTTAATCCAGTTCAAGTCAAATACATTTAAACACAACAATTCATTCCAGTACGACTCAAGCCAACAGTCAAATTTAGGTTCCATTCCTCAACGTCTGTTAGCTGAATGCCTCCAGTACAAAGTGTACTGACATTATGGATGGAAATTTATTGTAGAGGCGCTTGTTTTGTCATGCTGACATTCAAACTTTTTCTAAATATTGCTACATCATTTAACAGAAGTAGATACATAAATAAAACAAACCTAAATTTAACAAGGCAACATTTAAAATTTTAACCATCACCAAATCTGCTTCTGCATGTAGAGGATACTGCAGATGTTTTCATATTTCCTGTGTGGGTTTAGGCAGTCTCATCTTGGCGTCCCGCACTAGTTTCATGGTGGACTTACTGATCTAGTGTCTGTTATGTCTAGTATATGCTATAGAAGTAGCTGATTATACAAATTATTTTTCAGCTAATGCAAAGTAGGGCTCCACTATATTAGGAAAACTTACAATATGCAAATGTTGCTATAAAGATATGACCTGTGATAAATAAACAAATCAATTAAAAATGTTAATGTCTTTCTGCTTTGGGTTCATAACAAACATAGACCCCAGATAATGATTTGTATATCCCGTTACTTGAGAAAAAAAATGTTGACAGGGTTTTATTGAGAAAGTTGGCTCCGACCAGGATCACCATTTTGCCATTGAATTAACCTTTTTTACTTAATGAGTTGACCACCGTACCACCTCAAGATAAAAGACACAACTTTCCTGCTGATCCTCCCCTCTTCAACCTGTCTTCTTTGGACAGACAGGTTCGGCTCAAACGCCCTGCATTGTTCATCAACCACTACAAGTCAATAGATAATGACAGCTTCATGAATATCGACATACTAACAGAAATAAATGTTCTTTGAGCCTTCTGACAAATAAAAGGCTGATCTTGAACTGTTTTACACTGGAGTTTGATTGTAATGCCACTAAAAACATGAGCAGACGTTTGTCCTTTCAGGTGAGTAAACACAAGGCAGAACTGCGTTGGTGCTCTTTTTGATTAAACAAGGCTTGTTCAGGATGTAGCTCTTAATTAAGACGATGCGTCTCCTCCAGCGGGGAACATCATTCAGCAGCTAGGGACAGTGTTGTGCTGATAGCTGCTGGCATACATGCATACGTGAGCAATTTTAGTTTTTTTTTTTTTCTTTTCAATTACCCCAACTGACAGCCAGGTTCAGGTGAAGATGTATACTGAAGATGGAAAAGCCTCGCACAAACACACACACATACACACACCTTCATCGCTGTCCTGTTGAATAACTCTCTGATGCTTTCCATATTCCATGTGAGGGATTATTACAGCTTACCCACAATCCCCAGCAGCTGATTATCCCGTGTGTTGACAGGAAAGAGTGCTATCAGCCCTGTGCAGCGGTGAGCTGAATTTGTCTGTGGGCAAAAAAATAAATAAAATACACACCAAATTTTAGATGCAGGTATTTGTAAACTGTGTGTGAGACAGAAATGTGAAAACCTTATTTATTTTGGTAAGAAAAAGAAGGAATTTATTTATTTCTGTTGAATGTGATTGAGTAAAAGGAAATCACCTGTACGTGTGTGTGAAAAGAGGAGGATGCAGAGAGCACATGTGTGTGCAGCAGTGCTCAACCAGGCAGGTGTTTGTGGTTGATACCTGCAGCTCCAGCAGCGTTGATCACCTCAGCATGATACCTCACCTTGGGAGGAAGACAGCTCTAAGCTCATTAGCACGCTCACTTGCTCACTGGCACACACTAGCACATACACAGTGAGCAACCGGAGTAGACGAAAAGTGGAAAAAAGGTAATAAGCTCAGGGGAAATAGAGAAGTGGAAGGCGGCATAGATTTCTGAGAGGAGAGAAAATCGGTTTACCACTAAACACAATGAGAGACTTGTGGAAAACACAGAGAAAGGTGTGTGTAAGAGTGGGAAGCGAAGGACCACCGGGGATTAAAAGAAAAAAGAAATAAGATTACATAAAAAGGCTTTGGAGGAAGGAAGAGAATCAGGAGGAAAACGTCAATGAGACAGGGAAAGCAAAGAGAAAGGGAAAAGATGGAGGGCAACAGCTTGAAAAGAGCGTAACTGGGTGTAATGGTTTTAAAGGTTTGGTTTTATTCACTCTGCCAACAGCTGCATGCTTGTTATCCTCTGTTCAGATTTGTGGGAATTCAGTTTGATTTAGGTGTGTCTTCTTACAGCTGATCTGCTGTAGGTTGTCTTTCTTTTCAAAGATGGATGAACCTGATTCAGATAGATTCAGATTTTCGTTTTTTACATAATGACACATTTTAGAAATATAAAGTCATGGAAAAAATGTGGACACAAGGTTATTTTAAAAGAAATGTCCACATATTTAAGTGTAATATTTTAATTATCAAAGTTATTTACTGACATTTGCATTGCAGCCCAATAGCACTGTTTTTCAAACTACTGTTAAAGAACTGGCATGATACATAAACATTGAAACCTTCCCTCAAAATTCCAAACCAAAGCATGTCCAAGGTGAGCACAGCCTGACATATCACTTTACACAGCCTCTCACAGATAGAGAAATAAATTTAGACATACTTACACCCATACTGTACACATAAGCTGAGCAATAGGCAGAGAGCACCTTTTTTGTGTGCCGTTGAGATAAATAGGATTAGGGATTTGGGAGATTTGGGGGGAATAATCCGTCTGCGTATCGGAGAGAGGCAGCAGCAGCGATGATCAAAAAAGAACGCTGTGATTTAGAGCTCAGAAATCTCTGGATGGGCCGAGAACTTGGAGTGACATTTCTTTCATTTATTCCCCCTCTCAGGATCAGTTCTCTTTTTGTCAATGTGGCTGCTGTAATTGAAACGTAATCACATCTTTCTGTACACATGTGTGTGTTTGCATGTATGTGATTTTGTGTATATGAGTGCCAGGGATAGACAGAATTATATATTCACAATAATTAATCTGATTTAGAGTTTACATCAGGGGAAAGACACAGAGCTTGTCTGTTTGTTGTTGGAGTTAGTATTAAGCAGGGGATTGGATTCACTTATTTAACACACAGTTGATTTGAACAGCTGCTCTGTTTTGCAGCCAACTACACAATGCCTCCATAAAAATAAAACCCAGTCTGAAAACACAACTCTACACGGTGCTTCTCTTCCCTTCAGCAGGTTGATTGGCTGAGCACGCTAACCAAGCTTTAAATTTTTATCAGCATCACCTGTTTTACTGTAGTGGTAGTAGAGAGAACATTTTCAAAGTCTTGGTCTTGTCTCAGACTCTAAATTACATTTTTACTCAGTTTTGGATGTGTCGGAAGCTGATTTTTTCTCAAAACCAAAGCTGCAAAATCCCTTTTTTCCTGCAACTTGAGACTCCTGGCTGCATTCACATGCAACTGATAGCATTTTTACGTGCAAAGGTGAGGCATGAGAAAACAAGAGAGAAACATTTTCCAGTTCATATGGATGTTGCTGTGTCTGTAGTTGTCCTCCTCCACCTGTTGCCTCCACTCACTCTGCCTGCGGCTGATGCTAAGTCAGCATATATTTAGGAAGATGTATGTGCTCTTCAGAGTTGTCTGGTTTGGCTGTTCAACTTACCAGCTTGACATATTTACTGGAGAAGTGGCATGTAGTTAAGGGTCTAGATAGATTCAAGTTTAGCTTCACCTAAATATTCTGGCAGCGCAACTAAATTATAAAGCTAACAGTTATGTCTAGAGATTGTTTTATGTTAGCTTGCTAATAAACTCTCACAAGTAGATTTTCTTCTTTTGCAGCAACAACTATATTATGATTGGAGCATGGCCTCTCATTGGTTTGGTCATGGTCTTCCTGCCCTTTGGTTTTGGATTTCAACACAGTCTCACCTCCCTTAAAGTCTTGGTCTTTGCTCAGTCTCAGTTGAGGAGGTCTTGACTACAACACTTACAGCATTTCTAGGGGCAGAAGAGGACTTTCTATGTCACTAGGTGGAAATAAATACCTGCTGCCAGGGAAGTCCTTTTGAAACCAGAGCAACTGGCTGTTTTAAGACATTTTCAAATCTGTAGTCCGTTTAATTTGGTCCAAATCGGTTGATGTGTCTGCGATGGACTGGCGACCTGTCCAGGGTTTTCCCCCGCCTCTCGCCCATAGACTGCTGGAGATAGGCACCAGCTCCCCCGCGACCCACTATGGAATAAGCGGTAGAAAATGACTGACTGACAGTTGATGTGTGTCTTAACTTGTAACTTGGGAAAGTTACAAGTTAAGATTTGGTTCTTAACTTGTTCCTTTTTTTCACACTGAGAAAAGTTCAAGCGAACCAAAACCTGACACTACAAACCATGCTAGAATACTCTGTCTGTTTATTGGTCACTATTGTCAGTGGTGGGGAGGAGTTCCAAATGTAAATACAGAAGGCAGACGCCGTTATGAGCTAGAAGAAAACATGGAGAATTGAATCAGCTCACTGGTTAGTTCCTTGGTACTGTTTTATGCAAAATTGTCTGAGCAGTATACCAAATGATTTAGAGAAAATGTCTCAAAATTTTTTAATGCTTATATACTTTATGCTTTGATAAAAAGATGCGTAGCTATTGTTTATTAGTCTACTCTACCACATCCCACAATGCAACGCAAACCGGGCTACAGGAAGGTGTTTGGCCCAAGCTTGCATCATTCACCTGGTAGCTGCGTCGGACTGAGGTCAGATCACATTTACACCATAAATGAACCACCTTTTCCAAACTATCTCGGTATGGCTGTTTTGGTCCGCACCCTAGTGCCACCCTTTTCAGTTGGCTGAGATGTCTATTAAATTCCTTTAAGTCCTCAGAGGACCTGAATTTTGGGTTTTCATTAAGTTAATCCACAATCAAAGCTCTTAAAAAGTGGCCCTGATTTATATCCTCACAGAACAGCTGAGAGGTACATGTTTTTCTGTGGATCAGAAGGCTTACAACAGTCTCCTGTGAGATTTTGTGGAGGTTGGGGGTTCAAGGGATGCTTTAAAGCACTATTTGGTCCCTGTATACCTGAAGCAAGAGCTTTGTCCACATTCCCTGTACAAAGTCAAGCTTTCTTCCAATGCAGGTTGGACTCTGCCAGGGTTTTGCTTTGGGAATGATCCTGTTTAGGTGTTCATTAACAGGATCTGAATGATTGGGTTCTATTGGAGGTTTTGAGCCAAGACTTTCAGCGAGTGGTTTACAGACGAAGGGTTAAGCGCCTCCAACCCTGAGGCCATGGTTTTCATCTGGAAAAAGTTAGATGGCACTCTCCAGATTCGGGATCAGTCTTTGTTTCTTGTTCACAAGTGGCAGCAGGATGGAGCGTTAGATGGATAGACTGATGAAAAAAAAAGTTTGCAATGCTGGGTATCCACCTTAATTTGATTAAATGTGTATCTATAAAGGCCCTTGTGAGTTTGACTAAACCAGAAAACCAAAGACTCATACAAAATAAAATAAAAAACATTTATTGAGACGAGTCGATCATTTGGCTACTTTAAGACCATTTTGAATTATTCCTGATTAAATGTAAAACATGTACAAAAACAGTTTGTCATTTCTACAGAAAGTCTGGTAAGAAAGAAACAAAGTTATATACATTTTTACAAACATAAAAAGAGAAACATAAGGTAATGGGTTTTGTGAAAATGACAAATTCCTCCTTAAACTGTTAAAATATGATTTGCAAAGAAGAAAAATAGCCAGGTAGTATTTTATCTGAACATGTTAAAAAAAAAATCACACTATTTGACAGACATTATGTCATTTATTTACTGTTTATGGTCTTTTTAAACCAGAAATTGCCACTATAGGAAAATGAATACAGGAAAATGAACCCAGTTGACAGAAAAATCATTGTTGGTTCCAGTTTACAAAGCATAAACTATTCAAACAATAAGACATTGGGTGTTTTGCAGATAAAGGCAGGATGGGAATTAACTTTAAACAGAACAGACCAGTGGACTCTTTTCAGCTGCACAGATTAAGCTCTGGGAGATAAAAAAAAAAAAAAATCACAGTAAGACAGCTCGACACCTTTTGCCTCCTCACACTGACATACAGCTTTAATTTTAGTAAATATCCTGGAGACATCAGTTTGTACGTAGCCCTGAAAATATAAGGTAGAAATTCGCTGTTAAAAGGGTACATTATGAAAAAGGCATTAATGGAATTTGAGGGTTAATTAAATCTCTTATTTCAGGCGTCAACCAATGGTTCTTTCAAAACAGGATTAGAAGAGAAAATACCCCCCCACCACACACACACAATGATCCCCTTTAGGTCCTCTGTAACGACAAATTCTTCACACAACATTAACCTTTAACATTTTTCCATGTCTGAAACTCAAATTTCATCGTGGGTGTTTGTAGAATCATTGTGTTAAATAAATCATCCAACTTGGGTATTTTTGTAGCACTACAGTGTGTAAGTGGACAGCTACCACTATAGTGCAGTTAGTAAGAACATGAATTACTGTTAAGACAAAAAAACATGTCTTCTCAGGCTGTTTAGGGGTATCAGAGGTGCAAGCTGAGGTTCAAAGGTCATCAAAGTCCATGCTGAGAGATCAACAGAGTGATCTTTGAAGTACAACACAAAACAGTATATATTGTACACACTGTAAAATGTTCATCTGTCTGTTGGTTTCCTTCTGTCCATTGAGGTCTCTCTTACATACGTACCACCGGAGTCCAGTTTAAGCATGTCTCCCTGTGGTTGTTACAGTGAATTTAGTGTTCATCAGAAGACTTGGATCCAGTCAGAAATAGTCCTCCACCAGTAACATACTGCACTATAAAAATTCCCAGTGGTTATAGAGGCATGGTTCACAGGAACAATAAATGTTTGCGGATCAAATATCTTCTGTCTTTTTCAGTAGATGTAACAGAAAAATGTGCAAGCCTCTCTCATCGAGTCCGAGTAATTATTAGAATATTGTAAATGTTCGGGGGAGTTATTATATTTTCAGTAGATTACTTCGTAAACAGTGGCCTTCTTGTCTCCTGATCCAGTAACGATGTACTTGTCGTCCACAGATATGTCACAGCTTAGCACCGAGGAGGATTCTTTAGACTGAGAAGAAACAAGCAGGAAAAGAGAAGACATAAGAAACAAAAGCTTCTAGTGAAACCCAGACGTTTTATGACTAATATAAAAAGGGAACATGTCTAGTGCAGTACTTCCAATTTAAATTGCTGAAACATTTATTGTAATTGTAGTTATACCATGCTTTATAAAACAAATACTGTTGCAAGGACACCATGCTGGACAAAAGGTGCCTTTCCACTGCAGGAACCTTATTCAGGAACCAGAGTTGTTTTCTGGGGAAGTTCTTTTAGCCCACCTCATTTTCACCACAGGAACCAGGGTCAAATCAGATTACTAGGGTAGCAATCGACCCCAGAACACAGATCTGGTAGGAAGGTATGTATTCTAAAGATTTGTGTTGGGAGGGTTTCTTATTGGTAAATATTCACAGCACTTTATTATCGGTATTTTTGTTAGCAACAATATTTAGTTTTTCATATATGACAGTGCTTTAAAGAGCTAACATTCAAATACAATGTCAAGCAAACCTGGTTGAAAACATGAAATGAATTAAATTTTGTGCAGACGTAGAAAGTAAACTCTCATCAAAGCCATTTTTAGTGATTTAAATTGAAGATATTACTACTGCTAAAAGGAAATACACGTTAAACTACTAATGTTTCAGCTATACTAGAGTAATATATACTAAGATCAATGCAGTACTGGACCTATTTCACAGATTTTTAATACGTTCTGAATCCTGTTGCTGTGGGTGGTGATCCTTCTCCCCAGATCACTAAACCTGCACTAATAACTCAGTTTGAATGTTGAGACGGAAATTTTAAGGGTTCCCACTCTAAAACATGACTGCAACTAATTATCAGAGTAGTGACTGGATTTCACAGCCTAATTTTATTACATCATCAAAGCATTGATCCTTCTGAAGTAGTAGTGACCCTCCTAGCACCAGCAGCCATATTTCACAGATGCAGCACGGTTTTGGACCTTACAGTGGAAATGCATATAACTGGTAGACAGGATATAACAGAATATTCAGAGGGAACAATTTTCTAGAACATAGAGTCAAAACACACATAGCAATCTGGTTAACTGTGCTGTTTTTGAAGAAAATATTCTGACATTTTGGTACCCCGACACGGATAATTGACATGGAGTCGCATTCAAAGCGGATATAGTGGAGTGGCATGCTGAAGCTGGTGTTCCTAAATAATTTATTTGGTGCATATTTGATCAGCAACTCCTTCTACCAACCTGGAAAATGCTGGCTCCATATGGTGTTCTCCAAGCATTCAGTAAGTTGTCCTTTCCTGTACTTACAAACCATTTTCCTATATGAAACACACAAAAACAATCAAATTGTCAACTTCATGCATTTAGCAGCAAAATATATATATGAACAAATACAATCTGTGCAAAAGGGCAAGGAAGTGCTTTTGTGATGCGAGTACAGTATTAGCAGCTTAAATCCAACCCAAAGATGACTGACTTGCAGAGGATCTGTTAAAAATGAATGAATATGTGACCACTAAGCCACTTTCTTACCACAGTAAGCAAACTGCAGGGACAGAACGCAGCTCTCATGTAGGTGAAGCTGGTATTTGTCAGGCTTAGTGACATGAAGGACCTCGACGTTGCTGCTCTCCATTCCAACAGCGAGCCATTCTCCCGTGGGACAGTAACCCAGAGAGAAGATCTGGACATGGGGGGGTGGCATAATTCATAAACTGCATTAGCAGTGTTTCTAACCAGGTGGGAAAATGTGGGATTAATCATCTTTGAATTTATATATTATATTCTAAGCAACCTTAATTTATTTTATAAATAGTGTGCAGTTGATTTTCCTATCTGGGTATGCACCTGAGAAGTAAAGTCATGCTGCTGCAGCTGCCGTCCCTCCCTGAGATCCCAGGAGCGAACAGTATTATCCAGACCCCCCGTCCACAGCTTGGTGCCATCATTGGAGATGTCGATGCAGCTGGCTCCATCTGTGTGACCCTGAAACTGCCTACAGAATACACGTCCAAGTTCATGGTTAAATAAGGGACCAAGACACAACATCCCTCAGGTAAAATGAGCTGTTATTGTGCATTACAGGCAGCCAAGATCAATCTTTTGGTGCAGTGACTTCATTAAGCCAAGAAAGAGAGTTGACTTTTCCGAAGGAGTACAACAAAAAATTATTTCTTGTAGAAACAACACGTTTCATTTCTTACCTAACAAGTGTCTGGTTGTGTAAATCCCAGACTGCAATGTTGCCATCACTGCAGCAGGAGAAGCAGACCTTGGAGTCGGGACTGATGGCCAGAGCATAGCACGCAGGTGCTGATGATGTCAACTCCGCTTTAATCCTGGGAGTGGGTGTGGCCAAATCCCAGATCGACAGCGTGCTCGCCTCACCGCCCACGATAAGTGTTCGACCATCAGGAAGGAGACGACAAGAGCGGATGTAGTTGTCTCGGTTCTGATAAGACAGAAAAAAAATGTTTTTGTTAGACAATGCATGGTACAAATGTTAAAATGCCATTAAGAATCATTGTCCAGGGATTATTACGCTCTGGAAGAGCAGTGCTCTCTGTCTACAATCGCATGCTTTAATCACTCAGTGACTGTGAAAATTGTTCATTGGTGAGACTCTTGGATCCAAAGCTGCAGCAAAACAAATGTTTTCAGTAGTAACCGACAGAGTGCTTGTGGAGCCCACAGTGTCTCCACATCTCCGCTTTTAGGGACTTTGTTCCAAAGCAGAGGGGCATAGTGACCAAATGCTGCCTCGCCTCGTTTAGTTCTGGACCTGGGAATACTAAGTAACGCAGGTCTCTGAAGACCTGAGGGGTCTGGATGTTCATACGACTCAGAAATGTTTTTCGGCTTAAGCTCATTTAGCGTCTTATAGATCAATAACAAAACATTATAAAATCTAGCCTGTGTCCAACATGGAGCCAGTGCAGTGATTTAACAAATCATGTAGTATGATCCATTATCCTAGTCTTGGTCAGGACTCTGATGCATGTTGGATTTTCAGTACGTTAGATTATTGCAGCTCATCCAAAATGCTGCCGCCAGTTCTTCTGTTTGGTTTTGCCAAGAAACCATTAATTCTGGCAACATTTGTAAAATGACCGTAAGCTAATTTGGTAATAGAATTTATATGGTTGCTAAAATGTGGTCCAACTCCATAAAGATACCAAGGTTTCTCGCATGCTCTGTGGTCTATAGCCCTATTGTGTCTAGTTGGGTGCTGATCTCTATCCTTGCATCCTTTCTACATTGAGCAGAAGGAAATTCTGACCTATTCACTCAATATTATAGACACACGGACTCAGTGACTGTAGCGGGCTGTGGTCATATGGTAACTCAAGGGTATAAAGTTGTGTGCTGTCAGCAAACATATGGTAAGAGATGTAGTCGAACTCTATAATTACAAATAGGGGGATCCGATGTTGAATTAAAGTGGCCCAAGGATGGACCCTTGAGGAATCCCACAATTGATTTTTTGTTCACCCAGAATCACAATTACTAAATGACCCAAAGTAGTCCCTTTCTGCCGGCCGTCCTACCATAATAAGAAATCAAAATAACTTCAAACTTTACTCACCAAGCAATCAAGTTGTGAGACGGGGCTTTTGTTTCCAGGGTGACTAATGTCCCAGACCTTGACACATCCCTTTCCTCCTGTGTAAACATGACGGGTTGGGTTACTGATGGTGACGGCACACACCACCTCACCATGGTTCAGCGTGTTGATCTGGCGAGCGTGGCGAGGGATTCCTGGTCCCACCAAAGCATCTGGGGGGAAAGGAACTGGCTGCATCTGTCCGTCTGCTGCAACATGAAAGGAGTATGCACTGAGTGCACAAAGAGGAAGGACAGACAATTAGATAAAATGATGGGAGCAAATCATAAAAAAATAGGCAGATAAAGCACTAAAACGCTTTTTTGAAATGACATTTTCTTCCTGCATTCGAGGGACTAAAAATCATACTCACGGCTTTCCACCAGGAATTCCCGTAAGACTAGGGGGCATTCCAGGTACTCGCATGTGAGGGTGGGGATCAAACCCAACCTTCAAGAGCGGAAACATATTTTAGAAACACATTTCAAATACATGCCTATGAGAATGACACAGGTCAATATTAACCTAGGGAGAACAGCACAAACTTGTGTAATCAAATGACACAAAGGTTAAAAAATGAGCTCTCAATGGTTTTACTACACACCTCTCTACACTGGTCCAACACACACACACCTGCTAAGTACACAAAGTGAGTCAAGTGTTGGCCAGACACGCATGTGTCTCCTAAACCTATTTAAACTGTGTAATGAACACTAAGCAAATACACCCAGAAGTGATGAGATTATTAATCACAAAGACCGGTGGAATGGTGCTCTGCATTTGTCAACATTTTAAACAGTTTGAAATAAATTGCTCAGACGTAGTATTTAGTTTCCTTCTTGATGGAATAGCCCTCAACGCCAAAGCAAATTTGTTAAAGCAAAAATACAAATGTAACCAGAAGTAAAACAAAATAAGTGACTTCCCTAAAGACTTGAATCGATGGCTTTCATGTTTGATTAAGGTGTGACAAGTGATTTTAATCTTCATGTCTGGAAAGCGCAAATGTTTGAACTACTGTCAAAACCTACGCTGGACAACCAACATCATCTGAGTTAGAGAGAAGTCCGAAGCATAAACCTTGCAGGTCCCCCTAAAACATGCTGAATACTTCCTGAAAGTCAAAGACTATGGGAGTAATGCTGTAACACAATTTAACCACCCTTTGGCTTCGTCGATTTTTTTTATGTACAAAAGATCATAAATATAGCTTGTTTATTTGATTAAGTAGTTTCTGTTTCTTTATTTTGGGTACTAAAGAAGAAAAAAATGTTAATCTGTTGTTCCATAAAACTCCTTAGTTTTCAACTCACCATGGGTGAACGACCGTATGCTGCCACGGCGGCTGCAGCAGCAGCACTAATCTGAGGCGACATATTGTGAAGTCCTGCAGCATAAGCAGCAGCACCAGCTAACTCTCCATTCATTCCTGCTGCATGGGGCAGCATCCCAAAGGCACCCGGATACGGGCCTGGTACAGCCAGGGGAGTCCGCAGACCTGCAGCTGAAGAAATACAACAAGGAGTGAGTTTAATCCTCTTGTTAATGCATCTCAACTAATCCTCGATTAATTTTTTTTTTTTTGACCAGGATGCAAAGCTAAATTAGGGAAAAAATGTAAACTTTCAAGAACAACATTAGCTAAAAATTCAGACCTGAGTACATGAGGGTTATTAAAAATAAGTGACTGAGCAACAACAATTTAACTACAAAATCAGCAGGAAATTTCACATAAAAAATCCCTTTGATTCAAGAAGGGCCAAGTTGCATGTTTCTTCAGTCTCTTCACCCAAAATAGGGAAATTTAAATTGATACAGCCTGTTTGTGCAAGACCTACTTGGTGGATGGGGTATCTCCATTGATGGGGGTTTGGATAGGCTCGGTCTGACCCCAGGAGTGGAGCTAGGACCAGGGGTAGAGTCGCCTCTAGGTGTGGGAGTACTTGACTTTAAACCAGGTGTACCTGCCTTATCTCGCTGCCAAACAGAAAGAGATCAAAGCATATAAACCAGGACTTTCACGCATTTATTGTGTCTTTTCTGCAACGCAGTGAGACAGGTGGACAACTCTACCATTGCCATCTCTTTGGACTTGAGAGATGAGGAGCTGGCCGATGAAGCAGTAGAGGCAGGACTACAAGGATCTTTTTTCAGAAGACGTGCCTTATCCAAGCCATTTTCTCTAGGGGACGGAAGTGGTGTGCCACGAGGGGAGGCTGCATCCTGGTGGAAAAATAAACGGTGAAACACATGAAAACAACATTGCAGCACAACAGTGAGATTTTCCTGTTTATCAGAAAACTAAACAATAATTCAACAAAGTGAAGAAAAGCAACTATCCAACACACACCACAAATGTGTGTGCAATTTCTCCACAGTACAAATATATTTCATCTTGAAAAAGTAATGACCCCACTCCAAACGTTTTACATGTCAGACCAACACAAAGCACTGCACCATTGTCAAGAAGACAAATGACACATGGTTATTTATGTTCAGTTCCCTTTAACTCTGATGAAAGTTTAAAGCAGGGTTAGGTTTTAAAACAATACGCCAGGCTCATAAGTTTTCATAGACCATCATGTAATCCATCATCCCGAACTTGCAAGATTATGGCAAAACTACCAAGACAGCCATTAGCGTAAACTGACAGACTCTGCAAGGACAGCATTAATCAGAGAAGCAGCCAAGAGGTCCAGGGTAACTGCTGGAGGTGCAGAGATCCACAACTCAAAAGGACAATTATTAGGTGAGTAAATCTGGCCTTCTCCATGCCAATGGTGAAACATGGCGGTGGCTGCATCATGCTGTGGGCATACTATTTTTTTTTAGCAAGGACCAGGAAATTTGATCAGGCTGGAGGGGACTATGGATGGGGCTAAATACAAGGAAATCCTGTAAGAAAACATGTTAGAAACTGAATACATTTAAAACCTTGCGTTCTTCTCTTCTCACGTCACAATTATGGGCAACCTCGTATTGCTCTATCGCATAAAATCCCAATAAAAGACAATGAAGTTTCAGGCTGTAACCTGACAAAATGTGGAAAGGTTCAAGGGGTATAAATACTTTTGCAAAGTTTTGCATTTCACAATTAAAGCAACAAAAAATAATCAAGAAACAAACTGACCTCATTGGACACATCCACGACCAAGTTGTCATCACTTTTCTCTCCATCGCTATCCTAATGGAGTTAATCAGATTATCAATTATAACTCTTATTAGAGCCTTACTTTAGACAACAGAGACACAGAAAAGCAGAATGACTTCTTACATAGTGGCTGGAATCCTTGTCCTCCACTTTGCGTTTCTTGGTGTCACTTGGAAAGTCAGGACCGTTGCGCCGCTTATCACAGTTTCTAAGGCTTTCCGGAAGAGAGTTGCTCTGTAGATAGCAGATCATTAAGAAAAAAGGCAGATGAAAAAAAATAAACAGATGGGCGAAATGACAGAAAAAGGCCTTCAGAGTGAAAAACAAACTTATTATGTGCAGCTAAGGTTTTGCTTTGCGGCATGAGCATTCTGCATGAACCTGCTAAACTGCTGGATCCATCAGCCACTAATTACAAGTGCTTCTCAGCCATGTGTGGAGCAGGTTAGAAAAACAGACTCTTGCTGTTAACGAATAGGTTAACGGCTGGCAGAAGTATGAATTAAGCAGCACTAACACTTTAACAGCAACCTCTTTTCTCACTTGACCAAAGCCAGTCGGAGCCAAATACAAACACATGCCTCTGAAGCTGATGATTACATTAAGTGGCTCTCGAAATCTATCAGTACTCCCTCTCCTGGCTCTGACAAGCTGCACTGGCTGCAGTGTGTGTGTGTGTGTGTGTGTGTGTGTGTGTGTGTGTGTGTGTGTGTGTGTGTGTGTGTGGTGCCCGCCCTGTGTAATCGACTGTGAAAGCTCGTGTATAGAATCAAGTGTGTAACAGACTGTCGGTGTGTATTAGTTGCACAATGTTCTAGTGTCCTAAGACTAAACACACACAAAGACTGAGCCGTCTCCCCCCTGGCCTCCTGACCAACAGATCCTATTGTTAATGGATTAAAGCTTCATGTTGAGTCCATTATAGTCTCAGCCTGTCAATGAAATGTGCATCCAACAAACACAAGCGCATGCATACATCCAGCTAGGGAGCGAACATCACCTTGAGGGGCGAGGGGGAGGGTAAATGAAGGAGGAACGGGAAAGGGAGTTTTTTTTTTTGGGGTTTTTGGGGGGGGGGGGGGGGGGGGGGGGGGTGTCAGGGAAAAAAACGGGAAAAGGCGGAGATGAGATTAGAGGAGAAAGATGGGACTGTGTGGAGGAGAAGAAAGGTTGATGAGAAAAGGAGTGGGGAATGGGGTGGGGGGGTTTGTATACCCCACCCCCCTCCCTCATCTCCTCCCCTTTTATTGAAAGGTTTTAGGGAGCTGAGCACAGATGCACTGACCCGCAAAACATAAGCCCCCACCCCGTTTGCTTTTAGCATGCTCTCTCTCCCTCACACAAGCTTGGTGTCATATGACTGCTGCTCCCTTGCTCCCACCCTTTCCCAAGCCCTCCCCTCTCAGTGGTGGCGATCAGGGGATGCAAGAAGAGGGGAAGGGAAGGAGGTAATCTGCTCACTGAGGTGTTAAATAGGCACAACAATGCAGACTAGGAGAGAGCAGTGTGTGTGTGTGTGTGACCATGCTAAAAAGCTCATTTGGAGTAGAAAAGGAAATCTAACAGTTCTGAGGAAACATGCAGGCCAAACCTCTATCCCAGCAGGTCCCCAAACACACATACACAATCAAAACATATCAATGCAGGATGAAAGTCATGCCAGTGTAGAACAAATAATGTACTTTTATTCATAACTACTGGGTAAGATGAAGTTTAGCAATCTGTAAGGTGAAACTGGGTCAGCGCAGGAACAGAGAATTACTTTTCTCAACTCAGATTTATCTGTCTTATTTATATGTTTTTAGGTATAAATTCAAAACTTTACTTTGAATGTATGGAATTTATACTACGGTGGCCTGACATTAAATATGACACCAGCAAAAAAAGCTTAGACTGGACAGATGGAAGGACAGATAGATGAATAAAAGACTGATGGATAGATTGACAAACAAATAGCTGGATGGATGTTTCAACAAATGGATGGATGGACGGAGGGACGGATCAGGTAATAAATTCCGAAAATACATATTTTTCTGTACTCCATTTTCTTTTTGCCATACTTCCTTACTTCAAAACCTGACAATATATTTCAAATCACAGAAGGTGTCTCTTTAAGTCCACTGTAAGTCTATTTTTTTGTATTTTGTAGATGATATCAGAATGCATCATCTCCAAACCAAAGAACGCCTTCTCCAAGTCCCTGAATGTCAATTTAGTTAAAGCAGGCTATTTAAACTTGTGTCTGGCTGACGTTGAGCAGAGTTTACTGAAGCACAGATGTATATCAATCAAGCCGAGACAGGCTAATCTTACTCAGAAGACATCTGACAACAAGCTCAAATTCCTCCAAATCAAACTATCCCTTTAAAGACAAACAAGCCGTTAGAACAGAAAGCGCATGTACAGAAACAGGAAGTACTTACTGTGCCCGGTTCTCGCTCTGTTGCCATTGGAAAAAGCGAGCACGTGGTTGAGGTCACAAGGTTGGGTGTTCACCAGAGCAGAAAATAAAATAAAATACGTTGAATTAATCAATCTAAATAGCAATTTCAAGTGAAGGGACATTTAGACAAAACATTTAGGTAACTAATAGCTAAATAAAACACTTTCAGTAGAAACATAGCCAATTTCTTAACCGTTCTTATGTTATCTTCTTACCTCTGAGGTGATCAGCTCCTGCAGCATGAGATTCTGCTCCACCAAGATGAGGTTTTTTGTCACCGCTTTCCTTTCCTGCCAGATGGGGAGGAACAGCACCAAGTGCTCCTGACAGCGCCAGGAGACTTGCTGAACCACCTAGCTGAGAGGGATGGAGGCCAGCGGGATGAGGGGTCAGGGGAACAGGGGCACCACCGTGGTTATGGGATAGATGCTGCTGCTGCTTTAGACAAAAACAAAAAAAGAAGAGAACCAACAGATGATCAGCTGAGAGGAGATACAGGGGTTAGACAATGAAACTGAAACACCTGTCATTTTAGTGTGGGAGGTTTCATGGCTAAATTGGACCAGCCTGGTAGCCAGTCTTCATTGATTGCACATTGCACCAGTAAGAGCAGAGTGTGAAGGTTCAATTAGCAGGGTAAGAGCACAGTTTTGGGGGGGGGGATCAAAATTTGAAATGCACACAACATTATGGTGATACAACCAGAGTCAAAAGAGGACAAATTGTTGGTGCAGCGTCTTGCTGATGCATCTGTGACCAAGAAGGCAAGTCTTTGTGATGTATCAAGAGCCACGGTATCCAGGTAATGTCAGCATACCACCAAAAGGACGAACCACATCAGCAGGATTAACTGTGGACGCAAGAGGAAGCTGTCTGAAAGAGATGTTCGGGTGCTAACCTCCGGATTGTATCCAAAAAAAATAAAAAAACCACGGCTGCCCAAATCACGGCAGAATTAAATGTGCTACTCAACTCCTTGTTTCCACCAGAACTGTCCTTCGGGAGCTCCACAGGTTCAATATACACGGCGGCTGCTATAGCCAACCTTTGGTCACTCATGCTAATGCCAAACGTCGGTTTCAATGGTGCAAGGAGCACAAATCTTGGGTTTGGACAATGTGAAACATGTATTGGTTCTCTGATGAGTCCACCTTTACTGTTTTCCCCACATCCGGGAGAGTTACGGTGTGGAGAAGCCCCAAAGAAGCGTACCACCCAGACTGTTTTGCATGCCCAGAGTGAAGGCATGGGGGTGGATCAGTGATGGTTTGGGCTGCCATATCATGGCATTTCCTTGGCCCAATACTTGTGCTAGATGGGCGCATCACTGCCAAGGACTACTGAACGGCTTCTTGAGGACCATGTGCATCAATGGTTTCAAACATTGTATCCTGAAGGCGGTGCCGTGTATCAGGATGACAATGCACCAATACACACAAAAAGGGGGGGGGGGCAAGACTGGTGAAAGATTGGTTTGATGAACATGAAAGTGAAGTTGAACATCTCCCATGGCCTGCACAGTCACCAGATCTAAATATTATTGAGCCACTTTGGGGTGTTTTGGAGGAGCGAGTCAGGAAACGTTTTCCTCCACCAGTATCACGTAGTGACCTGGCCACTATCCTGCAAGAAGAATGGCTTAAAATCCCTCTGACCACTGTGCAAGACTTGTATATGTCATTCCCAAGAAAATTGACGCTGTATTGGCCACAAAAGGAGGCCCTACACCATACTAATAAATGATTGTGGTCTAAAACCAGGTGTTTCAGTTTCATTGTCCAACCCCTGTACATGACACTTAGGAGGATGTTGCAGGACAAAGCTGAAGCGCTGAAAGTGTGGGAATTTTTGAATTTATCTGTATCCAAGTCGCCAACTAACATCAACTCCCAATACATGTCACTCCACCATGAGAAGTGAAGCTGCCACAATTTGTTCAACATATGTTTTAAAATCACAGCTTATTTGCCTTGCACAGATGCAAACGTCTTTTATAGACACTGCACATCATTTTATTGATCCAGTGAATGTGGACTTTCCTTAATCTAAGTTTTTGAAGGAGTGACTGTTGTAGGCTGCTGCATCGTCCAGCAGAGCACAGCTCAGACATTATGCATTAAATTGAAAGAATTCCAAGGAAAAGCACCAAGTTTAAGAAGCAGGAGACCAACAAACAGAGGGATGACTGGACAAATGAACAAAAACCAAACACATGGACAGATAAAAGCTTTCTTATAAAAAGTCGTCTGACTAGAGTTAATTTATTTAAAATCTTTTATATATTTATCAAGAACAAAACATGACAATAAATCAAGTATTGAAGTACAAATAAAGTAAATATTTTATACCCTAATGGCATTTTTCCATATTTATCTAGACATGGAAAAGTCCATTAAAGCATATAATTTGAAGTGAGTGTGTAGGATCCATGATATCAACAACATACCGAAGTAGGACTCTGTTGGCACCATCTCTAATTGACTGAGACAGGTATTGAGTAATATTTTAACAACCTCTGATCGGGACACCTGTTGTTTTAGCTCTCTCAAGCAAAGCTGTGCAGATTGAATATAACAGCTGAGTTAGTAAACATATTGTAGTGACATCTCAACAAGTTAGAATAATGTGAAAAAGTTTCATTTCAGAAAGTGAAACTCATATGGATAGATTTATTACAGAATGGAATGTTTTAAGCCTTTCTTTCTTGTCATTTTAATGATTATGGCTTACAGATAATGAAAACCCAAAATTGTGTGCATTGGAAACCAAGAATATCACGTAAGAATTATAAAAGAATATTTTAATATTTATTATAAATCCATTATTCTGCATTGCTGGGTCTGGCGTCTCTTATCTTGTGAAGCTGTGAAATTCTTAAGTTGACTTTGCTTGACAATCCTCTTATGACTTTGGTTATCCCTGGTGGTGCTGTATGTTTTCCTACCACACTTTTTCCTTCCACTCAACTTTTTATGAATATGCTTGGACAACATTATGTGAACAACCAGCTTCTCTAGCAATGACATTTTGTGGCTTACCCTGTGGAGGGTGTCAATAACTGTAAGTTAAATATATTGCTGAAATAGTTTACATTCTTGAAACATTACCATTATTTAGGCAAAACTGTTCTAGTCAAATTAGACAGTTATGCATTTGATACTGAAAGGCCAAACCTCAAATAGGAAGAAACTGCCAACTTACCAACCCCAGAGCTTTAATAGTCACATGGACAAGCAGAAAACAAGAACTGTGTTTAAAACTCTGAAGTCTAAACCACACCAATGACATTATGTTGACAAGTAAATGAGCAACTAAGTTCCCTGATTGTTGCCTAAAAGACATCTTAACAGCTGCAAAAATGTCCAAATCATCGATACCTACAACTCAAATGCTCAGACGTCTCAATAAATGAAATAGGGGGTAATGAGTGTTTTTTAAAATCAATACCACTTTGTAGCCAAATCAATCAACACTATAGTCCAATTACAGTCTTCAACAGATGGGATCCTCAATGTCTGGGGTTTACATCAGCTCAAAAAGCTGCTGCTTTCTTCAAGAGCTTGAACACATCATCTTCCCTTAAACATTGCCACACACACACACACTCCTCCCTCTGAGGTCAAACACTGAACAATACTGACAGCTGGGATCACAGCCTAAAGCCTGAGGATGTGGATGAGGAGAGGAGGGGGAGGGTGACTGGGAGGGAAAGGAGGAATGACGAAGGAGGAGAGGGAGGAGAGTCCCAGCTGCTGCTTTGCACTGTCAGGTCTTGTGAGGGAGTGAGGCTTCTGAGGAGAGGGGAGAGGAGAGAAGGAGACAAGAGGGTCAAAAACAGAAAGGGAGGGCAAGTTTGGCTGGCAGCCCTGCTCTCTCTTTCACACCAAATCAGGCGCTCGTCTGAGCGTGAAATGTCTTTGTGTTCCAAAACATCATTATTGCCCCCTCAGACAGCAGCCGCGGGAATCCAAGCTCACTGATTTGCAGCGACGAAGGGAGAAGGAAGAAGGGGGAGGAGGGGTGTGGGGCACAGGAGGCGACTCAGCAGGGGTGGGAGGAGTGCTGAAGGTCAAACCGACTTTTATCTCATCTAATTGACCAACCCACCCCACCCTCTGAGCTTCCACCTTTTTTGCTCTCCATCCATCTCTGCCTCCACCCTGCAATGAATGAAAGCAAAACAACTAAACATTCATTTAGCCTCCTTGCCTGCCTGACACAATTTTTAAAGCGGGCTTGCACCCCCCCCCAAGAACAGAGAGAAACATGTCACACCTGATAATGCAAACATGTATACACAGTATAAATAAACAAGGCAGGCATAAGCACCTTCACTCAACCATCCTACTGCTGCCTATTGTTTTGTGAGGATAACAGAAATGCATGCTCTGCTACACTTGACACAAACAAAAACAGATCCACAAACACTGACACACAGATACACAAAAGCACCCCTGATGGGGGTAAATGGAGGGGAAGTATTGGTGCAGGCAAGGGGAGCCCAGTTTGTCATGGGATGTTGGTGTGAGTGGGTGTGTACAAATATATTTGGTGTGTGTGTGTGTGTGTGTGTGTGTGTGCATAGAGGCAGGGGCAGCATGCTTCATTACACTCATTTAACTCACAAATGGGGTGAATGACAGACCGGCGTGGGAGACGAGGAGACTGTGGGGGGGGGGGGTGTAAGGACAACGTTGTGACCCCCTCCTTCACCCTCTTTACAAACACTAAAATCCCACAATTAAGACTCAAAAAGCAACTGCTAAATCCACCTCTCACCCCATCACACAAAAAAAAGAGAAGCCCCCAACAGTCCACGCCAGCTAACAAGCCCTCCCCACATTTAACCAAACCCTGTGGGATCAAACCTTCTGATCCCCCCCCTGCCCACTTTTAGCAAAAACAAAAGCTACATACACCCCCTCTTCTTTCCCACAATTCCCTTACCTCAGACTCATAAGCCTCCCCCTCCTGCCCTAGGCCCCTGTGGCTAAAAAGGCTGAGTTTTTTTCTAAAATTCTTACTTAAGGATAATCTCATTCTGCAAGCAGGCAGAAACTTAGTTTAATCCTAAAGTTCACCATTCTCCAGCAATCATCTCAGCTTAAAAAAAAAAACTATATATATTTCAAAAACGGCTGTGTCTAGTGAGCACTCTCTCTGAATCAGTCATTAAAGTGAGAGTATCTTCTGACACAAAACTCAAACCTTTTTCCACTGCACAGTTACAAACTGCTCACCAAGGAGATCAAAGTTTTTTTTAAGTAATACAGTTTTATGTCTGACAGCTTAGCAACTGTGCAATGTGGTACGAAAAGCATCTTCTGCTCCAACTGTTCATTAAATTAATTGTAAAATCTAAATTGCAGAAAATCATGTGCTTTCTGTTTCCACTGCTCTGAAAGTCCAGGGAAAATTTATTTTAATCAGCTTAATGACATTTGGGAAAGTTATAAAGAAAATTGCACTACGCTTCCAGTCCAGCGGGTGGCGGTAGTAAGAAATCAAAGGCCAAACAAGTAAAGCCTGACAAAAGAAGCCTGTATCCTGCCATTTATTCACAAAACAAGATGGAGAACAAACAACTGGCTTTTTTGCTTTTGGTGTTGTATCGCATGGTAAGAGTACGCTTAAATAGAAAAGTAGAAAACAATAACACGCAGGTTTTAAATATGATGGGTGAGTAGAGGTCAATACACTGGAACAAAGGGTCAGCACAATTATCGTTGCTCAGTACATAACCCCGCCCCTCAACAATCCAGAGGTAATCTGAAATTCTTATCCCCAAGCCAGGACCTTTTATCCGGGAATGTGTGGACTCTGGAAATTAGAAATTACGCGGGTAAAATTGTGTCGAAACACACAGAGGGCTTTCAAGTTCCTGGGAAACGGCTCAAAGTCCCTGCAATGGAAAGGGGCACCTAATGGCACCTGAAATGTCTCGCGAAGGACCATCCATTCGCTGTTTGCATGACTTTGTCTGATTTAGCATCAACCCCCTTATAATAGATCGGTAGCCAATATTAATAAATAAATGGTGACAGACGAGGTTAGTGTGTTAAAAGCACTGTAAGCACTGCTGGGCCACGACCCTAAAGAAACTTCCAATTTGTAGCTTCCCATTTTTAGGTCAAAATCTAAAATGGCTGTTCTGGTCTGACCTGAACTGGATTAGTTTTACTGCTTACATAGTCTTTAAAAACACAATTTTTGATCCCTTTAACCCTTGCTCCATTTGAGAATCACAAAGAGGATTATATTGGTTTTTTAGCCTGCAGATAATGCAGCAGCTTCAGATCTGGAACTAAACTAAAGGCTTATTTCACAGGCTCCCTTTTAAAAGAGGATCTGAACAAAATTTGATTCCTGTAGTTTAAAATATAAAATACTTAGACTGACAAAACCTGAATTGGATAATCATAAAGATATTTAATAAAACACAATTTGTGTTTTGAGAAACATTTAATTGTTACATTCTTTGTTTTCTTTAATGTTAAAATCTACCATCTCATTATTTTCAACACCTACCTGCAAATGAACCATGAATGTCACAAATATATGTATAGTAGTTAATAAAGAGGTTACATAGTACATTTGTATACAAATGTTATTAGGCCTGTTCTTTGGTAAACAAAGAATGGATGTTTATGTGACAAATTAGAGTTAGAGATTCATTAATCAGGCTTTGTCTGACCATCACCAAACCTTTTAGTTGTCTTTAAGGTCTGACCTGCAAACTCTGGCTCTGATTTTTATTCTAAGGACTAGAGCAAATAAGAGAAAAATGTTCTGCAGGACCTTTAGCAGAAGTAGTAGTTTTGAAGCCAACAGAGCAATTGAATTGAAAAGTTATCCATATTTATGCATCAAAACAACTGTGCCCTACCTTTATCTGATTTTCATCAAACATCAACAAAAAAACTGGATCAAAATTGATCAACGCCTTTAACAAAAAGTCAAGATTTTCTTAGATTTTGCCATATTTATTGAACGCATCGCAGATTTTTTACTTTGTTTTACATTTGACCTGTCAAGAGAGTCACTTCTATGCAGATCTGGCTTCAAGTGAAATCAGGTAAACAATATGTCCAATCTAAGAGTGCAGTTACTTTTAAATCATGGCTGTATCCGTATAATGTTTATTTAAATGGATTTTTACACAAATAAAGTTAAAAGGTTTGTATAAACACCCTATAACCACGCTGGACACAACACAAGCCATAGCGACTATTAAAGCCCCATAACAACAACAAAAGAAAAAGCCCTTTTCCCTACTGAGACCTTTGTGATGGTAGGCTCATATTTTTACCACATTTTCAAAGCAAAATGCATTTTTAAGAACATAAAAACAATCAGAGACTTTTTAGATACCTGCAACTCAGACAATTCGACTAGTCTCTCAGGCTTACTCTAGGCAATGTAGATCTATCATTTCTAAACTATCAGGGTTTGTTGAGTGCCAAAGGAATGTCAACTAACTATGTTAAGAAAAGGTGGGAGAAAGAGTTGAAAATTGAAATATGGCAAAAACACTGGGATAATATGTGTGCATCTGCTGCCTCAACTTCCTCTTCAAACTATTGGCGAGAGTTCAGTTGGAAAAATGTGTTGTTTCTTTAAAAACACCACAACAGTCTTATAAAAATTCCAACGCATCTAGATGTTGGAGAGGTTGCGGGGACACTGAGGCAAACCACACCCATATCTTCTGGACGTGCAAAAATTAAGACTTACGAGAGGGATGTTTGGGGAAAAATCGAGTCGATTTTGGATCTTACAATTCAGCACCCCTCCATGTCATTATTACTAGGATTCACTCCTGACGGTGACAAATACCAATTAAAAATCTTTAGTGCAAACGCCAAAAAAAATGACCACTCATAGATGGCTTCAACCTGAAACACCGACGCTTAAGGACTGGCTGGAACTAACGGCAGAAGTACACAAAATGGAAAGGCTAACATTTATGCTGAGAATACAATCTGAACTTTATAAAAAAAGATGGTACAAATGGAATAGATTCCTTGAGCTCAACAACTGAAACTTGTCTCTTGTTCTTCTGAAATGTTGTAAGCTGCTCCAAAGAGTCAATTGTGAATCATATTTCATATATTTACCCCCTGTTTTTTTCCTGTTTGACTGTCAATGGTATCTAATGCCGACAATTGTTCTGTTCTATCTCTGTTTGAGAAAAATTAATCAATCAATAAAAATCTAAGTAATAAAAAAAAAAACAATCAGAGAACTAGTGTAAATAAAGAGAAATTAGAGGAATACCCACTGTAGGTGGAAGACCTGGCAGTCCACGTACCCCGATGACGGCATTAAGCTCTGCCATGGTCACCTGTTTGGCCCGCTCCACAGCTTGAACCACCTGCTGCTGATGCTGTAACACATGCAGACAGACAGAACGATGATTATGTCTGAGTGGCAGATTTGTGTAACTAGAAAAAAAAAAAGGTGTATAAATGGCAAACAAAACACAGTCTGTTGCTGAAAGTCACATACTTACCTCCTGTGAGAGGAAGGGAATGACTTGTGCACAGATGGTGTTTAGTCTCTTGGCAATCTCAGTCTGACGACGGAGGAGGCACACGGAGATAAAAAGAGACTCAATTGTTAATAACATAATTGCATCCATTTAGAAATGACAGCTGTTCAGTTACACCAATAAAGCAATACAAGTGCAACGCACACATACAGACACACATTTCAGTAACAAATCCATGCACAGACAGAAAGCCTTATTGGACTGTTTTGCAGTGACAAAACACCACTTTCTATCGGCACACAAATTCAGTCCGGGACCAGTTTTTAGATCAGAGCTTTAAGATTTTCCTCTAATTACTACAGGGGATTTTTTTTCTTCTTTCTTAAGCTCTGTCCTGTGTGTTCCTGTCCTTCTCTTCCATCAGCACTTCAACATAATCTAATCACCTCCTAACTTAATTTTCCTTTCCCCTGTCTCCATGCCAACACATCCGCTTGCCCCCTAAACCCCCCGGAGGTGGCTACAACTGGCTGTAACCAGATACCCCCTCAGTAGCTCCAAATCAGATAAAGTGTCCCATATTATGCATCATCCAATCAAACAGATACAACAACGTCCTGCGCGAGGAGAGAATCTGAGGAGCCATCAAATATTAGTAGTAATGACTCAGAGAAAACATCCCACCCAACGTAAATAGAAACACAGAAGAACATGGTGTATGGAAATATATCGGGTGCAAAAGTATTCCTACGCCTTGAACTTTTTCGCATTTCGTCCCGTTAAATCACAACGTTTAAATGTATTTTGTTGGGCTTTTGTTTGACAAAGACAAGAAGTTTAAAGCAGAGTTAGGGTATAAAACAATGGCAACGCTTTGGAAAACTTACAGTGCAATGTTCCTAGAGTAACCATCTGAACTGGTTATTCTGGGGAGGTTGAAGGCTTGACTCTTCACTTGCTTGTGCTGAATATCAGTTTTATTTGTTTTGTAATAGATTTGGTTAGGTCTTTTTTTCGTTGAATGTGTTAGTGCCTTCGTGTCCAAGTGTCTCTCTTAAAAGAGATGAACCCTAATGAGATAGGTTTTACCTGAATAAACAAAAATTAAAAGAGATTATCAACAAATGGAAGAGTAACTGGCAGGCCCAGCAAGGGGAGCATTTACAGACATGGCCAAGAGGCCTCGGTATCTCTGGAGGAGCAACAAGAGAGCCACAGCTCAGGTGGGAGAATCTATTGAGATCACAACTAACAGATATGGGCTTAAAAAAAGAGCGACCAGAAGAAATCTATCATATGGGTTGGTTAAAAGAAACTCGTAAGAAGTCTGACATTTTTTCTAGGCTCTAGTGGCCTTCCTTTTTCGACAGTAATGAGACAGAAAATAGAGTATCCTTGAAACTAAAGTTTGCAATCAATTTCAGTCCAAAACTTCATGGAAATGTTTCAATATCAAAGAAAATTACCCTATCTACTATATGTCAATATGATTTGCTATTTAGGACATGGATAATTTCAATCCCTCGAACCACACCCATTATTTAATGCATGTAAAGGGTGGATTTCTTTGAAAGTGAGGAAGAGATTTCCTATTAAGCTTCAATATACTTGCTCTAATCGGAAAGCTTCACCACAAACATACTTTGCAGCTCACCAAACTACCGACCCTGCCAAGGTTCAGCCAATTATGTGCAAGAATGAACTTAAGCAGGAACCAGTGTATTCTGAATGAGTCCTAAACCAAACAAGTAACTCCTTGACCTATAAAATCCAACTCCAGAAATACAAAAAGATAACCCCTGACAAGATTTATAATAACACTAACCAGAAGAATATAAATAAGGTCAAGGTAAACTGAGACAAAGGTAACAAACAGCGCTAACTCATTATTTGGTCTACATAATATACTGTTTCAGCTTCAACATCCCTATGCCCACAGTCACATAACGCTTAATGTAAACAAAGATAATCGAACACCAACAGTTTAGAATACAACTTGAAACTGTGGCTGGATAATTCAAAATACAACTATAAAAGAGAAGACCAAACACTCTTAATTTACTTTAAAACCAGAAAAGAAAAATTCAGCACAACAAAACAATAAGACATCAAGAAAACGCTGTAAATTCAAAGTCATTTCTATGGGGTAAGAACGCTGTCAAAAACAATGTGTATGTAAAGACGGAAATGTGTGCATATTAGTCAATAGTTGTGCATAAGTAAAATCCAAAGAGGTAATGTACATTTTCGCTATAAGAATACATAATAAAATGTTACAGCTTCAAGAAATTACAAACTCAAAGTTCAAGTTTACAGTTGTGGTTTATTCTTTATGAATACAATATGCTATAACAGTTTGTGAACACGATTTCTTTTCTATGAGAATACGAATTTACATCAGCGACTTGGCGTCACGTGATCTCAGGCTGGTTAGTGGAGCACAGAGTTAGTCGACTCGCATTGCGCATGCGCTGTCACACTCCTCACCGCCAGTAAATGTAGTGCCAGAATGGGAGATAATTCAGTCTAAAAGGAATATTAGGAACAGAGGGGAGATAGAGAGGGGAAATCAAGAGTATTATAAATAAAGCATTGTTCTTATTTTTATGAAATACAAAACTAAAAGATAGAATATAGTTGGTGGAGTTATACAATGATGTACAGTAGGTGGCGGTATGCACCTCAGAATTTGTTGCATACCGCCAGCAGAAGAAGAAGAAGCAGCAGCAGCAGCAGCACTAGCGCCAAGATGACGGACCAAGAGCATATATTAACGACATTAAGACATATATAAACTTTTCAACATTACCTGGCTTTGTACCGTAGTTTCTTGGTACGTCGTCTCGGCGCTAGTGCTGCTTCTTCTTCTTCTACTGGCGGTACGCAACAAATTCAGAGGTGCATACTGCCACCTACTGTACATCATTGTATAACTCCACCCACTATATTCTATCTTTAGTTTTTGTAATTTCTTGAAACCGTAACATTTTATTTTGTATTCTTATAGAGAAAATATACAATACCTCTTTTGGATTTTACTTATGCACAACTATTGACTAATATGCACACATTTCCGTCTTTACATACACATTGTTTTTGACAGCGTTCTTACCCCATACATTTCTTCATTATTCTGAAAAACAACTAGACATTTATCACAAGCCCTTTCAGATCTTTCTTTCATTCAAAGATCTACACATGTTCTTCTCTCTTTGCCATCAACTGAAAGGTCCTCACATGGAATGGCGGGTTAAAGTTGACCCACCAATATTACGCCATTGATGCACCTCAGGACGGTAACAAACAGTCCAAACATCTTATGTATTGCTGAGCTGAATGCTGCACGTTGTAAGCCACACCCCTTTGGTTCCAAAATTCCAGCTGTAAGCTCTGAAAGCACACAAGTCTCACGATCTCTTCAGATAGACTTTTATAATGTGATGGGACAAAGTGGTCCATCCATATGAGGTTTATTGAAACTAAGATCAGAAATGGGCTTTAGTTTTGTTCACATCGTTTTTATTCAGGATCATGACAGTTATCCAAATGTGATCAAATGTATCTAAAATAATTGTGACTACACACGTCTTGTTTTGTCCAACCTATTTAAAGATTAAAGTTATTATAAAACAGGCATACAGTGGGTTACATATACCAGCAAATACAGGATTTTAAAAACAAACCTAGGTTTAATGTGGAACTTTGACATGAGATCAGCAAGAGTATGCATTCAAGATATAAACAATAGTTATTTTTACCCATAATAAAAGAACAGGAGTTCAAAGGCGGTTCTGATAGCCTGGGGTGTTTCTGTTTGTGTTACACACTGCATGCATCTTTGTACCTTATGTGCCCACTGTAGTGTGTGTGTGTTCTGTTACAGTTATAAAACTGTCTTTTGCCTGTTCTTTGTTGTGTAACATAATGTAAATCATAGGGATTCACTTTGTAAATCACCTGAAGTTAAAAATCCTCTGAGGAATGAACCACCTTACATAATCTGTCCTAAAAAGGTTAAATCATTTGAAAATTCCTGGAATCGGGAACACATTTAAACACACAAAGGAACACCCAAAATGTATCAAATAGATAGTTAGCAATTACAAACCTGTCTGAAACATCAACATTCTGTTAATGAAAGTACTTAATCAGAAAATGTTGTCCTAATCCAGATATAGCATATTAGAAGATGGTTTGGAGATGAAAACCAATTTGAACCGACTAGATTCTCATGTTTAAACTGGTAACTTTGTACATCCTTAATGTATCTATTGCTACACTTTCCCACAATAAACTGAAATATAAGATCTTAAAAACAAAGGACATCCTCAGTCAGGTAAAGGGCTTGACCTACATCCGAAAGACTAAATGTCATGTCTGCCAACAATGCTTAAAGAGCTTTAAATAAAGATCTATTTCAGGAAGACTAAACGTGTTCATCCATTTACAGAATCCTGTTGTAAGCCTATAATTAGCTTTGTAAAAAAGGTTAAGTGATCAGGCAGGTAGAATAGTTTGTCCAAAGCTACTATCAGGCTCTCCTAAGCAATTTACGCTTCTAAAAAAAAAAAACACAATTAAAGTTGCAACACACATTTGTGGTTCTATCATTAAAACAAATTTAAAAATGCACATGCAAGTTTAGTGATTTTCAGCACGAACTACATGCTGGGAAAAAGTATTTGTCCCCATATACTTTTCTTTTCGTTTCATTTTTGGTTCGCTTTCACCAGCCATACCCAGGCCTGATTTCTGACAGCTGTAAGAACTAGAAATCACTTAAACAGAACCTGTCTGACAACACGAGGCAGGCTAAAACACCTCAAAAACTAACACCTCTTAGAAAGTCTAAGTCCTGTTAAAGCTGTTGTAGAATTAAAACATAGCGTTTTAGAAGAGGAAGCTCATTTCTACAGTCAAACGTAGTGGTGGGAGCGTGATGGCGTGGGGATACTTTGCTTCATCAGGATCTGGAGGACTTGCCATACCTAATCCAATCATGACTACTACCCTCTGCATGAAGGAGAATGTCTCAGTCACCCTCAGTTTGTGACCCGGGTCGTCTTCGATATTAAAATTTGTTGGATCTAAAACATTTAAGTGTGACAAAACAGCAAGAACAGAACACATCTGTAAGGGGGCAAATACTTCTTCACAACAACATACTTTTGTAAATCAAAACTTCAATAATCTACATGATGGCCTTCTAATTGAGACAGTGGGTTAAACTGTTGAGGATAGAGAAAAGTTTTGAGGATTCCCACATGCACAAAGATCGAGTTCAAAAAGAACAGACTTTCCATTACACATATAATTGGAGCATTACCGCCACAGAGCCTCCCCTCACCCCAACCCCCACATCCCCAGCAGGAGGTGGGTTGTTAGTCTGTATCCCCGTACCACCCGCCCACAGAAGCCTGTTGCTCTGACAACAGCAGCCCCAAGCTAATGACCTCCCCTGGAGTTTTAGTGTGTGTGTGTGTGTTTACGTTTGTGAACAATAGGAAGAGATGCATCTCCCTCACAAAGAGTGAACGGCAGCTTCACATGGATATAAAATCAAAGAGGAGCAGAATAAAAAAAGATGTGAAAAAAAAAAAAAAAAAGGGATGAGGCGAATGGCGGGGGTCCGGGTGAAAGAAGAAAGACATCCCACAACAGTTCTTGGAGAGTAAGGAAGTGATGAAAAAAGGGGAAGAAGTTTGGAGTATAAAAGGAGAAGCAACAGAGGAGATGGACAGTGTGAGAAAAAAAAACACTAAAGAGAAAGACTGTGAAAGAAGCAGGTGAAGTAGCCAAGCCAATCCACCTCCAATTTCCTCTGGTCTGACTGGTCGATAGCTGTGGTAATTACTGGTAAACCCTCTCAGCTCTCCAACACTCCTGTGGGAAATGTTGGCTTGCGTGTATAAAGGGTGAGAAGGCTCCCTCGTCAACCATATTTCCTATAAGTTGGAAATGCAGGGATGTTTGTGTGAACTCTTCTATCAACATGTTTAACCGTCTGTATTCATGCTTAAATTGATTTCTAAACCACATTAAATTGTTCATCATTTAATTACCACTTATACACAGCTGAGAGACAAGTACCCTCTCCATTCGGCACCCATGTGTGAATTACAGTGGAAAAATATTCTTTTCTATTTAGTATTCAAGGTTTGCATCGACTGTAACATCCCAGCTCCCAAAAAAAAAAAAAAAAAAAAACACAAAAAAAAGGAGAGCAAGCAACACTGCATCTCCTCGGTTGGCCTCACGTTGATCGATTCCTCTGCCCTGCCCATCTAATGTAATAAAGCAGGCCGCTCCCCT
Organism: Crenichthys baileyi; assembly: GCA_036173005.1. NCBI lineage: Eukaryota > Metazoa > Chordata > Actinopteri > Cyprinodontiformes > Goodeidae > Crenichthys > Crenichthys baileyi. The sequence continues at coordinate 8,793 of JAHHUM010001231.1, read as the reverse complement.
AGACAGCACCAATCAATCTACAGAGCCATTCATTCTGCCTCCGGGCTCAGCCGGCCGGCCCTAACTGGGGAAATGGAGACAGAGCCCCATCGATCACAAATAAACACACATCCACACATGCGCAGGGATACAGTCAAACACACATAAACATGAACCATTAACACACAGACACATTTGTGCTCGCGCGTGCACAAGAATACATCGATAGGCGCACACACTAAATACATCAAAAACCCACTACAAGGAGGTGGGAGAGAAAGAGGGGAAGAGACACAAACAAGAAGATGTAGAGAGCAGACAGATACCTGTTTATGCATTTCAATGTTGAGGCCGTATGACATCTCGTAGTACTGAGGAGGACAGAGAGTCAAAGGGTTAGCCTTAATTATAAAAAAAAACTGTCAAGTGTAAACAACTTCACGGATGAGTGTTGATCACTGTAGCATCTCACTTAAACAACTATCCCAGTCTTCTTTTTATTCATATTAGACAGCCTAAAAGTTGAGTTTACAATTGAAAAGTGCCATCTTTGACAAATGCACACTAGGAGGACAGCTGAGGCTCAGCTGAAACAGCAGTGACCCACCAAGCTTAACTTGTTTACGGTGTTGTGCTGGAAAATATTCAATTGAGCAAATCCGTTAACTTAGTCCTAAATGTTCCTACTTGTGTGAACTAAACTAAGAACTAGTTCTTTTTAAATGTGAACTACCACAACACTGCCTTGTCGTTCAGTCCCTAAGCCGGTACCCGAGTCCTGCCTTATTCCTGGCGTGCTCATTGAGGCGTGACTTTGGCTACGTTCAATACCAATCTTTTGCTGAAATCTAATTTTTTTTTTTTTTTTTTGCATCGTCATTCAAACTACTAATATGCGACCTTTATCAGACTTTAATCTGAACGGTTTCTTGACCCCAAAGCAGCCGCAGAAGGAGAATGCAGACGTCACATAGCAGCACAATGTTTACGGACACCGACTGTGGACGCTTTGAAAACGATCAGATATGTACCCGATTTAGTACCACATTTAAAAGTGGCACAACTCTCACAAATTTTTTCCAAGGTGAAAAGGTTGTAATTGTGCCGTCCGAGAGCCATGAAAAGGTCGGATATGGGTCGCATTTGCCTAAAGTGTGAACGCGGCCATTGAAAGAGAATTTTGGCGTCATATAAAATAAGTGCAGATTTTAAATGTTTATCTTAGATTATTGGTTTCATGGTTATGTCTATTCATCATGAGATACTTATTAAAACCAATGAGTGAAAACGCAGCAGATCATTTAACTTAGCACACATATGGAAACACCTGCGTCAGGTGTCAGGGCAAAATAAAAGCACAAAATGTAAATAACGAAACCTTTTATCTAGTAAGATATGTTTCCAAGTATGTTTTTTAAAGGTCATAGTTTGTTGTTCCAATATTGAAACGCATGTACGTTTTCCTTAAAGTTGACGATATGTCGTTCTGTTGTGCTTGGTGGTACTGTTGCGGTGCAATCTAATAACTTACAAGCCTGCCTCCGTCAGGAGAACACAAACATTCATACACCATTAAATAAAAAGTTACCTTAGGTTGCTGTGTGTTTTTTTTTCACAAGCTCTCTTCATTTAATTAAAGTATCCACATTAGTCACTTCCCCTACTTTGGAAAGATTAAAGTTCACTTTTACATCTCGTTAAGGAACAACATGATCTACCCCAAGGACACTTCTGTAGTCCTGCTGCAGTTTGTCCTGTGCAGCATTGCAGGGCCAATGCATTAAAAGCCAGGGTCTTACCATGACATAGTGTCTCTGCATCTCTGTTTTTTCGCTGGCCAGCTTCTCACACTCCAATTTAAGACTGGAAGGGAAAAAAAACAGTCATGACTTGTAAATTCACAGTCTTGTCTAAAACAACCATCTCTACTTGAGTCTCCATTTGGTCACAAAAACAAACAAGTATTGCTGCTGCCAAACGTAGAAAATCCAAGTGTCGGATATGGGAGGCTTGCCTCAACCCTGCTTTATTCAAGATGTGACATTAAAAACACAAAGTGGTTCAGCACCCAACCCACACCAAAAATACAACCAAATGCCTGTATATGTACAAGCAGCACAGGGGAATATAACTGCACACAAGCAGACCTGGCCCAGTGCACAACTACTACTAAACACACAGGGGGAAAAAAAAAAAATCAGGGGTGATTTATGAAACTCTGAGACCACAGACCACCCTTTGGCTCTCACCCATCACTAAGACTTAGACCTACCGCAGTCTAAGCACCAGCACTGATGCATGCTGCAAATTTGTGCGCTTTCATGTTCCTGTATGTGAACTTAATCCAGGTTTATGGGTTAGACTGAGACCAGAATTGGTGTTTTGTTTGTGGTAAAGGGGAAATAACTGTGGGTAGGGTGAGGTTAATAGTTGGAAAGTAAAGGACAAAGGGGGGCTTTCCCTGTAATGACATCTGAACTGTGTGTTGCTCTACCTTTTAGGAGAGGCGTAAAACCTCCTTTTTGGATAAAGTTTGGAATTAGATTGGCTTAAGGTATCCAGAGCTGTCGCTACTGCTATGCTGCTAAGGGCTTGGCCTGCGGGGAACATATGACCACTTTTCTTCACTAGGATATTTTCTCCTAGAACAACAATTTTTTCTATTAATCCCTCTTTTTTTGTCTTTCAACGAAATATTCCTGGAACAAGACTTGTGTTTTTTTCCTATCAGATTTCTCTAGTCTCAAGAACCCCATTTGCTCATACTGCGCCTGGCTCTGCTGAACGTTTCTTGCCGTTACTAGTGTTCTTTCTTTCCTACCGTCACCACATGCCAGCTCAGGATGAGGGTGTGCTGCAGACCGAAAGACTTCGTGCCTTTAGCTCGGATTCCCATGATGGATAACCTTTTATGAACTGGCATTATGTGAGCAACTGAAATTATAATTATGATAGTATTGTACTCTATGTAATTAAATCTGTCTATACAGTTGGACTGATGAGGACATTCACCTGCTTGTCTGGTAAAGTGCCTTGAGGTGACTTTGTTTTAAACTGATATAAATAAACTGATCTGAACTGCATTATCCACCTGTGGTATTGTGCTTGGAGAAACTGGAACTCCTCCTTTATCCGGTCCAGTGACTCTGGAATGGTGAACTTGAAGGGCTGGCCTGGAGCCTGATGGGGCGTCTAACACAAAAACAAACAGAAGCATCATCAACATCATCATCATATCACCTAGAATGTGGTTAGGATCTTCATGGGGCATAGTATTTATATGCGGTAACTCACTACTGACTTCCATCCTTAAATGAAACCAGGATAACATATTTATGTCAAAGATTTGCCATATTTTGAGCTAAAGAAAGTCTGATTCTTTCAGGTACTAAGACAAGCATGTTCTAACACAGACCCAGACATTTTATGGTCCGCGGGGCACATCTGGTCCTCTAGATGTTCCAGACAGGTGAAAGAAAATATTGCATGCATGTGTGTTAATTCTGCAAGCAAATCCAGATGCCTAGCTTGTGTTTCGGAAAAGAAAATAATCTTTTTTTTTTTGCTACCAACTGTGTTTTTAACAACACAGTCTCCTAAGTAAGGGTTACACAGTATGTCATGACAATATCTTAAATGAGTCTTATATTATTTATACTGCAAAGGCCTGCATATTTTGCACGCCGATGAGACATTCAAAGTGTTGGATGGAGTCTCACTGCAGTAGATGCCCACAGCTGGCATAGATACTAAAGGTCAAACAATGTGTGGAGCAGTAATAACCAAGTTTCCTAATAGTGTGCAGCCCTTTCCGTTATGTATTGAAATCAGTCACAGTAAAGTGGCTCTGTTTGTGGAGAACAGACTGACGTTCTCAGGGAGCTCTGTCTGAATAAGATTATCCAAATAAAAATACACTCAAATACACCAGCTTTATTTTCCATTTATATTGATGAATGTTTTTCTTAAACATAATTATTTACAAGTAAGATAATATATAAAGTTTAAGTGGAGCTGCACGATATTAGGAAAGCCTAGGATTGTAAAAAGATTGCATTGACTATATGGATTACAATTAACCAACATTTACCAGACTCTTTTCCCTCACCGCAATGACCCCACCACTGTGTGTGAACTTCAGCTTCTCAGCCACTAAAAGCATCCAGTGTGGGCATCAAGGTCAGTACCAGTCTGTCTAACAGAATCTATCCAGTATCCTCCCAAATATTGCATCCAAGCAACCCTTTGGGTTGCAAGGTTGCACAAACCGATACTGTGATGACAATATATTGTGCAGCTCTAGTTTTCAGCCCTAGTTTTAGTTACGATGACTGATTAATAAAAACATTTTTTAAACTTCTCCCTTGCAGCAATAAGGTCTGGGGTATTTTTGCATGGAGTCTGCATGTTCTCCCCATGCAGGCGCGGGTTCTTTCCAGGTACTCCAGCTACAAACCCATAGACCAAAAACATGACTTTTAGGGTAATTGGTCTCTCTAATTTCCCCCTTATGTGTGAGCATGTGCCTGCAGGGTGACCGCTGGAGATAGGAACCAGCCTGCACAAAAAAGTGGGTTTAGACAATGAATGTATGGATTTGTTTTTTTCCGCCTGTGATTCTCAACAACAATCACTGTAACTCATGAGGCCCTTGGGGAAAATGAAATGCCCACCCATGTTCTAACATCACAAATCGGCGTTTTGTCTGTATATGAATACCTGAAAACGTGAACTTAAAAACTTGCCTAAATATCAAGTTCTACCATCAAAACATACCTAAATAAACTCCTGAAATTCTGCTATGGATTTTCAGTTCTCTTGTGCAAGTATCGTAGTTTCTTGTTACTACTAAAAAAAAAATATATATATATATATATATATATATGAAAACTATTCTTTATTTCACGATAAAGAAAAGCTGTAGTTGATGTAGCTAAACTCTAAAAATAATGTCGGGCTAGTCGCTTTAGGTGCTTGAACTATTTTTTGTAACTACGTGTTCGAGGAGGTAGTCGATGCGTGATTTGTGCTCATTTTTTAAAACACCATTGATTGCGATTATTGTAATTGCAACGCTAAAAATATCTTGTGCAGAAATGGCCTATTTGATGAGTATGACTACTACTGCACTACTTGTTTTATGATAATTACTGTCACACAGTAATTGCAATAAATACCAGAAGGTATCCTAGGTGTTTATTGCCAACTCTATTGCTAATCCAAATGCCCCCCATCAGACCATCCCTTACGAACCTTTCACATTTCTAATATCCCAGAACTTGAACTTATTTGCTCAGAGGAAAATAAGAAAAGCTATTAATGATGTGCGAGAAGAGGTGTAAACTCTCGTTTTCTGCCAGGTGAAGCATTGCTGAAGGGGAAGTAACTTACCGGGTGTCGCCCCTGGGGAAACATCTTCTCTCTCCGGGGGAAGGGACGCTTCAAATCCCGCCAACGAGGAATCAAACGAATAAGGGTGTGTATATAAAGCTCCTGATCAAGGTAACAAAAACCATCCGCATTGTTTATGATGGCCAACTATCGTTAATTTCAGAGAACACCGACCCCCCCGCTTGCTGATCTGAATGGATTTACAGACCGTTTCCTCGCTGTCTCCAGGTCCTTGTCTCTTCGTGCGCTCCAGCGACCGTAAATCAACCGTAAAAGGACGACAAACGTCTCATTAACAAATAGGGGGAAAGGGTAAGAACCAGGTGACAGAGAAAGAAGAAACACCGAATCGACCTCAGTCACTCAGGCGTTTGTATTTAGGGTAATTCAGGGTATTTCCGGTACAAAGAGCCCACCAAGCTGTCAAATCAGACGAACAACAAGCCACGGAGCCGCAAACGGTCGGTTCTCAGTTAGAACATCGGAAACATATCCACACAAGTTAATTGCTGTGAAGAGTCCCCACTTGACTCGCTGCGGTCGTTACTTGGCGGTTAAACAGTCAAAACAACTGGAAGATGTATTTCCTCGTCGGGTTTCCGTGGGAAATAGAGTCCATTTGGATATCACGAAGAAAGAATTAAATATATCGTTAGTTTTGATAGTGAAAATCCTCTCAGCGATACGAACGCTCCTCTATGAAACGTCCGCTTTACCTCAATGGCAACTTTCTCACGCGGTTTCACGCTCCAAGTCTAACCGAAATTACAGCCCAGCCCCCAAAAAGCCTCCTGACCAATCAGAGCCGCTGTTCCACGTGGGGCTAAGGACCTGGTTTCAGAATTAACCAATAGCCGTAACGCACACCTCCTCGGGTCCGTTGACCTCGCGGAGCTACGCGGGTGCTGGCCAATCAGCGCGCCGAGAGAAGGTGCCACTTCTGAAAGCGAAGGGGCGGGATCGTGCGGTGGCGTTTAGGCAAGTCTCAGCTGTCAATCAAAGTAACGTGGGGGCTTCGCAGCAAATGAGAGAGAATATATGCACATGCGCGTAAACACACACAAGCAAATCAAGCCAGACACAAACAAAAACCACAAATATTTTTTTAGCGGCTGCAAACCTCACTAGGTGTTATGGCAATTAATCAAAATTCTCCCTTATCCGTCTCTTTCTCTGATAGTTATATCTATCATGGACAGTAATAATTATTCTACTATTTATTTGTGGGTCAAAACTACTATTTGTTCAACAAATGCAAATAACTTTCAATAGCAAATAAATTAACTATGGACCGAAAGGTGTAGGCACACACAAAAGGTTTTACCAGTTTACAAAAAAAAAAAAAGAGAGATAGATTTAAAAAATAATGAAATAGATAGTAAGATAGATAATAGTAATTTGATAGGGTAGATAGATAGATAGATAATAGATAGAAAAATAGAAAAGATAAAGATAGATAGATAGAAGATAGATGATAAATAGATTTGATAATAGATAGATTTTCCCCCTTTAAACATTCTGAGTTTCCTTAATTTTAAAAAACTCTGAATACACTTTAAATTTTTGTGTGCTTTGTAATCTCAACCATTGATAATTCCCAAGGTTTTTTTTGATGTAAACCGGTATAGCTTTAGTTTTACATGCACTACCCTATACCTCCACATGACTTTTCATGAATTGTGCCGTGAAAAAGTAATTGCTCCTTCAAAAATATCTTTCTTTTTGTCACACCGAACCGTTTGCAATCGTCAAAAAATAATAATATCACACAAAGATAAACTAACAAATGCAAATATCAAATTGTAATTTTATTTATAAAGGAAAAGAGCTATTCAAATCAACTTGACCCTGTGAGAAAAAGTAATTGCCCCCTATACCAAATAACCAGTTGTTCCACCTTTGGTTCCATCAACAGCTGTCTAGCGTATATGGTAACTTTTATTTTGATGTAAAGTATTTTTGGCTCACTCTTCTTTGCAGAACTGTTCAGCCACATTAGAGGTTCTTTGAACACGAAAAGCCTGTTTAAGATCATGCCCCTTATTTTAATCAGATTTAGGTGCGGGCTTTGACTAGACCACTCAAAAACCTTCATTTGTTTTTTTAGCCTACTTCACACTGTAATTGATTCTTTATGTCAGGGAGTAATTGCCCATGGGTGTGACTACTAAACTGAACCAAAAATAAATGTACTTAATCAGAGTTACTTTCTGATTTACCACGGGAGTAAATACTTTTTTTTACACAAGGCCAGGTTAGTTTGGATAGCTTGTTTTCTTCTAACAAATACAATTATTATTTATTTAGGTTATCTTTGTCTGAAAATGTGTTTGATCATGTCATAGATTTAAGTGAGACAGATAAAACAAAAAGAGAATAAATATTTAAGGGGTCAAATACTCTTTCTTATGACTGTATATGTCTATTAGGGAGCTGCATAAATACGGTTTTGCTGTTCTAAATTGACTTAGACTTAATTGTCACCCGGGATTTTAGACTTTTTTCTAATTGTCTCAGAGGTTTCCAACTAAATTTTGCGCATTTTTCACTTAGAGGTCATGCACTCTTCGCTTGAGAAAGAAAAAAAATCGAATTATGCTCACAAGTTTATACATGTTGTATTTAACAGCAAGTGTGTACAGCAAGCTGTAGAAATATCAGAATTTCAACAAGAGAAATTTATGTCAAATATATATATATAAATATATCTCTCTCTCTCTCTCATTTATATATATAATATTTTTATATTATAATAATTTTAATATTTATATATATATATACATAGATATATATACCAGCGTAAATGAGTACGTGTGTTATAAAAAAAAGCTGTCAATTTCCACAATTAATTGCTGCCATGTTCTAGTTTTGCAAATCCTAAGTTTGAAAAATAAATTTGCCAAGTTTTACTTTCATTTGAATATCTGATCCTATGAGTGTTTTAACTTCTGGTATTATTTTTCTTTTCCCTCACTTTAATGTTTTTTTTTTATAAAAACAAAACAGATGTATTATCTGTGGGCTTATACAAGCAAATATAAAAGATGGATTCACTGTTTGCCCTAATTTATTTAATTTGAGGTACAAACACACACAACCTGATCGCAACTGCATTAAACATTCTTTTTACTGTAGACCTGACAAATCTGACTGGCTTCGTAAATAAGTGTCTGATGAACAACACTCATGTTTAAGCGACTGTGAGGTGGCTGGCTGGAACTGGATACTGCAGGCCCAGAGTTTTCTCAGCTCCACTTATCCCATCTAAGCACCCCTCACTTCACAAGAAAAACCTCACTGAGCCCCATGCTGACCTCTGATTGGCTTAAAAAGCTCAACCCCTGACCCTGTAACCTCTGACACCTGCAATGGCTGATCCAGTCCATATGAGAGACTCCTGACTGTGATCAACCATCAGCCTTT